>JAJHSJ010000014.1:24837345-24948687 GCA_021015155.1 Magnolia officinalis
TATTTGAATTTGATTTTGGTTAGGAGGTTGGGAAAAGACCGGATATTCTGGTCTCATCCCATCTCCTTCTTATCCTATAAAAAGGAATACGCCCTCTCTCGTAAAGACATAAGAAACATAGAGGGTATACAATCAGAGATAGTGCGCAGCATAGTCTGTCCATATTAAGCTTGTCCTTGAGACGATCTGATCCATAGATCGCTATCCGGGACCACTATATACCGTAGGATCAGAGGTGTGAATAGTTCAATCTGCTCCTGTAGTAGATAGACGGGCCATTAGAGCATCAATCTACAGCTTTGTGAAGGTCCCAATTATCGTGTAGACCGTCAGATCTTGGGGGCTCACCTTCCGCATTTCCCTACAGTGGTATCAGAGCCATTTAACGGCGGATCTCCGATTATATTCATCTGAAAAAGTAAGTGGCCAAACTTTTCTTTTTAGATTGAATTCCATGTGTTTGGTGGATTATATTTTGCATATATGTTATGATGGACCCAGATGATCATGATTTCATACACCTTATGTACACCAATAGTTATTGTATTGAAATACATGCGTATCCATCTCACAAAATATCCGCCAATAGTTGTTTCAAATACACCACTTAAAAGAGGCATGCTCACCTATGCACCTTTGCACACGTGACATGGGTGTCGAATCCGAACGGTCCATAAGATGAGGAATCCCATGAAACCTAAGGAGGTGAATTTTCACGCTGATCTAAGATTCAAGTGGGCCATAGCAAAGAGAAATTCAAATCAAGGGAAGAAACTGTTTGAATTTTTATGGCCCACCAAAGTTTTGGTTCAAAGTAAAAATTGGAACCAAGGGATTTCATGAGGTTCTGCTTCATGTGGACCGTTCAGATTTTGAAACACTCATCTGATATGTGTTGTTATAAAAAAGTTCGTATGTAGAAGGTTCGAACTGGTTCGCAGGTGAGCGTTCCACCACCTAAAATATAGCTACAGGTGACGTCTTTCACAATAATCTACACATTGGCAGATGTCCACATGTGTACACGTGTTGGCTGATGTCCACATCTGTACACATGATATTGTACACATGATTTTTGTACATAGTGATTTTTGTACACATGATTTTTGTACATAGATTTTTGTACACTGATTTTTGTACATAATGATTTTTGTACACATGATTTTTGTACATAGTGATTTTTGTACACATGATTTTTGTACCATGATTTTTGTACATAGTGATTTTTGTACACATGATTTTTGTACATGTGATTTTTTGTAACATGATTTTTGTACATAGTGATTTTTGTACACATGATTTTGTACACATGATTTTTGTACATAATGATTTTGTACATATGATTTTTTACACATGATTTTGTACAATGATTTTTGTACATAGTGATTTTTGTACACATGATTTTTGTACATAGTGATTTTTGTACACGTGATTTTGTACACATGATTGCTGTACATAGTGTTGTACACATGATTACTGTACACATGTGATGTACATATTCTATAACTAGTCTACACGTGTTGCATACATGTGTATTCATGTGCTGTGATATGTAGTACACGTGTGTACTATTGTATATAATTTGCCAACATATATATATACTGCCAACGTATATTCAAATGTGCTATATATTCAAATGTATACATGTGTTGTGTATTCACGTGAATACTGTGTTGTGTATTCAAATGAATACATGTGCTGTGTATTCAAATGTATACATGTGCTGTGTATTGTAGTACACGTGTGTATTCAATGCTGCATGTATACACGTGTATTCATGTGCTATGATATGTAGTACACGTGTATACTATTGTACTAGTGCTGTATACATATATACATATGTTGGCTGATTTGGTGGGCTATAAAATGTACACCTGTTGATGTCTATATTCCTGATGTACACATGTGTAGATGTGCAGATTACACATGTTAATGGCTAATCTGAGATTACACAAATTCCCACTTTCATATGTTGGCAAACTACAACTTGACTGTCACATGTACATTTGTTGAATAATGGTACACATGTACAAATCACGTAATTAGTTAACATACATGTTTGGATGAAGTCCATGTGTAGTAACTATGCTTTAGTTTTGCTAATTCCACATTAATAGATTTGTTGAAAGATGAATGTAGATATTTGTTGAATTAATGTTTCCTTTATTATAACTTCTTCACCGTTGATCTAAAACTCATTAGTGATCGAAACGATTATCAACCATGATGATCACTGTTGATGAAAGGATCCATCATCAACAATGATCATTAATGGTAATGATCGGATCTATCACTAATGGTCATGATCATAGGTGAAGATAGTACTCAATTGATATCTTAGCACTTTATTTTTCCTTTCTGATGATGATGTTTATATGAGTGAAATAATTAGGCTTGATATGTTTAGATCTAAGCCCTCCTTATTTTTCATTTGAACACAAAGAAAAACTTAGTGCTAGAATCCTCCCTAAAGCTAAAGGTTGTGCATAACCTGAGTGGGAGTTAAATGTCTTCCACCAAATGATGTATGCAACCAAATAATGGAAGGTTGCATGTTATGCAATTATAGTTTTATAAAAGTATCAATTTCATCTTAATTTGAGAACTTGATTGTTCTACACCGCCCATTCGGGTATGTGGACTTTCAGATCTCGTTAAGATGTGTTGACTACTTTTATATTATTAAAATTTGTTTAACACGTAGAAATGCTGATGATTAGTGTCAATACCTTAGATCTTAGCTAAGTAGTGATACTCATGCAATGTAGAGATGGCCACCAAAGCGTTGATCGCTGAACAACTGAAAGGACAACATTTCGACGGCAACAACTACGAAGACTGGTCCCGCGCGGTGCGATGCCTTCTGGACGAGGACGACATATCGCACACACTGGATGGAGCTCAAGAGGAACCCATCTTGGCTGAAAACGGAAATTTACAAGAACACAGGGTTGCGATGACTCGCTACAATAAGTGGCGAAAACAAAATCGTTCAGCCCGAAATGTCCTTCTTAGCACCATGCACAAAGAACTCATACCTACGTATGAAGTGTATGAAACCGCTAAGGGAATCTGGGAAGCACTGACAGATGCCTATGCGCAAAAGTCAGATGTAAAAGTTAGGGCAATGGAATTGGAATTCCAGGAGTATAGGATGCCCGTCGGCTGCCCCATCAAAGATCATATCCGTAAGATGGAGCAAATGATAGGTGCCCTTAGGAATGTTGGGTGTAAATTGACTGAAAATCAGAAGATTATAGCCATGCACCGTTCCTTGCCTGAATCTTGGGCCCAAATTAAAAGAATTCTGAACCATACTGATTCAATCACAACGTTCAGAGACTTTTGTGGCCACTTGGTACGTGAGGTTGAAATGAATGCTATTCAGCCAGGTTCGGCTAAGGCCTTTGTAGCAGAGACCCATAAGCGGAAAGCTAATAATAAAGGTCTAAAGCTCGCAAGAAGGCGAAGAAGAATAACCAAGAACAGAAGACCACAACACTGTTCCAAATCTCAAGAAGGGGAACGGAAAGAAAAGCAGAAAAAGACAAATGTAGTCTGCTTTGTCTGTGGAAATTCCGGCCATTATGCTCGACAGTGCGCCCATAAAAAGACGGTAATTTCTCAGTCACTAAATACTTTGTTTGTAGGCGTTTGTTCTGAAATCCTTTCCGTTGATACTATATCTAACGAGTGGATTTTGGATTCAGGCGCAACAAAGCACGTGACAAGTAGTCGTCGAGGACTCGAGGAATTCCGACATGTAGCCAAGGGGAGTTACAAGCTGTACATGGGCAATAACGCTGTTGAAGACGTACAAGGGATTGGCGTTTTCCATCTTCGTACGCGCATAGGGCGAACAATAATACTCCGTGATATTCTATATGCACCGGGATGCGTCGGAATTTAATTTCTGTTTCTAGGTTATTAGCTGATGGTTTTGATATTCGATTTTCCGGGACAAGAGTTTCTTTGAGACAGAATAACCTCATCTTTGCATGGGGTAATTTAATTTCAGATTTATTTATTTTAGACGTAGAATGTGATAATGCACCTCTTGCTTTGTCTGCTATGTCGAATGAAACTGTAGTATCTGAATCTCAAAAATGGCACGCGAGGTTAAGTCACATCGGAAAGGATCGTATGACAAGACTAGTACGTTCTGGTCTGTTAGACTCCTTATCCAAAGTTGATTTGCCATTTTGTGAACATTGTGTGTCCGGGAAGACTTCGAAGAAACCATTTCCCAAAGCGGCTAGGTCAAAGGGCACACTAGAGATAATCCATTCAGATATCTGTGGACCCTTTAATGTACATGCCAGAAACGGATGTCAATACTTTGTCACTTTCATTGACGATTACTCGCGTTATGGATATGTGTATCTCATCTCACACAAATCTGAGGCTTTTGATTGTTTTCTTAAATATAAAGCTGAGGTGGAAAATCAACTTGAGAAAAAGATTAAAATCCTTCGATCTGATAGAGGTGGCGAGTATACGTCTGAAATGTTTAAATCATATTGCGAAAATGTTGGCATTGTTCGGCAGTACACAATGGCTTACACACCACAGCAAAATGGTGTTGCAGAGAGAAGGAATAGGACATTATTGGACATGGTTAGATCGATGATGGCTCAAGCCAATCTCTCTACCACATTCTGGGGAGACGCACTGTTAACAGCCGTCTACGTCCTAAATAGAGTCCCTTCCAAATCTATTCCTAAGACTCCATATGAGATGTGGTCTGGGAGAACTCCTTCTCTAGCCAACCTACGCCCTTGGGGATCTTTGGGATATGTTTTGCTACCTACTCCGCATAGAGGTAAACTTGATAGTAAAACCATTGAATGCGTGTTCATTAGGTACCCTATGCATTCAAAGGGATACGTTCTAGTTTATGAGGACCATGGACGATGGATTGAGATAGAATCCCGAGACGTGACCTTCGTTGAAGATAGATACCCAAGCCGAATTAAGCAAAAGGTTCCAATCCAACTTTTTGAAATACCCGATGTATCTCAGGAGAGTGGGAATTCTGCTTCACAAGACGATGATACTCCTATAGTTCATCAGGACAGTGGGAGGACATCTCAGCAGGCTCCTGAGTTACGTCGAAGCGAAAGAGGATTGATTCCCCGAAGATACTTCGATATTGAGGGGCAAACATTCTCTTTGTTGCAGTTGATGATGATGAACCTGATTCGTATCAGGATGCATTATTATCTTCTAACTCGGCCGATTGGGTGAATGCTATGGACGAAGAGATCGCTTCCATGGAGAAAAATAAAGTCTGGGAACTTGTTGATCTGCCTTCCAATCGCAAAGCGATTGGTAACAAATGGGTACTTAAAATCAAAAGAAAGGCAGATGGTACAGTGGACAAGTATAAAGCACGATTAGTTGCTAAAGGTTTTACAAAAAGAAGGCGTTGATTACGAGGAGACCTTTTCACCTGTTGCAAAGTTTTCCTCAATCCGCATGATCTTGTCCATTGTCGCAAGTTTAGACTTAGAGTTATATCAGATGGATGTAAAGACCGCATTCTTAAATGGTGACTTGGATGAAGAGATATACATGCAACAGCCCATGGGTTATGTGGACAAAAAGTATCCAAAGAAAGTCTGCAAATTGTTGAAATCTATCTATGGGCTGAAGCAATCTTCAAGACAGTGGTACATGAGGTTCCACTTGGCCATCACCACTTTTGGATTCACAATGAGTGAAGAAGATCATTGTGTATACATGAAACGGTCTGGAAGATCTTTTCTGATACTATCTCTATATGTAGACGATATCCTGTTAGCTGGTAATGATATGCAATTATTGACATTGACTAAAGATTGGCTATTCTCGAACTTTGAGATGAAAGACCTCGGTGAAGCCAATTTTATCCTTGGGGTAAAAATCATCAGGGATCGCCCAAAGAAATTTTTAGGTTGTCTCAAGCAACCTATATACAAAAGATCTTAGAGCGGTTCAGGATGGAAAATTCAAAAGCTGTTGAAACCCCTATGGATAAAGCTACCAAGTTAGACAGGAAATCGTGTCCCCAGACTGAAGCCGAGAAATTGACTATGTCCTCAGTACCTTATGCAAGCGCAGTAGGGAGCTTAATGTATGCTATGCTTTGCACCAGACCGGATATTAGCTATGCAGTTGGCATAGTCAGCCGTTATCAGAGTAACCCGGGACAGTCTCATTGGCAAGCCGTTAAACGTATATTCCGCTATCTCAGAGGAACAAAAGACCTAATGTTGTGTTATGAAGGCACAAGCCTCGAGCTCAAAGGATATTCTGATGCTGCTTGGGGTAATGATGCCGACGAGGGAAAGTCTACTTCAGGGTATGTATTCTTACTCGGAGGAGGAGCTATCTCATGGTCGAGTAAGAAACAGACATCCACAGCTCTTTCATCTATGGAGGCCGAGTACATTGCATGTTGTGCTGCAGTTCAGGAGTGTGTATGGGTTCGCAGATTTCTATTGAGTCTGGGTATTGTACCGAGTGTTCGTCAGCCTATATCGCTGAAGATAGACAATACTTCTGCTATTGACTTGGCAAAGGACCCTAAACACCACCAGAAATCTAAGCACATTGAGATCAAGTATCATTACGTCCGTGATCAAGTTAGAGACAAGAAGGTCGCCCTCAGCTACATTCCTACCAAGGAGATGATGGCTGATCCCATGACGAAACCTATAGCCAGAGATCTATTTCAGGTTCACGTCAGGCAGATGGGATTGAGGAAAGCTTGACTGATGTACTTGTTTTGTAAAACCTTTGATCTTTCATGAATAATACATTCCATTTATTCAGTATTGAACACTAATATAACTAGGTATGAAGATCATCAGCATTTACCTTGAGATCATGTAGGATTTCTATTTTTGTCGGCAGGCCGGTCACCCACTCGCACGGGTTGACCAACCTTGAATGTACGAGAGAGGTACATTTGGGGTCATGTTTATACATTGAGGTATGAACTTCCCTTTATTGTGAATAATAAAGGATGAGGATATGAGTGAGTCGTATCCGCCTACAATCCTATAAAGATTTGTAGATGAGACTGATAAAGTCGAATAACATAATCGCACCATTCCTTTACATGCGATCAATGTTATGGCCTGAAATTAAAGCCAGGTTATGAGGTTATGAGATGAGTCATACCTTATGTAGAATAACCTGCGTACTGTAGACCCGACTTACACCTAGTATTGTCTACTTTACGACGTGGGTTGTAGCCACGTGCTGGGACCTATTACCTACTGATTGCTTTGATTCGATCTAATCATTGCAATGTGCGAGTAGCCAGTCCCGTAGGTGACTCTTTGTGTCCTTAGCTACCCTCCTCTTGTGTATATGAGGAAGAGATTGAGTGTCGCTACTTTAGTGTACAATGACGAAAGGTCCTTGATTGACCAGACTCGGTTACGCTAGGAAAGCGGCTTGATTAATTCTAAATT
The DNA here is from genome assembly GCA_021015155.1 of Magnolia officinalis. NCBI lineage: Eukaryota > Viridiplantae > Streptophyta > Magnoliopsida > Magnoliales > Magnoliaceae > Magnolia > Magnolia officinalis. The sequence continues at coordinate 24,844,809 of JAJHSJ010000014.1, forward strand.
ACACATCTGCGTGGGGAAGATCCCGTGACAGCTACACCAAGTTTCTAGAACTATTAATACGCACTTGAAGACTTATCCGCCGGCAGTATCGAGTTGTTTTTATTAGACTTTTTGCAAACAATATTTTTCTTAAAAAGCATATATATATATAAGTATTGCTTTGAATTGGTTTTAGTCGAAATTTGTGAAAAATCAGGTTTTCAGAATAACTCGATAAGTTGGATAAGTGCGTATGTTGGCCGAGTACTCCAGATCGGGAGTTAACTCTATCCGGTGTGGTCATGCGGACTAGGACAGGCATTACAAAGCTTGGGTTATTGAGTACTAGTTAGGTGGTCACTTAGTACTTAAGCACCTGTGAGAAGATTATGGTGATCCAGCTGGTCCCACGCCTCTGATTCTTTTGATCGTGATGTTTGGTTTTTGATTGTTATAAGGCAAGTTAGTTGGACAGATTTATGTGCCTATCCCACAATGTGATTGAGTGGGAGATGATGGTCGTAGGCCAGTGGGGCCCACTCGTGAGCAATCACTAGTGGGTGGGTCCCATTTGGTTTGACTCTTTCCGCTGCGTATTTTCCATTCAGTTGAAAATTCAAATTCATATTTGAATTTGATTTTGGTTAGGAGGTTGGGAAAAGACCGGATATTCTGGTCTCATCCCATCTCCTTCTTATCCTATAAAAAGGAATACGCCCTCTCTCTCGTAAAGACATAAGAAACATAGAGGGTATACAATCAGAGATAGTGCGCAGCATAGTCTGTCCATGTTAAGCTTGTCCTTGAGACGATCTGATCCATAGATCGCTATCCGGGACCACTATATACCGTAGGATCAGAGGTGTGAATAGTTTAATCTGCTCCTGTAGTAGATAGACGGGCCATTAGAGCATCAATCTACAGCTTTGTGAAGGTCCCAATTATCGTGTAGACCGTCAGATCTTGGGGCTCACCTTCCGCATTTCCCTACAAAAGTCAAGGTGGAAATTTCTCTTTTCTTTTCGACTTCCTCCCTGTTAAGGGAAAAAATGGTCCACTCGGTTCATTGTGTTCTGCCATCCAACACTCTACCTCAAAAAACTATAATAATTAAAACTTTTACTAATCAAGGTGAGAGAATAGATAGATCACAATGAGATGGAGATGGATGGTCCATCTTCACCAACTTACAACAAGATTCTGACTTAAGAATCCATCCTGGATTTTCAATCCTTTCAATTCTGACTTAAGAATCCATTTCGATGAACGAACTAACAACACAAACATGCCAAGCTACCCAAATCAACACAGTTATCAATAGTAAGAATAAATACATAATCCATGTAAATAAGATAATGTAATAGATTTTGAGGATCAATCTTATCTTGAGAATCTGAGATAGTAAGCCTTTTTAATCTCAACCACAGATGCAATGCAATAGTATTTTCTGTTTCCTGCAGTCAGGTAAACAGAAGTCCAAGACTCATGTCAGAACTCCCATGTAATCATTTATAGGACTCAAGGTTTACAAATTCCCATGTATATATCATCCCCTCTGCATGCATCTTTCTATGTGTGCCTGCCTGAAAATCAGACCATCCCCATTAAAATACTACTGTGGGCCACAAATGTTTTGGATCTTATCAACAGATGGCTAATAAACATTCGGTGGCCCCAGGAAACTTTTAATGGTGACCATTCAACCAACCACCACTATTTGTTGTCGTGTGGTCCACCCGAGATTTGGACATCCCTCATTTTAGGGGAGCTATCAAAACAGATGAACGGCGTGGATATCTGTCAAAACAGATGAACGGCGTGGATATCTGTCAAAACAGATGAACGGCGTGGATATAAGGCAGATCAGATGCATCAGATTCACTCCACAGTCAGGGATTCATTAGAATAAGAAGAAATAAGAAGAGGAGGAATAAGAAGTAACTTTCAAAACGGAATCCTCACCAAAACCTGATTCAAACACGAAGGAGGAGACGGGCGTCGGGCAGGCAGCAGAACGGGTGTTGAAGAAGAAGAGGAGACTGGAGAGGAAGAAGATCGTCCGTCGGGCAACGATCGTCCGTCGGGCAGCGATTGTCCGTCGTTCGGGTTGGGTTAGTCCGTTAGGGTAAGAAAAGAGGGGAAAGGGAGAGTCGCTATAAAAACGGGTAGGGTAAGAAAGTTAGGGTTAAAAAAAATAAAATTTTATTTTATACTGCCCGCTCAACCCCTCGAGTCGGGTCTATTCTGTTCGGGTCGGGTACCTCCGGATTGGGTATCCGAGTCGGGTCGGTGAGGACAGAGGTCTATCCGAACCCGACTCGAAAAAATACGGATCTGAAATTCCGAACCCGATCAGGCCTAATCTTGGCTGTCGGTTCTGTTCGGAACGGGTCGAATCGAGTCTGATTGGGTCGGATCCGACGGATTGGGTAAGAAATGCCCACCTCTACATGTCATGCTTGCTTAACGTCCAAGTCGTCCAACAAGACTAAAAATCATGCTAGATATTGAACTGACAATCATATATATATATATATATATATATATATATATATATATTATATATATATATAATATATATATATATATATGGGTTTAGGTACTATGCGCTCGAGCTCACGATAATGGTACATAAGGTCAAGTTGTGTGGGCCCCACCGTGATGTGTGTCGACCATCAACACCATGCATTTGATGGGTTCCCTTTAAATTATGGAATATCCTAAAAATCAGCCGTATACGGAACTCAGATGGGCCATACCATCTAAAATCATGTGAAGACATGCCAAAAACATATAAAAGCACTTGGTGGGGCTCACATGAGTTTTGAATGCTGCTGAAACTTGGTCTGAACCCTCATCCAAGTAGGACACACATAATGGATGGGCTGGATTTACAAACCACATCTCGGTGGACCCAAAAATCGTCCCATGAATGTTTTAATGGTGCACGACCCCTCTCCACTTCTGTATGTGGTGTGGCCCACACAAATCACGGATTGTCTTGATTTTTGAGACCTAGGCCCACTATGGAATGGTGCATCTAACTGATGGGGTAGATTTTCGAAACGCATCACGGTGGAGCCCACACAGCTCGACCTCATGGGACATTAAAATCAGCTCGAGTGCATAGTACCTTTTTCCTATATATATAACGTAGATATCACATTATTTCACGTCTGCCCACCACCAGGATGAGTGGATCTGACAGATTTTTGTTCCGGATGGTCTTTTCATGGGTGCCACCATTAATGGTGGGTCCCACCATGAAGATCACCATTCTCAAGAATCAGGTTGATGCCAACTAGTTTGTGTAGTGTAGAACACATCACCGACCTCAGTAGAAAACGTCTGTGGGGCCCACTATGATGTATGCATTTTATCCCTACCATCCATTCATTTTGCCATAAATTTTAGGGTATGAGCTCAAAAATGAGATAGATCCAAAGTTCAATTGGATGAGAATAATGATACACACCGAAACCTTCCTAGGGCCCACCATGATGTTTATTTGCCATCAAACCTACTTATAAAATTACACCGACCTGAACCAAGAGAAAACACAAATATGAGCTTGATTCAAAACTTTTGTGCGTCGGATAGATTTTTAATGATAGGCATACAATCCCCACTGTTTCCAATGTTGCGGGCCACCCGCGGTTTAGATTGCCTTTTTTTTTTATTTTATTCCGGGTTCATGCCCTAAAATAATATAGAATATGGATAGACAGCCTAGATAAAATACATACCTTATTAGGCCCACAGGCCACAGATCTTCTCAATGTATAGACACCACCAAGGTTGGTGCTGTGTATAGACACCACCAAGGTTGGTGCTGTGTTCTACACCAAGCAATCCAAGTTCAGTTGATACTAGGTAGGCCACACCAGGTTGTTGGATGTCCATTGATTCAAACGGTGTGGTCCATTTGATGAGCAGAACGGCCTGATTTTTTGTCCTAAACAAATTTCATGATATAAAAATCCTCGAGCATGTCGGTGTAAAAGATGGTAAAGTTAGGTATCTTATGGTACTCTGTTAGAATGTGATAGGTTTCCTACTGAAATCCTCTTTAGCTTCAATTCAACTCGAAGGAACTTACTGCAATCGGAAACTACATGGCCCATTGTAATGTTTATCAGATATCTACGGTCGGATTTCCTGCCAAAGCCTTCCTGCGCTGGGATGCAAGGTGGGGCCCACCATGATGTTGGTGAGAAATCCAATCCGTTCATCCTTTTTGGAATTCATTTTAGAATATGAGACTAAAAAATGAGGAGTATTCAAAACTCAACTGAGCCATATAACATGAAACAGTGGGGAAAGAAATTCCTAACGTTAAAGTCTTAATAGGCTCTACCTTAATGTTTATATGCCATCCAAACCGTTTATAAGGTCATTTTCATGGGGAAGAAGTGAAAAAACAAAAAACTTATACAAATACAAAACTTTTGTGGCCATTTAAATATTTCAACGGTGTTTACTAAATCTCCACGGTTTTCTCTCGTGTATTGTTGCCCATTTGAGTTTTGGATCCACCTTAATTTTGATTAAATGTCTTAAAATAATCTCGGAAAAGGACGGACAGGTTAGATTTCTTACAAAACATCGCAGTGAGCCCGACCCAGAATCCTTGCGCAGGAACTTACAACGGAAGGCTTTATTAGGAAATCCGCGTCCATGATGTGTGGTACAGCGGCCAATCCGCTTCCGTATTAGATATCTAATGGGCAAGATTCCAAGCCAACATAATATAATTTCATGGTCCCCCCACGTGGCATGCCAAATCATTCCTTGAGTTTGAGACGACCGTCCGAAAGATAAAGGCACGAGCAGGAGAGCAGGTGCGTGCACCATCTCCCATCATTTAAAATAGTTGGCAGGATTTTAGATAGCATTTCACGGACTGGATTTTCAAATTTTATGGGAAAATGGGTGTGTTAAGATGAGAAGTTGATTGGATTTTCAAAATTTATGGGGAAATGGGTGTGTTAAGATGAGAACTTGATTATTGCAGCCGGGAGTACCCTAGCTGGTCGTCCAAACAGGTCTTTTCAACTAGTGGAAGGTTTGTAAATTGTCCTCCAACCTAAGGATGGTCAATGGGTGCTCGGACCCGCAAGTACCCAATGGAATTGACCCCATGTTAATGAATCTAGGTCCCATTTTGGACTCTGTAAGAATTACTCGACCAAAATTGGATATGTTTTCCATTTTTGGACTTGGATTTATGTGTTTAGATGCAGTGGAAACTGAGCATAATCTAAAGATTCAATTAATTCATTTCACTCAGTAATTCTATTTTTGATAATATCATATTTGTCATTAAAAAAAATCAAAAGGAATGGTTTAGATCTTACCTTGTTGTGATTGAAACGTGAAGACAATTTTTCAACATTGATTGCTAATGTGGATCCTTCTAATAGAAGGTGTCTCTTGTAACGCCCCGGTTTCCAGAACCCGAGTATGGGACTCGTTTCAAAAACCTGAGTGTTAATAAATTAGATAACTAACGAAAATATCAAAATCAGAGTGCGATAGCATAAACAAGCGAGAATTGTATCATATAATCTGAATATTTGACACACCCAACTGGGGGCCTTAATTACAAAATTTATAAGTTTCAAAGTACCAAACAACCATAGAGAAATACCGTGTCTATTGGTTAAGTCCAAATTATTCAGTCGCTTCCTGCCACGGCTCATCTTAATAATATCCATCTCCAGGTTCCGCCATCGCGTCCTCAGGGCCAGTGCTATCATCATCTCCATCTACACCTGCATACTCTGTACGGTTGGATATTCGATAAATGAGTAGCCAGCTTAGTGTGAATTTCCCTCAAGATTACACACCGCTGCCTTAGCAAACATATTTTAAAGAAAAAGCAATGAAACCTTCCAAAACAGATAGGATGCAATCTTATTAAAATGCATGGATGTATAAATGCACATCGACCTAGGGATGCTCATCCAGTCGGACTTGGGCTCGTCACCCATGCATAAGACTGGTCACTAGCGTAGCATAACTCGTACAACATAGTGACCAAATCATCTCGTAGGTCGATAGTCGGTGGGGAGCTAGTGAAACAATACCTCGATAAATCCAAGGCATGTGCTACAACATCCAAAATTAGCCACCTATCATCGCCAATATGCTATGAATGTATGATTAGCTAGACAATTATTATTCCAGTTACAATCATCCGGTTCGAGAAACTAAATGGTTACTATAAGGGGCTCGTCACCCAGCGTAGGCTGACAGCTCGGGCATAGTGTCCATGACCACCATACCCGGCTTAAGAGGTTTTCCACCTTAGGATGTTTAATAGAACCCCTCCACAAGTGATATATTAAAAATAATTTCAAGTCGAGGGTCCCATTTCCCACATCATCTGTCTAGTTGCATCTCAAGTGTGGCTCACATGCAATAGTGGAATTTTTCCACGTATAATGTTGTGAATTGAATCTTATGGGTGACTCACAACAATCCAATTAACATGCAAAGGTACGTAAAATTTAATAATGACAATAGAATTTGTAACGAGGCATTATGAAATTAAAGTACGAATTATCAAGTAGTGCAATGTTAAAACATGGAAATCAATGATCATTGCATGTGAACAATATTTATGAATTATCAACTAGTATGTGAACCTAGCATGTGACTCTTATTTCATGTGAACGTGGTCTATCAATCATAAGTCAAGATAGGACCACTAATAGAATTTTTAACACAAATAATCCGAACCTTGAACTAACGATTATGATTTAGATGGGTACTATGTTTAGACTAACTTAGGGATGGAAAGCCCAAGGGGAGAAGTCATCACCTGACGACTTTTAGCTCTTTCCTTGATTCAGATTTTTGCGATTAACTAATGGTCCAACACCGTATGCTTGATTACCTAGAATTATTTCCAACCCAAGAGTTGTATTAGATAGTGTTCTCAAGACCACTAATATGTCTGAGTCATAGCAAGTAAGTAAGTTTGTAAGAGTCCTTCTACATGTGAATTGGGCCAGATTTAGCCCAACAATCAAGGCTCGAACTGGGCCTGGCTTGGCCCAAATGGATATGGGGCTCTGATTTAGAGCCAAGAAAAGATCCTATCATCCCATGCAAGGGTCCTTTCTAACATGCACGAAAGGGAGACGTGTGCACTGTAGGTGATGGCCCACGATGGCCTCTTCCTCAACGGCCCCAAGCCGAGGATTTGTTGGTCCCATTTCGGGCCCAAAATAAACAAACTTGGCCTGATTTTTGTCCTGGGCTTGGGCTGATTTCAGCCCCTTTCTGGGACTGATTTCGTCCCAGTTCCAAGGCTGATTTCAGCCCAGCACATGGCCCACATTAGTTCCTGCCCTCGGCCCACGCTTCGGCCCAATTTGTGACTGGGCTAGGGCCCAGATCGTAGTTAGACTCAACCCAGACCCTAGCCTAGATTAGTGGCTGGGCTCAGTCCAGACCCAACTGTTTGTGGCTGGGCTGACGGTTTGGCCCATCTGTTGCCCCACAATGCGGCCTATGTGTGGCCCACAACTGCGGCTGGGCTTTCTGGCTCAGCCCAGACGTGTAGCTGGAGGCCTGAACGATGGCCGTGCTTGGCCCAGATTCTGGGCTAATTCCGGCCCTGATCTAAGGTTGGTTTCGGCCTAGATTCTGGCCCATATCTCAGTCCATCTGAAGGCTGTTCTTAGCCCATATCTTAGCTCATCTGAAGGCTTTTTCGGTCCAGATCATGGCCCAATGCATGGCCTGATCTCGGCCTAACATATTTCCGGGCCCGAGCTGCATTTAGGCCAGATTTCAGCCCAGGTTTGGGGCCGTTTTTGGCCAAATCCCAGCCCAGTTCTGTGACAACATTCGGTCTAATCCTGCGGCTGATTTCTGGCCCTAGTTTGAGGCCGATTTCGGTCCAGTTTCCGAACAACAATAGCCTTGGTCAAGAGAGTCGATCGGCCCTACAATAACTAGAATTAAGAGGTACTAATAGAGGTGGGTTGCCCGGCATTACCTGGACTTCAATGTCCATTGAGTTGAACCAGTAGGTAATGTAGTAGCTTGGGTTCGGTCGGCAAGGCTGACAGTCGTACTAGCATCGACATCAACCACTCGAGATTGGGCTCGATCCGAACAACCTGGTGCGATCCTTCTACCTTCTCTCTTCTTCTTGGGCTTCTTCCCACACTTTCAGAGATGTCACTTGTCTGCACTGGTTCAACTCAGTCTGAATAGGCTGGGTCGACTCAGTGCGGCATCTACTTTGCACCCAATCTTCCTCTCTTCTCCCTGGCTCTCTTTTCTCTCACACCCTCTCTGTCTTTCTCTACTTTTCTTTCTTTCTGGATGGTGTCTACGGGCTGCACTGACCCGACTTGATACGACTCAAACGGCACGACTCGGTGCAGTACGACACCTGGTTTTACCCCCCCCCTCTCTCTCTCTCTCTCTCTCTCTCTCTCTCCTTGCGAGCTTCTCGGTGAGAATCCCGAGACAAACAGTCCGCTCTTATAGAGCTGGGACATGTGCGAACGGACCCTTCAACAGCTGGGATTTGGTGCCTGAATGCACTCATTCCTCTCGGATTTTCGAATGCATGGAATCCATCCAACACTGGGGATGGGTTCCTGCTGCCATGGCCCACAGGAAAAGTAAGTTTTTAGCTCCAGTGGGGTCCACGATATGATGGTGGGTTTTTAGCTCAACGAGGAAGATGATGTGGCCGATCATGGCCGATTTTTGCTCACAGTGTTTTTTCATGATCTGGTTCATTTGAATGGATTAGATGGGACCCTTAATCATGGTGGGGCCCATTTTTACCATCCATCATCGCCGTTTGCTCTCACCCGGCGATATTTTTCGCCGCCTCTGATTTTATCGCGAGATGAGATGTCTCTGACGAGAGAACAGCTGCAGCCCTAGAAGGGACGGATGAGATCCCTCCACGGAGCCCAGAGGGCCGTTCGGATCATGCCAGCTGGGACTTCCAAAGACGAAATTGTCTGCCACGCCGTTTTCTCCTACAGACTGCTGCCTGTCCATTTCTGGTAATGGATGGAAAGCTTGGATTTCTACCCCCAGGGATGGCTGGGATTGAGAGAGAACTATAGACGCGGATTGCTGACGTCGAGGACTCCACAACGACTTTATTTTTGGAAGATACAGCTATCCGTCCAAGACCGTCTGCTGCACGTACACATGCACGTATGCATAGGACTCCTCAGACGACATGGGTTGGCCGGATCTTCTACCTGGTTAAGATGGACGGCTCTGATCCTTCTGATGGAGCCTAAGGTGGGCCACCATGCAGTCTAGACGATCGTCCGTTTGTTTGGATGAGTGCATGGTGGGGAGAGTGGAAGAATTTCCACTTTTTCTAATATGCGTCAGGTCAGCCTTCGTTTGACCGCACCAGCGATCTAGCACGCGACGCATGCACTAAATGCGGTGCACATTCACTCCCACCAGGGTGAGATCTCGAGACCTACGCCGTCCACTCCCTTAAGGAGTTCTATCTGGGGCACCTGGCCATTGATCGGGACGATCCAGCGCTTGGGTGGTCCCCAACTTGTGATTGGAGCATTGTTTAGAGTTTTCCAGCTATTTTGAGGGCCAGATCGCTTTGAGTTTGAGTGTCAATGGTCCAAAGAGAGTCCTGGCCCTCCTAGGAGACTCTGGTGTCAAGCCTTAGGTGTTGATAGGTAGCTTGATACGTAGGTCTATCCCTTGGCTTTAGTTTTGGTTTGAAACTAGGCTTATCATTGTATTAGAAATGTTTATTAGTAACACTTGTGTACTAAAGATGTGGGGTGTTACATCTCTCCTTGATCTATCTCGGGTGAGAAAGGTGAGAAACTTATCGCCTGCTTCTCTGGCAGGCGTTGGGGAGACACACACCATTTATCAGGTGGACCACACAAGATCACACTTGTGATGGAGAAGGGTGAAGAAGAGATGGATGGAAGGAAGCATAGTCTCTCTCTCTCTCTCTCTCTCTCTCTCTCTCTCTCTCTCTCTCTCTCTCCCCCTAATGATGGACCGAACAGTCTGTTATTTCTGTTAATATACTTTGCAATTTTTTCAGTCTTTTCAGTCTTTTGTACTTGGTTTTCTTGAATATTTGGCATGTAAATTCTTCATGAATGTCCTCCAAATATTAAATTATTCACTTGGTCATTATTCGAGCATTAAATCTTCACTTTAATCATTCTTTTCATATTAGCTCTCTAAATCACCTCGCATAACAAAAAATGTAATTAGATCAATTAAAAACACTTGTGCGTATAAAACCCATGCACGATAAGAGGAAAATATATGATATTTTATACTCAACATGCAGCTTTGGAAAATTGGGTCCCTTCGTTGAACTTATTTATGTTCAACAATTTGGAGATGGGATCATCTTTGGAGGAATTTGTTTAGTTGACAGGTCTTCCGACGAATCTCTACCCTTACATCCTTGGGAAGCACTCGTTGAAGAGTGTGACACCTACATAGTGGTTTGGTATTTCATACCTCATCTAGGCTGCAGAGGGTGCTGGTGATGTGTTGGTATTTTCTTTAGATGTTTTGTACAAGGAGTTCTGTACCGAACGTGTTGCGTTAAACCTACTATGGGAAGAACATCATTACCATTGTTATGGCCGAGTTGTTCTAGGAGTTGACGGATTGTGCCCTGGGACATATTCATTTCCTTCAAGGTTGTTGCACATTTCTCCACATATCCTTCTTGCCTTGTCCCCTAGTCTGCATGCTGTTTTATTTCTTTTACGCCCTTGCACTGATGCCCTTATCTTACAATCTTGGCAGGTTTGGCTTTAAAGTAACCCACACTATGTTTGGGAATCCTATGGACAAGAAAGAGTAACCCACACTGCATACATTTACACTCTTATGTTCAAGTGGGCTTGAAATTCCATGTTGGGCCCAAGTTGGGAAAATAACCCATCCTTCTTTTGAGACTCTTGGTTTTACTTACACTTTTAGTATCCTTTGGGCTCAAATACCTTGGGCTAAGATAGTTAAGCCCTTTGGTTTTCTTTGGTGGGCCTTGAATAGCTGTTGAGGCTCATGTAAATGTTAGTCAAGAGTGTAGCTTCTTGATGTCTATGTAAGGCCCGAATCTTTTTTATGGGTTCACTTTAAGAAGATCATTTACTTGGCCACCTCTCATGGGCCTTGACTTGGAATTCTCAAGTTCATTTGTACATGTAAATGTGGCATTTTCCATTGTTGTTTATAGATGGACTCACTTGTAAGTGCAGAAAATGGGACTTCCTTGGTCTATCTCTTGGCTTTTCCTTTGAAGTGGGCTTATGGCTTTTTGGTGCTTAAATGGACTCACACTTGACCCTTGTCATGTACCACATTAGTATACCTTTGATCCTTTCATTGTTGCCTTGTATTTTTAAAGAAGTTGGTCTTGTAGTGTGGAACTTGACAAGGTTCACCATCAGTGGTGAGATGAGTCCATCATGACTTGGCATGTTCCATTTTCCACCTCAAAACCATTTGTGGGCTCACGCTTGAAGTTCGCATCTTGAAAGGGCTTTTGTTCTTTCATTGGGTACCACTTTGTCCACCTTATCTATCTTGAAGTGGGCATGGGACAAGCTCCTTTGAGATGTATTTGGACTTGATATGTCTTGTGGAACCTTTTCCATGTCCCACTTAAGCGAGTCATTTGAAGATTTGAAGGAGATGGAATGGGATACTTACCTCTATCCACTTTTGTGTAGTCATGCCTTGCCGGAGCCGTAACCAAGCTAGTTCTTTGTCCATGCCCAACCTCGATCCCGCTCGTATTCCCCATGAAGATGACCATTTGTCATCCAGGGCTCGTCCTGGTGTATCGTTGCCTTCTATCAGGGGTCGTGAGACCGTGTGAATTGGGAGTGGTTTCCTAGCCCCAACCCTGACTAGATGCCATCTTGGAGGCCTCTCCCTTCGCTGGATTTCTAACCCTCCGATTTCCTCAAGCCTACAGGATGTTGGTTAATGCCCTTTATGAGTGTTTGTGGGATATTACTCACACTTTTTAGCTATCTTTTAGTGAGTGGGGGATTACTCCATTGGACGTCTTTATGCATATGGGCCTTCCTTCCTGTGGTGCACGCGTACCAAATGCTAAGATCTTGTCGGCCGTCATAGTCGATGTCTGGATGAAGGAGATGACGACCCATTTGTTAAGGGGGTCTTCCCCTTTTCTTTTCGTGTAGGTTGCGAAGCTGTGACTTGCCAGACAGGAAAGTCCTGTAGAGTGAAAAGAGTGGTTTTGGCTTGTTTGAGGTAAAGCGAGGGTGGAGCTAGCATGGGGTTGTGTCTTGTAGCATTATATGTAATTGGCCCTTTAACTTCTCGCAGTGGGATTGGATTTCTCATTGGAGGAAACCTGGTCTTTGCCCTCCTGAATGTTACCACTGTCCATTCTTTGTCGCTTTCTTATGCTGTCAGTGAAGTGGAAATCAATCCCGACATCACCTGTTGTTTTCTGTTTCCAGTTGCGACTGACCAAACTTTCCTTCTGGCCCTCTTTAATAGTGATCGTATGCTGTCGTTGTAATCAACGATGAATCCATTGGTGAGAAGTAGAAAACCACATTGATTGGAGGAGAAGGATTGCTGATCATCAGAGAAGTACTTCTGTTGAGGGTCAAATATTACATATTAGACCCCTATTATTTCCTAATTTTACGTAAATGATAATGCTTAATGAAATATTATAATCGCGTTTTTGTTACAGGGTGTAATTAGGAGCGTTGACTGAAAAAGAGTACTACAAGAGTGGATTTGACGCTCCGAAGTAACCAAAGCAAGGAACGAACTCAAGAGAACCAAGATTGAAGAATTTATATGTCAGGGATCCGAGGAAATCAAGCTGTTCACATTAAAGAGGCTCGAAATTGGTTCAAAATGCAAGATCACAGGTTTTCCGCCATCCGATTGACCCGAAACTTCCTACATGGCCTGGGGGACATAAATTAACCGTGCATATTAAATTTCAGACGTTGGATCACTGAGGAAGTGTCCCAAAGGTCAGATCAGTCCCTTAATTCATTAAGTGGGACCCACCTGATATCAGGATATGCTTAACTTTTGGTCCCAACCCATTAAATGAACCAGAAAAGCAGATGGATGGAGCGGATTTCTCATGAGCATCAAGGTGGGACCCACTTTGAGAAGTGGGAGTGCACACTAGCTGTGCACTTTCAGTGTACCGAAACGATGGAATCGGTCAGCAGGCGCTGACCCGATTTCCGTTTCCAAAATAGAGACAGCATACGCTGTTCACAACAGGGCATCCACTGTGATGTTTTGTGGGCCACCACCTTCGATCAATTGATCAATCCGGACCGTCCATTCGTTTCACGAGGTCAAACCGACCGTACCCTGATCTACATATGGATTTTCTCAGACATTTGGTGTCCTTGAAGGATCCAAACGGAGAATGGACGGCTGAATGAAAATCACATGGAGCACACCGAAATAGATTCAAAATCAGTCATTACCGACCGAAATTTCGAGGGTAATATAATGAACAGAGTGGATTATCTAAAGAAACCAGATCGTGGGCCCCACCATCCATCCAGCACAGAAAAAACGTTGATTCTGCGTATGAAAAAAACCGGCCGTTGTCGGCCGCTGTTGATCTTGATCGTGGTCGAACTCACGATCTGTACCGTCCAAAATGTCCACAGGGAGGCCATAACCCTGTCCAAGAAGTCCGTTTTGAGAACTTCTGACGGCTAGTATGTAATACTTGGTTCAAACGTAAGTGGCTTGCGGTTACTTGAACAAGCGCGGTTGTGTTGCGGAAATTCTCCGCACTGACTTCGGTTTTACACATAGCACCGACTTCCAGCAACTACAAAAGGGAGAGAGAACGTAAGAGGAGGGGATCATCTGGATCTGGAGCTGATCACGGTTGGAATTTGGAGGCGGACGTGGGCAAAGGCAGAGAGAGAGAGAGAGTAACTTTATTAATTTTTTCTTTTCAAGTATTTTCTTTCGAAGATGTTTAGCTCCTTCATGTCTGGCTAAACCTCTCAGCTAGGGCTAAGAGGTGAAGCTTGTAGTGGGATGGGAGATTCAATTTTATGCTTTTAATTTGGTTTTAATTTATGAATTGAATTTGATATTTGTTTTATTATGGGAATATGTTTTTAGTCTTTAATGGTCTGTTGTGACTGAAATTACAATGGGTCTGTGATGGCTTTGAGCATGTTCTTTTTCTCTTTATTCTTATGATGTCAGGAAACCCTGTTGTTCACCATCGTCTCCTGGGCATGGTCGGATGACGGTACCCTTTCCTAATCCTCATAGTATGTTGATTGGTTGGTAATTAGTTTAATTTTGTTGTTTGTTTTGCCTCCTGGGCATGGTTTGGTGATAGAATCCATTCTAATTCATATACCTCTCATCTCTTGAAAACTATATCAACGGCAGTTCAGTTTAATTTCCATGATTCTTCAAGCAGGCATAAGATCTCCCTGATCTCTACAAGTGGATCCTCTGAATCCCTAGTGTTTTTCCTCTAAATTCTTTAAGTTTAGATTTTAGTTAATTATTTCACCATTATTCCTCAAATTTACCTGATTTAGATTTTATCTTATTTTAGTTCTAGCCCTAGTTAGTTTCAGATTACGTACAGGTTTCAGTCCCTGTGGATTCGACCTCGGTCTTACCGAGTTTATTACTACATCACAACCCTATACTTGGGGAGTGAACAACTTCCAGGAGGCGCCCTCCGATTCACCAACATGAAGGGAGATGACCTTCTAGAGAAAATCAATGATGACAACGTGAAAATCTTTCATGGGTAAACCCATTTAATCTCATCTACAGTTATATTAATAAAGCTGAAGAGTCAAAAAGACCAAGGCTAGTCATCCTGAAAATCACCCCTCCTGTACACCAATAAGTGCTTCAAGCAAAGGGTAAAAAAAAAAAAAAAAAAAAAAAAAAGAGGGAAAATACAGGAAAAAAATGGAATAAGGGAAAAATAAAGAGTGCACAATCCAAAAGCAAACAAAATAGAAAAGAAAGATTGACCTCGAAGCACAAACAACCACTCATTCACCTTAGGATGAGCCTGGCCAAGGTCAACAACTTTGCCATTGTAACTCAAGATAATGTTGGAATAGATGCCAGTCAGTTGGTAACGATGGAATTCTGATCTCTCAACTGTTGCAAAAACGAAAAAAAAAAAATGTGCCTAAACAAAAAGGGCAGAACGAAAACTCAAAAAGGCACTCTGAGTAAAAATAGTACGCACATAACGGGCTTAGTAAAAACCTGAAAGAGTACCAAGGGTAAAAACAACATAGCTACCAAGGGGCAGGTAAGATCAAATACATGGGATGTGGTAAAAACCTGAAAGGGTGCCATGGGTAAAAATGATGGGAAAATTCGGTTGTAGGAAGTCGACCGTCGGTGCTGAATCTTGAACTTTTCAAGGAAGTCGTTCATCTTTTTTTGTTGATGAAAGGAAAACCATTATCGATGATGATGGTGTGTGATATTTGTTTATAACCCCAAGTGTAAGGTCGCGATATAGTAATAACTCGGTGAGACCGAGATCGTATCCACGAGGACTTTACTTGTACGAAATCTAAAAACAACTAGAACTAGAACTAGTATCTAAAAACTGGAATAATGACGGAATAATTGTGTAATTGATGTAATTAAAATAAGGAAAACTAAAGCGCCAAGGATCCACTTGTAGCTATTGAGATGCTACTTTACTTGATCCAATAAGATTCCAATCGGAATCGAAGTCCTGTTCTATCCAGATGGATGATAAAATAGTTATATCAAAGTGGGTTTGGACTTTATTGAATTACTTCACACTTGAACCACCAATCTCATGACTCTAGGGAGTTTATGCATCAACCATACTCATCGGCGATGGTGGATCATGAATTCTGCAGATCACTCGATTATAAAAAGAGAGACGAAGATATCAAAAGCTTTCGGAGCATCTACTGTAATTGAAGTCGCAATAAATCATATAAAACTGGAAATATTTCTTCATTTAAGCTAGAAATCAATGAAAGCTTAACGTGAACTTGAATCAAAGTAAATATCAAAATAAACTATAAGCTTCACCCTTGGACATGATTAAACTAAAACTCTCAAAAAAAAAAAAAAAACACACTAAGGAAGAGAAAAAGAACTCCTTGGAAGCAACTCCATCCTTTGTTCCGCTCCTTGAACCTTAATTCCTCCTTTGAAACTCTCAAAACCCATCTATATATATATATATATAGCCTTTGATCGACCGACTTTGAAAACTGACTCAATTTACGCAATCCACGTATTTGTCGATGTCATTGAATAGGTCTTCGATGGCATTGAAGGTACCTTTCCTAATTGAATTCGAATTTCATGCGTTCACACTGTGTATCCTTGTAACATCCCGGATTTTTGCTAACCTGGGATTAGATGTCCTTAGGCAATGGGTCGATCCTAACACCTTATTAACTTGTCAAAACTCAGTCCCAAAGGCTAAAATCGCTTGTAAACCCATTTTCTTCACAAATCTCACCCTTCACTACCTTGTTCTTTAAATTTTTCTAAGTACTTTCACCCTAGACACTATCTTAAACTAGCTAAGTAGTATAACTTGGATCACTTTATATACAAACTACAAAGGCCCAGGTACAACCTCAGATAGAAATTACTCAGGACTAAATCCTTTAGAAATTAGGCGAGGATTAGCCAGTGTGAAACTAGAGTACCTGTGAAATTAGCACCAATCACTTTAAATACGATCTACAAGACCCAAAACTTGTAGAATCATTGACGCTAGGGTACCCTAAAATCTAGGATCAATCTCATTACCCGGCTGCTCTCAGGAGCATCTCGAAACTCCGTATCAGATCTGGACCGCACGTCGGAAGTCTGATTAACACGAAGTTAAGGAATTAGGACCGCCTTGCTAGGCTTGACAACCATCTCGAAAATCAAATCCAGATAGTGTCCCAGTGCTATTCGCTTGAGCTTGGAGTGAAGAGTGTGAGAAATGTGAAATTAATTCAAAATAAAATATCTCAAATAGTAATCCGGCACCTCTCGCTTGCGGATCAGTTTTAAGCAACCAGACCTTCAGAATCAGACCAAATTACACCCTCGGATCAGGAGAAATTTCATACACATATCCATGTACTCGAAATCGCTGATCGAGATCCGCTGACTGTTGAACTGAAACTGGTCTGCCACGCGTGATCTGGGAATCCCACTGAAATGAAAACTTAACTCCACCTAGATCCAAGGTTGGTGAGCTTAAGTCTGACCTCTAGCTCAAGGAGGCCCGCTAGAAGTCCTCCGTTGAGCTGAAACTGACCCGCTTTGGTTATAACCTAAGTATACTTTGACCTGAAGTCTATTTCGTTGAGTTTTTAGGCTATATAAGGACCTTAGAACTCTCTCTCTCACAGCCATACGAATTTGAGAGAAACCCTAGAGAGAGAAGAGAGAAAAGAGAGAGAAAGTGTGAGAGAAGTGGGACAATCTCCCTGCCACTTTACCCTGCCGCTCCACGAGCTACACCACTCTGTTCTAATCGCTTTCCCGGCGATTCCAGCTCCGTTTCTAGGTAAGAAACCCTAACCCTAATCTATTTTGGGGTTTTGATAGTTGTAGGTTATGAAATAGCTAACCTATTTAATTCCATAGGTTACCAAACTGCCATATACAAAAGCTTAGCAAACCTATCGATTTCGTTACGATTCTAAAACAAAAGGTGCGGACTTTAGGTATATAGGTTATGGTTTTCAACGCTTTCAATGTCAGATAATGATAGATTCATGATCTGCATGCAATTGCACATGTACAAAGTGCTGTCCGTTTTCCGTTTCGATTAAAGATGAAGAATATGAAATTTTACATACTCTAGGTATTTGTAGAAAGTACCGTATACGTATAAATTTTAGAAATGTGTTTGCCATGATTATTTGTTGTATGAATATACTATATATGGATAAAATACTTGTTTGGCTAAAGGACTCGCCCTAATACATGTTTTTGCTAATATACACTATGTATGTTAAAATAATGTATTTTAAGTGTTTGTGAAAATGACCGAATGAGTAAAGAATTCTCATTCGTGCTCGCCATGACTAATGGTCATGGATATATGATTGTGGTATTGGCGATACCCCTTTGACAAAAGAATTTGCCCTAAATCACGCCACGGCCAATATGCACTATATATGCTAAAATGTGTGGCCCAAGTGTTTGTGGAAATGACTAAAGGAATATGGAACTTAGATTCCTGCTTGCCATGACTATCCGTCGTGGGTGCGCGCGTGTTATAATTGGGGCAACTCCCTAGTGAAAGAATTTGGCCTTATACCTATGTGATCAACATACGTCATGTATGCTGATGTATGTAGTCTAAGTGTTTGTTGAAACGTTTGAATGAGCAGTAGTTAGTAAATTGTAATGTATAAGGGTGTTGAGATATGATTCTCAACTCCTTTAACTATGTGTATGATTTCCTTGGATAGCTGTGTGATTAGAAATTGAATATGTACAAACTCATGTTTGTGTTGTGCTTCATAACATGCTCAACTAATTGTATGATTTTATCTATGTAATGCATATGTTTAATTTCATGTTTATGTTGTATGATCCGTCATGGGTGATGGGGGAGTGGAACAACGAGTGCGTGCAACAACCTTGGCAACCCTAAACGGATAATATCAGACTTTGGTTGTATGATTTGAATCTTGATTCATTACTACTTTAAATATCTGAAATTGAATGTGATTAGGGCTATTGTATAGTCTAGGCAGTCGGTAATGAGATCGAATTCGTTGCTGATTTCATTTGCCACGTGAGATGTGTTTGACGAACCCGAGTCGTACTTCGATTGGCGATAGTGGTTGGCCACACGAAGTGCTTATGCGCTTCATATCGTTCAACTTGTTGTGCGCTCGAGCTAGCCGAGCTCGTCAAGTAACCCGATCTGTCTTATGTATGTTCACCATGTTTGGACGCTACTGCTTGAACCTAGGGTACCAAACTTACCAGTGAAATCCCTTTTAACCATGGTACCTCGATCCACTAAGACTCATGAGCCGGGCATGGTGGTATGGGACACCGTAGTCGAGCTGTCGGCCTACGTTGGGGCCACGTGCCTCCCCGTAGTGACTAGTGAGCAACCAGACTCGTGAGCCGATTATGGTAGTATGGGACACTATATTCGAGCTGTCGACACCTACGGCGAGAGCCGAATACGGTGAGACCTGTATTCGTGCTGACGGACGACGAGCCCTCCATAGTGTCTTCGAGTATACTCTATGGTCTGTGATTGGCGATGAGCCCTTCGCAACAAATAGAGCATGAGTTGAGCTGAGTACGGTGAGACCTATATTCGAGCTGACGGCCAGCGATTGAGCCGAGTACGGTGAGTCCTGTATTCGAGCTGACGGCCAGCAATTGAGCCGCATACGGTGAGATCTGTATCCGTGCTGACGGGTGACGAGCCCTTTGTGATGCCTTCGCTATGTCTCTCAAACCATAATATCGTATGAGATTAACTAAGACTGACGACCCTAGAATGGATCATGTTTGAGAATGATATAAGGGAAGTACTTTAGTTTCCCAATACTGCTGTTTGAAATGGACTAATAACAACTCGGTAATCATGCTCATCATAGCATTGCATGTGCCTGGAAGATGTGGAGCACTGAGGGATGTAAGCATGCCGCGAACGTAAGATGGTGTCACATGAGGGTGGTTTGGCAAGGGCATACATCATGACTGCATTCATACTTGTATTAATAAGAGTAGTTAGAATTATTTGATTTTACTGCTTTATCATTACTGCTTGACTGAATTAATAACATGTTAACCTATACTTTACTGTTCCACTGAGTTGATCACTCACTCCCACGTTACGAGACGGTGTTCCGAACACCCACCAGATTTGTTGAGTTTCAGGTGATGGCGATGCTTATGAAGTAAAGTCGGACTACTACTATGATGATGAGGAGGAGTTCTCCTACATGTAGCTCTCTGACAGGTCTATGAAGACCTGGTATTGCATTGACGGGGCTAGGTATTTGGGATAGAAGACATTACATTTCCGCAACTTGGTATATTTTAGAATTGTACTTGTAATTATTTAACCTGGTAACATTATCACACTCTGGAGACTCACCACTGTTTTTATATTTTATATATCTATCACAGTCTTCCGCTTGCAATTTAACTATCTCTGGAGTATGATATGCTGTTTTGGCTTAATCTCACTCATGTTCAATACATTAATGCAGACAACATTCAATCATCATTCATTTTGTTGCATAAGTGATGTTCTGGAACTCGAGAGTTGAGTTACTACTCGACCCTCGATTTTTCGGGATGTTACAATCCTGTCGATGGAATCAGTAGGATTTTGATGCCATTAAACTGTCATCGATGCTATCGAACAGGTCTTCAATGCAATCATAACTGCCCAGAACTGTAAAATTCTCGATGGCATCGAACTATGGTCGATGGAATCAACTGTAAGTCTTCGATGGAATCGAAGGGTCTTCAATGGGATTGATATTTTCCCTCATTTGTCCAGCAAGAAATTTGATTTTCCATCTAATCTTGATACAATTGATCGTCCATCGATGGCATCGAACACTTTCTTCGATGGAATTAAAGTGTGCTTGATGGCATCAACAATCTCTTTTCAGCTGTTCTGGATTTATGCGCTTTACAATTTGGACTTTCTTCTTTCTCTGGTTTTCTTGGATCTTGGGCCCTTGAAATCTTCAATCTTTGTTTCTAAACATCCATCCTTACCTTGGTAATCTTTGAGCATCTAATTGTATGCTTTTAACATCCTTTTTTATTTAAGCTCTCGAAATCACCTTGTAAGAGAAACATGCATAAAATACAATGATTAAGCATTATCATGATCATAAAACCAAGGTATAATGAGGGGAAAATATGCAATATTTGACTCTCAACACACAGCCCAACCAGCATTTTGCTAGTCTCGAGCAAAACATGCATGAAGTGATTCTGAACTCCCTAGTTTTACACCACTTTCCGAAAACAATCTTTTATATAATGAAGTTTGAATGAGTAAAACTCAAGGATGAGAGAGTAAAAAAATTGAAAACCTAGAGCTGAATCTTATGAGTAAGTAATCAAGCTGAGTCTCCCTACTTTAATTAACCAAGAACATAAGTTCATATATCAAATCTCTAACGTGGTCGATGAAAACCAACTTACTTTTCATAGAAAAGAACTACTGTTTCATAATGTTAGCTATGCTCATCACTTCAAGACGAATAGATTACCAAGCATTGATTTCAAAATTATCCCATTTCCCTTCTTTTTCCAACTTTAAATTTTCTATCAATAGTCTTTCTCACTTTCAGTCTTTTCCTTCTTTTCAAAGAAGTCTTATTGAATGGCCTTTTGTTGATTTTAACTATTTTCAAACTGGTTCGTTTCACCTTTTAACATGGACAAAATTCTCCAAACTTAATTCTCAAGCTCTATCAGTGATATTCATACTATCATAAAAAATTCTAATCTTTTCCATAAAAAACAAGTTAAGTGTGACATTGTGAATTATATTAAAGTGATATTCAAACTATCTCTTAACCAATCAATCGGAAGAACTTAGCAATAGCCTGCTCAATTAATCAAACTCCAACAAATCAAAATTCAACTCTCTATCACATCATAATACTCAAAACATTCTTAATTGTATAAACTATCACTTTCTAAACAAGTTTTTAACTTGAAAAATTGAAAAAAAAAAAAAATTGCTCGAAAAACTAAGAAAACATTGATTAAATTAGATTACCTAATCCCACACCCCCAACCTAAATTATACATTGTCCTCAATGTAAAAGATGTAAACAGATAATGCATATGAGACAACAAATTAGAGGAGTGTGTGACTCCTGTTCTCTCCTAACTGACTTACGCACCGACTCCACCGTCCTGCTATTTCTATAAAAGGGAGAGAGAAAGAGAGCTGAAGGGATCCTTTGGGACGTGAGCATAAGAGATAGTCTGTTTTTCTTTTCTTTTCCTTTTTCTTTTTATTTTGCTTTTGTTTAAGGGATCTAGCCCATTCATGTTGGGCTGAACCTCTTAGCTAGGGCTAAGAGGTGAAGCTTGTAGTGTGATGGGTAGTTTTCTATTGTTTTGATTCATGTTGATGAACCTTCTCTGATTATAGTTTGATATATGAAATGCCTTTAGTTTTTAATGGTTTGTTGTGACTGAAATTATAATAGATCTGCGATATCTTCTGGTACTTTCATGCATGTATGGAGGTTATGATCGTAGGGACCTCGTTATTCACCATCGTTTCATGGGCATGGATGGATGATTGAACCCTTCCCTACGTTCATACCTCTCTTTGATTGGTTGTGGATTGGCTAAATTCTATTGTTTGCTTTGTCTCCCGGGCATGGTTTTGTGATGGGATCCATTCTAATTTACATCTGTCTTATCTTTTGAAAACTATATTAAAGGAAGTTCAGATTGTGCTTTAGTGATATATCTTCTAACTGGATGAAGATGGGACTCGAAGTCCAGTTGAGTTCGTGAATCAAGCGTAGATCTCCCTGATATCTACAAGTGGATCCTTTGAATCCCTAGTTCTCACCTATAAATTTCACCAATTTTAGTTTACTATTTCACCATTATTCCTTCAATTATTCGTGATTTAGATTTCATCTTCTTCTGGTTCTAGTTCTGGTTACTTTCAGATTACGTACAGGTTTCAGTCCCTGTGGATTCGACCTCGGTCGTACCGAGTTTATTACTACATCACAACCCTATACTTAGGGTGTGAACAAGTTTTTGGCGTCATTGCCGGGGACTAACGGTTACGTTTTTCTGAGATTAACTAGTTCTAGGATTAGTTTAATATTAAGATTTTTTAATTTTAGGTTAGAATTTTCTCTATTTTTAGAAACTAATCCGTTTTCCTGTTTTGTAGGATCCTGACATAAACTTCTAATTTGGTAATCCCTTTCTAATTTCTTTACTTTTTCTATTTTTAAAATTAGGATTTTAGTTTTAGAAACTTTCTTATTCTAGGTTTCCTTTTTAGAAACTAACTTTCTATTTTTAGAAAATTTCTATTTCTAGGCTTTCATTTATTTTAGAAAATTTTTCCTCCTTCTTAGAAACTAACATTACTTTCTATTTTAGGATTAGGATTTCTAATTTAAAACTTTCTAACTTTAGGTTTAGAACTTTCCTCTTTTATTTTTAGAAACTAGGTTAGTTATTTTCCTTTTTAGAAATTCTTCCTAATTTTAGAAACTAACTCATTGTTCCTTTATTTTTAGAATCTTTCTAATTCTAGGTTTAGGAAACTTTCATTTTTTTTTTTTTAAAGAAACTAACTTTGTATTTCCATCTTAGATTTTGCTAACTTTAGATATTCTATTTTTAGAAACTAATTTCTTTTGTTTTCTTTTGCAAGACCTTAACATAGAACTCCAAGTCTGGTAACTTCTTTCTAACCTCTCCTCTACCTACTTTCCATATTGCTGTAGGATCTTTTCTTTTATTTTTCTTAGGATTAGATTCAGATTGAAGGTTTCGCCATGTATATGCATGAGTGAGAACGTCAATATGCTGAGATAGCTTTTGAGCATGCGAAACAGTGCAAAGGGATGTATGATGATTATGATAAACATCAACCTATGTCTCAGAATTTTCCTGAACCAATAATTGAGAACTGACCTGAGCATAACACTCAATTGGTTAAGAAGTCTTTATGCGATCATATACGGGAGAACAATTCCACCCCACGGACAGTACATGAATGTTGGGGTTATCATAACTATGGGAGTGAGAATTATTATCACCCATCCGAGAAAAAAAAATAATGCGTGATTATATTATGAGCGATAATAAGTATTACCAACCATCAGATTCTCCCACCTATGATCCGTATGACTATAACCAGTGGAAATATCAATGTCGAGAAGCTGAACCAGCTATATATCATAGTGATAATTCTCTTAGGTCTTCTACCTTTGAAACCCAATCAGAAACAATCCAAGAGGACTCACTTCAGAAGCTCATGAAAGCACAAGAGCAGTTCAATCAACTTGTCATACAATCATGCGAATTGCTCAAGTCATCAATTCTAATAATTCAGTCACATCTTATGGAGAAGGTAGAAGCTAGGTTATCCCAGCCTCATTTCAATCTAGAAGCACAATGTGAAGAAAGTGATCATAATTTGCTTGTGGCAGAAACTGAAATTACGAATGATGAAATAGATTCCATTAATGAGCAGATGGTTCAATTTTTCGATGAGTCGATCTCGATGACTGTCCAAAGGAATGATCAAGAGACGTGGGTGTCTTTCAAATATAATGATAGTGACACACTTCACTCACATGACATACATGATTACACTGATGAGGTAGAGGTTAGTTTATTCGAACCTCAACCCAATCTAGGAATAGAATGTGAGGAATGTGATCCCATCCCAAGTGCACACTGCACGGAACTGGACGATGATGAGTACTAGGATTCAATCTCAAGTGTGGTCCCTACCAATGATCAAGAGGTTCAGGAAGTTGTCAACCATAAGGATCAACTCCACCTGTCTAACATGACTGATTTGAATGTGGAGAATGAATCACTTTCAACTAACCCTTCCAACCCTTGTGATGCATGTTTGGACCACTGCCCTGAATTGAATAATGATATGATTCGGGCGATGGATGATTTGCTTGATATAACTCTGGAATTTGAAACTACCCAGTTAAGGCCACAATCTGAGCTACACACTTTAGACGATTCAATGCCTCCACTGAGAAGCTTTAACGAACAGAGTCGTCACATCAATTCTTCACCTATTGATTGTCCATCTGTCTGTGAAGGGCAAGAGCAAGCGAGCATGCATCCATCCACTTCAAAAGATGATGGAATCCTTGGACAAATCATCATAGACTTCGATGCAGGAGGCGAGTCACTCTCAACTGATTGTCTCAACTCTTTGACTACATGCGTGGCACACTTTGTGGATTCTGATGACCCCATGATACATGAAATAGTGGATGCCTCACAAGACAGTACATCGGTAGTTGTCACGAACCGAGAGAACCCTTACTTTGACGCTCTTTCTTCCACAGATCCTTATTGTTTACCATTAAGGGGGGAGGAGATGAAAATTGAACCAGGGTCTGAAACTTCGGAATGTGTTGAGACTACATCATCTAATGAGATTATTTCTGAATTATATCTACTTGCAGTCTCTGATTCACCATGAGGTACTAATTTTGAAACTTTTTCTGACACAGGTGAATCATATATACTTTAGATACCTTTGGCAAATCGATGACAAATTTTCGATGAGGTACATAAGTTTCTCTAGAAAGTCATACTCCAGGGCATCCAAGTCTATTGCAAAAATGGCTTTTGAATGATCCTGTTAAGAAACTTACTGAGAAACTTATCAAGATATTGGCCGAAAGAGGAATCTTGCGGCATGATCGAGTAATTTTTCCCTGCTTTCATAAGACTAGGGTAGTTTGCTTATGTCATTCTAGGTTAGATGGTTTTATGCCACTAGGTTAGTTTGCTTCTCAGTTGCTTTAGGATAGTTTGCTTAACCTCTTGTGCTTAGCCACTCTCACGCTGTGTTCTCTTTGGAAAAAGCTTCTTGATTCGTTATCTAGGTACTATCTTCCCATCACTTTTCTTTTACTTTTGTTGTCCCATGTGCATTGCATGCTCATATATCTTTTACATTGAGGACAATGTAGATTCTAGGTTGGGGGTGGGAGATTAGGTTACCTAATCAGTGTTTTCTTGGTCTTGAGCAAATATTGTGAAAATTTTTAATTTTTTTTAGACTTTCTTGTGATTTTGATGTGATTTTGATGACCATATTTGATTTAGAATTACAGGATATAGAATGTTGGTGATTTACTACTCTTGAACTTAGTTATTTGTTAGATTTCACAGTGAAGTTCGAACCGTTAATCCATGATTAGAGGTTTTAAACATTGATTGAGTCATGATTTCACAAGACACATCTCGCTTGCACATTAAGGTTTCAGTTCGATATTGAATTATAATTTAGTGATCATTAAGCATGGAAGCAACCAACCTGAGGAATTTGTCCATCGTGTTCAATAAGAAGAATGATAGAAAAAGAAAATACCCAGTAACAAGATAGCTGCCTGTGGAAAGGGTTGGGCGAATAATCTTCACCATAGGTTTGCTCCCTATAGGTGTGGATTTAATTCCCCATGGATGATATGTGAAAAGGGTTGGGTGTATGATCTTCACCATAGGTTTGCTCCCTATAGATGTGGATTCGATTCTCTTCTCCCTCGATGGAAAAATCAAAAGCTGGAAGAATGAAAAAGAAGAACTGTAAGGCAAGTTCTGGTTTACGTTTTGAGCGTCCTGAATGCTCTTTTGGTTACCAATGATATCCTGAAATAGAGAAGTGAATTTTAATGATGATAAGCCGAGATTAGACTTTACACCCATAGAACTCAATGTTTAGAATTTTTCTAATTGATGGATTAATACTTTGAACTTGATTATGAAGTTTACCGTGTACTTGAGTCCAGGAAAAAGTAATACTGAACATTCATGAATCTTAAAATTCTCGTATCTGGATTGTTTCCCAAAATCATTCGAGTTTTTAGAAATTATCCTATAAATTCTCAATTTATTTTTCGCATACTTTGCTCGGGACTAGCAAAATGCTAGTTGGGGGTTGTGTTAAAGGTCAAATATTGCATATCAGACCCCAGTTATTACCTGCTTTTACGAACATGATATTGTTTAATGCCTTATTTTAATCGTGTTTGTGGTGCAATGTGAATTTAGGAAGCTTGGGCTGAAAATGATGTTGAATGCTTGAAATTGATGTTTCGAAGTCACCAAGGCAAGGGACGGACCCCAAGGGACTAAGATCGGCGGATTTACATGCCAGAGATCCGAGAAAATCGAGAAACTGAAGCTCAAGTGGCCCGAAATTGGCCCAAAATGCAAGATCACAGGGTTCCCACCATCTTCTTCACTTGAAACTTCATACATGGCCTGAGGACCATAAATTAACAATACACATCGAATTTCAGTCATTCGATCTTTGTGGAAGTGACCCAATGGACATATCAGCCCATAAAACAGAGATTTGGGGCCCACCTGATATCTGGATGTACTTCAATTTTGGTCTCAACATATTACATGAGGTGAAAAAGTGGATGGACGGATTGGATTTTGTATAAACATCAAGGTGGGGCCCACTTTACGAAAGTGGAGTGCACAGAAGCCGTGCACTCTCCGTGCACCGAGCGGACCAAGTCGGTCAGCACGCGCTGACCCAACTTCTCTCACTAAAACGGAAACTTCCGTTTTTAGCGGCGTGAAAATAGTAACAGTGAGTTGCGGTCGACATCAGGTGGGCCATCATCATCACACATATTGAAGATCCAAACCGTTCAGAGAGTTCAAGAGGGCAAACCGACCATACTCTAATATGCGGTCTGATATTCACGAACAGTGCATGTACAGAAAGTCTCAAACGCAAGTTGGACGGCTGAATCACGGATTCAGTGGACCGCGTCAACGCAAAATAAAAACCATCCATATTTGACCTTTTTTTATGCGAAGCTAATGGACGGGGTGGATTTCTCAAAAACTGGAGTATGTGGACCCCACTGTGCACCGACTTCAACAGCGTAAGAGACGCTGTTCAATTTTCACAGCGTACGCAGAGTCGGTTCCGTTGGGAACTGTTGTGCGACCATGGTGGCAATCGGACCGCTGATATGGACCATCCACAAGCAAAAGAGGTGGGTTTCAACCCCATCCAAGAAGCCAAATCAGAAGACCGGGACAATCTGCCATCCAAACACGGGTCGTTCACATTTTGTTGCGTAAACAGGGCATGCGGAAACCGGATCCGTTTTCACTGTTGCTGCGAAAGAGGAGTGCGTGACTCCTGTTCTCTCCTAACCGACTTACGCACCAACTCCACCATCCTGCTATTTCTATAAAAGGGAGAGAGAAAGAGAGCTGAAGGGATCCTTTGGGACGTGAGCATAAGAGATAGTCTGTTTTTCTTTTCTTTTCCTTTTTCTTTTTATTTTGCTTTTGTTTAAGGGATCCAGCCCATTCATGTTGGGCTGAACCTCTTAGCTAGGGCTAAGAGGTGAAGCTTGTAGTGTGATGGGTAGTTTCCTACTGTTTTGATTCATGTTGATGAACCTTCTCTGATTATAGTTTGATATATGAAATGCCTTTAGTTTTTAATGGTTTGTTGTGACTGAAATTACAATAGATCTGCGATATCTTCTGGTATTTTCATGCATGTATGGAGGTTATGATCGTAGGGACCTCGTTATTCACCATCGTCTCATGGGCATGGATGGATGATGGAACCCTTCCCTACGTTCATACCTCTCTTCGATTGGCTGTGGATTGGCTAAATTCTGTTGTTTGCTTTGTCTCCTGGGCATGGTTTTGTGATGGAATCCATTCTAATTTACATCCGTCTTATCTTTTAAAAACTATATCAAAGGAAGTTCAGATTGTGCTTTAGTGATATGTCTTCCAACTGGATGAAGATGGGACTCGAAGTCCAGTTGAGTTCGTGAATCAAGCGTAGATCTCCCTGATATCTACAAGTGGATCCTCTGAATCCCTAGTTCTCACCTTTAAATTTCACCAATTTTAGTTTACTATTTCACCATTATTCCTTCAATTATTCGTGATTTAGATTTCATCTTCTTCTAGTTCTAGTTCTGGTTACTTTCAAATTACGTACAGGTTTCAGTCCCCGTGGATTCGACCTCGGTCTTACCGAGTTTATTACTACATCACAATCCTATACTTGGGGTGTGAACACCTCTCAAAGTTCTCCATATGTAGATGGGTTAGCATGAAACTAAACAAGACTAAGACCTAATATAACCTAATCCTAAATTCTATGAAAGCAATAAACCTAACTATACCTCCATTAGACTAGGAAATCAATCCTGATATACAGGATCAATCAGAGGGATGGACATGTCCTCTGAATCAAATTTCTCGACGAATGGCTTTTAAACGATGTTCGTTCACTTTAAAATTGTTGTCATTTATTGGATTCTCAATCTCGACAGCCCCACGAGGATATACCGTTTTAAGAATGAAGTGGTCAGTCTAGAGTGAAGCTTACTTGGAAAGATATGTAATCGGGAATTGTATAGAAGGAATATTTGACTTGGTGTGAATGATTTTCAAATGATGTTATGATAATGAAACACCTTCATCTTGTCCTTATAAATTCTTGAACTTTTATGTGTCGTTCTGGATTTCTTTGAATTCATTCAACTGTATTTTACACAGCAAGCTAGCATTATCTTGGTTGAAGTTCATATTTTTGATTGCCCAGTAAGCATTATGTTCAAATTTCATAGACAAATGACAAGCCTTCCCATATACAAGTCTAAAGGGAGACATTCCAATGGGGATCTTGAAAGCAGTACGTTAAGCCCATAAAACATCGGTCAATCTAAATGATGAATCCTTACGGTCTGAATTTACGATTTTTTCCAAAATGTATTTGATTTTCCTATTGGAAACCTCGGCTTAACTGTTTGTCTGTGGATGGTATGGGTTGATCACTTTATGAGAAATACCGTATTTCTTCATTAGGTTCTTGAATGGCCTATTGCAAAAGTGTGAGCCACCGTCAGATATGATGGCTCTACGTGTTCTGAACCGGGATAAGATATTTTCTTTCAAGAATCGAATGACCGTGGTGTGGTCATTGTTCTGGCACGGGATCGCCTCAACCCATTTGGTTATATAATCCACCGTAAGAAAAATATAGTTATTCCCAAAAGCTGGGGGGAATGGTCCCATAAAATCAATGCCCCAACAATCGAATGCTTCTATAATAAGAATGGGGTTCAAAGGCATCATGTTTCTATGGGACAAACCTCCCAATTTCTAACAATGCTCACAAGCCTTGCAAAACTCATGAGTATCTTTGAACATAGTGAACCAATAAAAGCCGCACTGCAAGATTTTGGCCATGGTCTTTTTAGCAGAGAAGTGACCACCTGTAACACCCTGGATTTTTATCAGTTGAGAATTGGATGTCCTTGGGTAGTTCCTTTGATTTACCGACTTGAGTGCATATCTGTGTGTGTATTTGCACATGTTTGGGACCAAAAGGATTGACCTTGGATCTACAAAAACCGCCCAACTGAGTGAAATTTGAGAATTTTAAAGAATATGGACAGCAAGGTTCAGTTATACCAAGCATATTGGGGCATCACTGCTCGGTTACACCAAGTAAACCTCAAGCAACCGAGCAAATCTAGACATTAAGTTCGGTTGCACCCTACTCGGTGCAACCAAGTAACTCTGTTCACCAATATTTCGCATGTTTGGATTTTAACAGCTTTAGTTTACTGACTTCAAAAAGTCATATCTATTTTTATACAACTCCGATTAAGGTGATTCAAAGACTAGATTGAAGCTTGATGAGTCTAGTTTCATAAAAAAAATAATAAATAAATAAAACTAAAGGAGGTTAATTTTAGAACTTTTTGAAAACTGTACCAAAATCATTACAGGCAGCTGATACTCCTAGAATTTTTAGAATTTTTCTATAACTCGAAATGTAATGAATTTTGGTAGAGATATAGACTTGATAATGAAATACTAGAAAAATAATAAAAATAATCTAATAATTAAAAGTACCAAAATTATTATATGAAATAGATCTATTGAAACTGAAAATTTCTACAACTACATGTTGCCGATCAACCGCACATATCTTTTTCTTCTTAGAGTTTTTGTATTCGATGTCTTCTTAGGAATTACTTCTAATCATATTAGGAATCATCATATTTAATTAAATTAATATTTTCTATATTTTTAGTATATTTTACTAATTCAGATAGATTCGAGTATAGTTGAATTATTGTCCTTGATTAGGGAGATTAGAACCGAGTTACCATTTTCAATAATTGCGAGTAGGTCATACTATGAATTTAGCTAATCCAAACCCCAATCATCGTGCATGAGAAATCTCACTGCCCAATTCATCCCGAAAATGCCCAGATTCACTGGATTAGATATAGATCGCACGTTAGAGACACGCTAGACTCAAAACTATAGAATAACGACCGTCTTAATGGGCTTGACGTCCATTATGGATGTCGATCCGGGATAATGTCTAGAATTGCTCAACTTGGGCTAAAGTCTGGGTGCATGTGATGTGCAAATGCCTATGCAAAAACCTAAAATTAAAGTGAATTAGGCTCTCTGGTTTTTTGCGAAGTTGCGATTTTTCGACCATTGGTTTTCAACCAAACTTCGATGTGTAAGTTAAGGATATTTCCCCACACATCTGTACAGTCATGGCCCTAATTGATTATCAATGACCATCTATCGTAAGTGGGGTCCCACAATTAATCGGAGCGTCCGATTGCCTCCCAGTTGTGTCCAAACATAGATCCTATAGTGGGGCACATGGATGAGCTAGTAGGCCCTCGAAAGGACCCTATAAATCGAAAACAACCTCCCCTAAGGTAAGTTTATTGTAAAAAGGGTCACTGGGGCTATTTGTGCACATTCTGGCACTTAAATAGCCCTCCATTTTCACCCTCTCACTCCCATATGAATTTCTATTGCAAGAAAGGATAAAAAGAGAAAGAGAGGAAGTGTAATGCCCCGAAAATCGGCACCCGTTTACATAGACTCTGGTCCCAAGTTCCCAGGTATTAACTTAATAAAGCGCACATGCTTATTCATTCTAATTCACATTAAGTCTGCACATGAATAATCAGAGTTGCGTAATTCAACTTAGCGGAACCAAAGCGAGACAAGATAACAAAAAATTTAATAAATATAGGGCAAACAGTCAAAGTACAATTGAAAAGTGGTGTTCGCCCTAATGAAGATTATACAAGCCACATTATACATACCCAAGATGGTTAAAGTGTAAAGTTTTCAGTTTATTCCAAATCTTCCAGAAAATAATGGTGGTGGCGCAAGTCGATCTAAGCCTACCCGCCGGAGGCCTCAATAGAGCCTGCATCAATAATATGCCTGGTTGGTGTTTTAAAACACCGTCCCAGGTGGGAGTGAGTTGTTAACTCAGTGGTTCCATTAGTTCTACGTTACACATGTTATCAACACAATCAGCGCAATTAATGATAAACAAGAAATCAAACAATTCTGAAATACTCTTGTTAAATGTGTATATGAAGATATGACATGATGCATGCCCTTTCCAAACAACGCTCCCTCACACACGACTTCGACCACCTGGTTCACAAATGATAACACTTCCTCAACATGCGACTTCAACGCCTATTTCGCCACATTCTAAACTAATGCGATACGATGAATGATCATGTTAGCCGAGTAATTATTCAGTTCAATTCATCCAACATATTGGCGAAGCTAGGATACCGATGTTATATCACGAGTCCTTATCCGGATCACGTGGCTCATTGTTGCACGTAGCAACTCCTTACCAGGGTCCCTTGATCCAAATTTAGGTGTCACCCATTTATCTCAAAAATCAATAATTCTAATGGTACGGTATGATACCTAAATGTATGAGGATTAATCCGGTATGAATCGTCACCCAATACCGAGTATGATCACTCAGTTCCGAGGTGCGGGCTTGTCACATAAAACTAAAACACATAAAGGAAAAGGGCTCGTCACCCAAATCTATTCACGTCCGGTCGTTTGAATGGTACTCTGACACGGAACCATCGGCCCAGTAATTTGATGAGGGCTATTCAAACAATGGTCCATCACCTCCATCAGTGCTCACTGGTCATTATGGGGAGGCTCGTCACCCCAGCATATGCCGACGCTCGGACACGGTGTCCCATACCACCATGCCCGGCTCATGAGTCTTAGTTGCTCACTGGTCACTACTGGGAGGCTCGTCACCCCAGCGTAGGCCGACAGCTCTGACATGGTGTCCATACCACCATGCCTGACTCATGAGTCTTAATGGGATCGTATTGTACTAACGGTTATGAATGGACACATCCATTGGGAATGAGGTATCCTAAATTCTATTTAGTCGTGTCATTCCTTGTGAATATACATGATCAGTCGGCTAGTGGACTAATTTGATCAACCTGGGAGAACTACGCCACATCCGACATTGGGTGCAAGCAGCCTGTGTAGTCCAGCTACTGTCAGTCATCCGTGTTCAACCCGGGTCGATCGAACAAGCTTAGGGTGGTCGCCTTAACTAGGTAACACTTTTAGTTCAGGCGGTTAGCCAACTGACCCAACATCATAGAAATCCTAAGTATCGCTACGGACTAAACATTACATCACACAATTATAGCATGGGTTCTACTACACAATCACTCAAGCGTTTCATCGAACATGTGAGCATTAATAGAAGCAACACACCTACTTAGGCATTTTATCGAATATGTAAGCATCAATGGAACAACACATCTACTTAGGCATTTTATCAAACATGTGGGTATCAACAAATAACACATTCAGTTGAGCATTCAATGAAGCATATGAACATCCATAAAAGAACACATTCAATCACCTAGACCTTTTATCAAACATGTAAGCATCCATATGCAATCAATAACATATATTATAAAAAAAAAAACAAAATATCAACATATTAGCATGCACAAATTTATCTACAAGCATTTAATCATTAACTGAGACCCTCAAGGGTCAATAAACGATAACCTAGAGATAATGGTCCGCACCTTTAAGAAGAAATCTTCGATTTTGAGCTCCTAGGGTTATGGATTTGAAAAAAATCATAAATTCTTATACAAACACCAAGAAATACGTGAGATCCTTGTAATTCATCCTAGAAAAACCTAGGTTAAAAAGTAGGTTTGTTTCTTACCTCCCAATCACGAATGGGGTGGATTCGGTGGAGGAAAATGATCGATGTTAGGGCTTTGATTGAAGAACACCGATGAAGGGAAGCACGAAAGCCTCCCCACTCCTACTCTCACTCTTCTTCTCTTCTTCTTTCTCTTCCTCTTTCTCTCTTTTTCTCCTTTAAAAAATGCAAATTCGTATGGGAGAGGGGGTGCCCAAAGGAGGGCTTTATATAGTGCCAGATGTTTCATAAATGGCGTCAAGGGCTAAGTTTTCATTATACTAGTCTTATGGGAGAGTGTTTCTAACCTCTAAGGCCCATTATGGGGTGTACATGTCGATATACACTGTACGATAGTTAGCCCTAATGTTGATCTACGTATGGATATGATCGGCCTACCATTTGGATGTGTCGATCAATGGATATAATTAAAAGTCTATTTAACGGTCACCGATGGTAGATCGGGGCCGCAACTATATGGATATGAGAAGGGAAATATCATTAACTTATGCCTCAAGTTTGGTTCTAATATAACGGTCGGAAAACTACAACTTCACGAAAGAGAGGAAGGTCTATTTCACTTAAGTTTCAGATTTCGGCCTAGGGGATTCGCGCGTTGCAAGAACTTAACTTACGGCCTAAGTTGAGTTGTTTTAGGCACTTTCTTGGTTCGCCACCCAAAATGGGCATCAAGCCCAGTGAGACGTACATTATTCTATAATTTCGGAACTAGTGGCCCACTAACGAGCGGTCTAGAGCTCATTTGGATAATCAAAGCATTTTTGAAATGAATTAGACAGTGAGATTTCTCGTGGGCAATGATTAGGGTTTGGATTAACTATGTTCATAGTGTGGCCTATTCGCAATTAGTGAAAATGATGATTCAGTCATAATCACTTTAAACCGCTTGTTCGTAGGCTAAATGGAAATTGGGTCACTTTGGTTTGTTAATTACAATCTGACCCCTAGTTGTCTCGTCTTTGGGTAAATCTTTAATCTAGCTATGGTAGTCTTGATTAGTAATGATAGGTCAGCTATATGTGGGCCCCATGTGAACAGATCATGTGGTTAAACTTGGTGTTTAAGTGATCGGTTGGATTTGTTAGCTTCCTATGGTTGATTAATCGGATCTGTACAGTTCTTTATTGGTACTACTCTTCTATAGGATAGTATCGAGTGTTAATGATCAGTAAGTGACAATATAAGTTACTTATAATGAAAAATTTTAAGGGTTTTTTGAAATCCAAAATAACAAAAATCCAGGATGTTACAGGAAGAGAGAGAAAGGGGAAATGGTGGAACCTAGTGTTAGATCTTGTCATCCGATCGTCGTACTCGCCAGATCTTATAAGATCTCTCATTTGTGCTCGGTTTCATGCTTTTCACAGCTAAAATCTGATGGGTTTTGGGATAGATTCTTCATCCCTTTCTAGGTAAAATGTTTCTTAGTTGTCTTTCCCTATCTTCCTTTCCTTTTCTACTTTTTTAAGCCACTAGGATTGGAAACCCTCTTTCATTTCCGTCATTTCTTGAAAATCCTAACACTAGGGTTTGATCATGCTCGGACCTGGGGTCTTGGAAATTGATTTGGAGCAGCTCATGCTATTATAAGAGCCGTATTTGGGCATGGCCCTGTGTGGATGTCGTAGTACGCCAATCCCAGGGCCCCGACTCATCAAATCGAGTTGGGATTTGCTCGGTAAAACCGTTAACCCTTAGTTAAAATGTAATTATATTAAAATTCACATCACTAATGATGAAATTATCAATGAATTAGGGTTTGGATCATTTTCTCCAAATTCCCGACACTGGGGCCGCATCCGAGTCAAGGATTTTGACTCTAAGGTGAAGATCTACCCCCAAGCTTCTATTTGGTACTTTAGAATAATTAAATGTATTTATTTTCTATTTAATTGATAACATGCTTGATGAAATGCTTGAATGATATGAAACTCTTAATATTAAAAATTTTCAATGTTGAATGCTTACAAATATTAATATGATTGAATTGTGTTGTTGCGGTGGATCGAGCTTATTATCTAAATATGCGGATAACCTAGTTTAGGGAGACTATCCCAGGCTTATACGGTTGACCGTTGTTGAACATGGATAATCGGCAATAGTTGGAGCTACAAGGGATGCTTTGCACCCAATGTCGGTTTACCCGGGGTCCTCCGTAGTCGATCGCATAAGTCTAATGCAAGCTTGATCATTTTTGTGCTTTGTGATTATATAACATTCAATAGAATCTTTGATACCACCATTACCATTGATTTAGTCTACTCATAACCATTATTGCGTTATGATCCCCAAAGACTCATGAGTCGAGTATGGTGGTATGGGACACAACATTCAAGCTGTCGGCATATGCTGGTGTGACGAGCCTCCTCATAGTGACCATTGAACACTGATAGAGGTGATAGTATGTTGTTCGTACGGCCCCCGTCAAATTACCAGGCCAATGGTTCCGTGCCAGAGTACCGTTCGAATGACCGGGCATTAGCGGAATTGGGTGACGAGCCCCTTTGTATTTATTTAGTTTTGAATGACAAGCCCGCACCTCTGAATTGATGGTTTATACTAGGTATTAGGTGACGACATGTACCTTATTGATGCCTTAATTTGGATCAAGGGACACTGGTGAGGAGACGCCATGTGCCGCTACAAGCCACATGATCCAGATAATGATTCATGATATAATGGCAATATCCTTGCTTCGCCAACCTGCTGTATGAATAAGGACTAACAATCACTTGGCTAATCATGCATATCCTAAAATAGGTTGCAATTTGGCATTGGAGTCGCTTGTGAGGGAGTGTTAGTATTTACGAAATAAGCGTGATCTTAGAGAAATATTGGCACCCTTGAGTTGATCAAACAAGTTTGTGGCAGAAGGTACTTGTTCTTTATCGTCACTTCGTTCAGTCTCCTGTAATCTATACAGAGACGCATCGTCCCATCCTTCTTCTTCACGAAGAGGATTGGTGATCCTCACGAGGAGACGCTGGGGCGAATGAACCCTTGAATTAACAGCTAGTCAATCTGACTTTTTAGCTCTTCTATCTCATAAGGGGGCATGCAAAATGGGGGCAATGATATAGGAGTGGTTCCTGGTTTGAGATCTATGCATAAGTCTATTGCTTGTTTAGGGGGCAACCCTGGTATCTCTTGAAATATTTCAGGAAAATCCCGCACTATTGGTATCGGATTGATGGTGGCCTCAACTGACTCTAGTTCACCTAGAGCTTGCAAGCTCTCGAATGCATTGTGCCTATTTCTTCCCTTCAATGTAAAAGAGGCTTGTCCAAAGATGGATATAGTGACTATCTTGTCGCGACAATCCATGACTGCCTGAACTTACGAAAGTCAATCCATCCCGAGGATAATGTCAAATTGTCTGACTGACATAATAATCAGGTCCACAGCTACTTCGTGATTTGCCAGGGTTAGGAGGTATGCTTTACACATTTTGTTTGTTTCAACGAATTTACCCATAGGGGATGCTACTACTAGGGGGCATGCAATCGAGTTATATTCAATTCTAACTTTATCGCAATAGCAGAGTTTATGAAGATAACGTTGTGCCAGAATCGAATAAGATGAGTACAGGGGTACCATTGATGTGAGTTGTACTGAGTATTGTCTGGAGTGGATCCTCCTCAGCTTTTGTAGCAGTGACCGCGTACATGCGAGCAGGGGGATTCCTCTGCTGTGCTGGAGGTCCCATCCTAGGCGGCTGAGGTCTTGGTGCCGGTCTGACTGCTGCTTGATTTGGTTGGGGGCGATTTGCTTATGGTGGGACACCCTCGTTTGCTATCCTTTTGTAACAATATCGGATAGTTCGGTCGTCCCTCTTGCAGTACTCGTAGTGTTTTCTTGGGGGCACGGACGGAGCGCCTGTAGGTATGATCCTGAACCTCCTCTCGGGCATTTGCAGGGTGGGAGGTGCCTGCCTTGGCCTGCCCGAGGCATCCCTAGCTAGGGGGCGCATCCTTATGGTGGCTTGAAATCCTTCTCAACCCGCATGGCCTTGTCCACCATTTCAGCGAAGTCTTTAAAGTCCCATGAATATAGCCGCGACTGGATCCCTGGCTAGAGACCTTCCTTTAACTTCTCCAGCTTACACTCTGTGTCCTCTGGGGCCTTAGGTACAAAGCATAATAACTCGTCGAATCGAGCTTCATACTGGGCGACAGTCATTCCACCCTGCTCCAGCTTCAGGAACTGGGCTATTTTCTCGTTCCTGCATGACTGGGGAAAGTAATTTTCTAGGAACTTCTTCCTGAACCCCTCCTAGGTCTACAAGTATATGAGCTGGACGCCCCTTTGTACGCTCTACCACCAGTTCTCAGCTTCTCCCTCTAGAAGATATGTAGCTAAACTAACCATCTGGGTGTCTGAACACTCCAGTGGTTTCATCATCTTAGTGACCCTAGCCAGCTAGTGTTCCGCTTGTATTGGGTCGGGTGCCCCTTCAAATGTAGGTGGTCGGAGTCTATGGAACCTTTCAAATATGTCCGTGCCTCGGACATCTCCATCTCGCGACGTTGACCCATGGTTCCTGTCTCGTAAGGCCTCCATCATAACAACTTGCATAGTCTGTTGCTGCTGCATGAATGCAGCATGCTGTTGTTGTATGACTGCCGCCATCTGCCCAAAGGCCGTGAACGCCGCTGTTCCGGCTTGTGCATCCATGAAAGCTTCGTCTGAAGGCATCTCTGGCTGAAAAAAGTGTGAAGGTGTGCCTGATGGAATAACCCCAGGAGGTGGAGAATCACCTCTGGCCTCAAACTCCATGTCTGGGTTCACGATTCTAGGGGGGAGTCCTGGCGTGTACATGGGGCTCCTCTCACGCTGGCGCTCCGTTGGTGGAAGGGCTAGTATATCGATCGTGTGAGCTTGTTGTGACCGTAGTACAGGAGGCATATCTTCCTGTGAGGCCAGAATTTCATAGTTTAGACTTTAGCTAAGAATTATCCCAAGATAATGGGGAAATGCAATAATATTCTAACGATGGAAGGAGTAATGCCAGTGATGCAGAAGTGAGGAATCCGTTATCAAGTTCCCCCCTCGTAAGTAAGATAACAACTCCTACGGCACATGGTGCCTTATTTCCTTGTTTCAGGATGCCTAATTTGAGTTACTAAGTTTAGTAGTCATTCCTACAGATTCTCAGGGGCCCTAAGTATATTGTTTCTATGTTCGTTTATCCTAACTATCCTTAGGGGAATTTTCCTATGTTTCTATTCTATCTGAGTCTTAACATGTTGATTCCTTATGAGTTTTGTACTAGATATTGATCCCACAGTCTGACTATCTCAGACTCCGCTCTGATACCAACTTATTATGCCCTGGTTTTCAGAAACCGAGTACAGAACTCATTTCCTACAAGACCGAGTGTTAATTAATCAGATAATTGGTAATATATCAAAATCAGAGTGCGATAGCATAAACCAAGTGTAGGTAATATCACATAACCAAATATCAGGATCCATGTCCACTCAGCTGGGGACCTTAAGTACAAAATTCAAAGCTTAAAATGTATCAAGACAAACTAGGAAAGAAATACTACAACTACTAATTAAGTCCGTAGAATTCTGCCACCTCCCGACGCAGCTCCTCCTCGTAGTATCCCTCCTCCAGATCTACCGCAACGGCATCGAATCCTATGCCATAGTCGTCCTCGCCTAATCTTGTATTTTCTGTACGGTTGAATATTCGATAAATGAGTGGCCAACTCAGTGTGAATTCCCTTCAAGATTACACACTATCGTCTTAGACAAGTATAGTTTTAAAAAAATAAATATAATAAGGCATATAAAACAATACAAAATGAGGTCTTATTTAATGCATGGATGTATGAGTGCACATCAACTGGGGATGCTCATCCAGTTGGCTTTTGGGCGAAACCCATGCATGTAGCGGATCACCAGCGAAAGTACATAGTACATGCATAGTGTCAAACTCATCGAAAGTGGGTCGATAGTTGATGCTCTAGGAGCTAGCGAAATGATACCACGACTAAGGGCATGTGCTACAACATCCAGAATTTAGGGCTGAAAGTTGGGCGGGTTCAACCCGACCGACAAATGACCGACCCGACATTGGGTTGGGCTTGGGTAGGATATATCGGGACCGATCTCAAGCTTGAGCTATACAAACACCAACCCGATAAAACTTGGGTTGGGCTCGGTTTGAGGTCTCGGGTTGACCAACCCGAACCCGATCAATATATAAGTTACTTACAAATTATAATTGAGTGTGGATCGTTTGTGTCGAAGGCACACTAGTAATGTCGGTTCTCATTTGTCCACATCATTTCCAAGGACTCAAGTTAACAAGATATGCCAGATTTCTCTCTCCTAAATAGATTGCGTGCTATGCTACATGACTTTTAAAGGAGTAGTTGTCCTGTATTTTAGCTTGTTTTTTTAAAGAAAAAATGAAGTTCTTTATGATGAATAATCACATATATAATTAATAAAATCATAGATATAAAAAATAAGTCCTATATTGAAATATAATAAACTAATATAATAACGAAAATATTAGCACATATGCACGACCAACCCGATCAACCCGACCGAGCCCGCTTGGGTTGGGCTTGGGTTGAGAATTCCCAACCCGAGGTTGGGTTGGGTTAGGGTTGAGGTATAGGAACCTTGGGTTGGGTTAGGGTTGAGCACCAACCCGACCCAAATCGCCCAACTTTCAGCCCTACTAGAATTAGTCACCCGTCATCGCCCGTATGCTATGAATGCATGATTAGTCAACCGTTATTATTCCATTTGCAACCAGCTTGTTTAATAAAACTTAAAGGTCACTACGGGGGGTTCATCACCTAGCGTAGGCCGATAGTTCGGGCATAGTGTCTCATTCCCACAGTCCTCGGCTCATGAGGTCTTCCACCTTAGGATGTTTAATAGAACCCATTAACAAGTGGCCAATCAAATTCAATATAGGGGAAATGACCATCACATGGTTGGATGGGAATGAACCGTCGAAGCTGCAAGGGCAAATGTCAAATCTTGGGTTGAAAGTAATCGATGTAGTAAAAGGATGTATGACATAAATACTAAATCGAGATGGTAGGGTAACGTTAAATCAGGGCGGTAAATAGTTCATCCCAAGGCCACATATGCGAGAACATACTATGGATGGTAAACCCACATTAATAATTCACCACCAAAAATAACCTCCGAGTCGAGGGTTTATTCTTAACACAATTTGTGTCGTTACACCCTAAGTGTGGACTCACATACATAAGTGGAGATTCCACTATTTAATGTAGTGAATTTGATTCTATAAGCGTCTTATAAACAAATCATTGACATGTGAAGGTGTGTGGATACAACATACAAGTTATGTGTTGATAATAGAATTTGAACTACCACTAAAGATTATGAAATCAAAGTATAAGCTATCAATTAAAGTGAAACTCAAAATGTAGGGTCTAACAATTATCGCACGTGAACATAATTTATGAGCCACCAATTAAAAATGGGAACTTAGCATGTAGAGTTTAGTGTCTATTCGATATGAAATGGTTTGCGGATTATCGGTCATGGATTAATATAAACCATCTAGTATAAGTGATCAAAGTTCTAAGCTAGTAATCATGAATTAAATGGAAACTATCCTTGGGCTAATTTGGAGATGGAAAGCTTAAGGGGAAAAGTCATCACCTTACTAGTGGAGTTTCTTAGTTATGAAGGTGATGAAGTGGTAAGGGAAAGCCCAACCCTTTGATGTCTATCCCTTGCCTCCTAGTTGTTGTTAAGCTTGCCCATAGCCTGACAGGGAGTGTTTCATTTCCATGAGTAAGGTAAGGCTAACGACCACATCTTTAGGTTATATGCTAAGCCCTCTTTTTCTTCTTATTTATCCTATAACTGGGGGATAGTGTTTGTTAGGCTTGGGTCCCAATTAATACCCCATGAAGAGTCATCACTAATTTGTGAGTTCTTCAGCATATGGATGGCTGAGATTTATAATCTCTTGCTGCAGTGCTAAGGAGGGTTTTATCCCAGCTGGCCCTAGTTGACTCGGCCTTGCTTATAGGCATATTGGGCATGCATTGCTGCCCCAAATAGAATCGGCTAGAGTCGTCCTGACTGCCCTTTTCTGTTAGGTTTTGCATTGAAATATCATCTTCAACCCAAGGGTTTGGGTTGAGATGGCTCGGTTGGAGGAGTTACTTGCTGAATAGCGTTGCTGGCCTATTTGCTGAGGGCAACCTTGAAACCGACGGGGATTCGGGTCACTCCCTGCAATGTAAGGTGAGTCGGTGGGTGAGTAGCGCTGAAGACGAGTGGACTCATCCAGCCATTCATCTATCTTAGCAGCACGAAGTGGATTGCCTCAATGGGTGTCCATTGATTCAGATTCAGCTCCCATGGTCAGCTGAGTCGACCCAGTTCAAGTTGGCCCAGTTTGAATCATTACAGACACTGCTACCCTCTTCGCTGGCTGAGGCATTTGCAGTGTTGAGATCCACAGAAGTCTGATCGACAAAATGGTTCTATCCGTTATTGCCAGTCCTAATCAAGGCAGCTTGATGAATGCAACTAAACAGGCGATCCCATTCATTCCTTACAGAGGTGGGGTGTTCGGGCATTACCTGTGCCATCCTTTGCATTAGTTGAGTCAACTTGGTGTTGTGCACGACTACTGCAGTGGCTCGATTAACGCCCCTCCTGATGTTCCAGCAACGCCGGCAGTTGGACCAGTAGTCTGATCTCCTTTTGCTTCCCTTTCTCCTTTCCTTCCCTCAATCAAAGCCCACCGTGCTTGGGCTTGACTTGAACATAGCCTAAGCCTTGCGAAGTCGGTCTGGCTTGATTCGGACTTGGATGGGAATGCAACAATGCACTCACCCGCTCTTCTCTCTCAGTCTTTCTTTCTCCTCTCCTACGATCTTTCCTTTGTCACTGAGCCTTTGGCTCGTCCGACACAACTGTATATAGTTGGCTGGACAAACTCAGCTACCTTATAAATGGTAGTGAGTTCTCGTTCACTCTCCCTCTTTCTTTGATTTCCTTCTCTCTTTCTCTCTGGTTGTGGTGATACTGGTCTGCACTGACCCAACTCGATCCGAACTGACCGGGTCGACTTG
This sequence comes from Magnolia officinalis, assembly GCA_021015155.1. NCBI lineage: Eukaryota > Viridiplantae > Streptophyta > Magnoliopsida > Magnoliales > Magnoliaceae > Magnolia > Magnolia officinalis. The sequence continues at coordinate 24,887,753 of JAJHSJ010000014.1, forward strand.
GTGCAGTGTGGCATCGAATTCACTCACCTTTTTCCTCTCCTATTTCCCTCTCTTTTCACCCGATTGCTCGGTGGAGATCCCAAGGTGAACGACCCTTATTTATAGGCCATGAAGCATGCTCGAACTGTCCATCCAACGGTTGAGATTTGGTGGCCAACTCGTGCGTTCTTCTCTGATTTTTTTAATGCATAGGGTCCATCCATCACAAGGGATGGATTCTACTGTCGTGACCCACCGAAAACGCATCTTTTTTATCTTCAATGGGGCCCACCCCATCATGGTGGGTATTTCGATCTAACAGAGAAGATGATGTGGCTGGTGATGGTGGATTTTTATTTATGGCCTATCAGGACGATCTGGTCCGTTTGAATGGTTCGGATGGGACCATTGATCACTACAAGGGCCACTAATCCCTACGTTTATCGTCGTTTCATCCATCTTGTGAGATTTTCCACCTATTGCACCTTCTCACGAGATGAGAAATCCTCCCCTAGTGGAGACATTGTTGCCCTAGAGGGGACAGTGGAGATCGTCCTACGTAATTACCTTGGTTTGCTGAGATTGTGAATTATCTTGCCACAGGTTTCACGCTGATACATTGGACTGCGTAAGATAAAAAGAAATTCTAGGGTGAGGTACGTAAGTTTTTTTGGGATGATCCTTATTTATTCAAATATTGCCTACACCAAATTTTGAGGAGATGTGTGTCAGATGATGAATACCAAAGTGTTATCTTTTTCTGCTACTCTCAGGCTTATGGTGGTGTAACACCCCGAAAATTGGCACCCAAGTAGATAGACTCTGATCCCAAGTCTTTCGATGTTAACTTAATAAAATTCACATGTGTCTTGATTCAAATTCACATTTATTTCACATATAAATAATCAAAGTAGTGCATTTCAATTTAATAGAACCAAAGCGAGGTAAAGATAATAAGATCTAACAATATAGAGCTAACACCTAGAAGTTACAGTTCTAAAAGTGGCGATCACCCATGTGAGAATTATACAAATCACAACAATTACAATAGGAATAGAAGAACAACTACCAAGCAGGAAGAAGCTAGGGATCTACTCGCCCTGAGCACACCACCAACTAGTCCTATTCTTAAGTTATTTGCATATGTCAAATGGGAAGCGTCAAACGCCAACATAGTGAAGAAATATCCCCAAGATTGTTACTTGGGACATTTTAGTGATTAGCAGGTTCACAACAAATACACATTAATACATATTATACACTAAAGCATGTTATCTATAATGCACAATTACTAAGTTACCAACACAACATGGCACAAGTAATAACAAACAGTTTCCTATTCTATTCGGTAAGTATATTAATGCGATAATGAAATGATGCATGCTCCTCACAATTAATCCAATACTCCCTCACAAGCGAATTATAACACCCCGCACCTCTGGTACACGGGTGTTACCATTAAAACCTTTGCTAGTATAGTTGTGAACCTAATTAATAAATGGTTCTAACTTAAACCAAGATAGTGAGAATAACCTTCAACCGTTCGTCAAAACTGTCCATCAACACGTGGACAAGTCACCAAAATCTCCTAAAAACTAAACGGAACCATCCACTAGTCCCATGGATAAACCTAACAACCATTGAATCGTGGGGTCCAACCGTAAACTGCTCAAAGAGTAGACGTGCCTGGGGTTGGACAGATGGCCCACATCGACGATCCTGACAAGGAGTAGACCCTGTGGACAAATTAACGAATGGATGGGTGTCCAGGTGTACACATGTAGCGGCAGCGTGTGAAAGGCACGATATGCGAATGTCGTTATTAGGAGTGCTCAATGGACGACGTAATTGGGCCTAAACACACCAGTAACTCTAGGATTCCTTTTTGACTGTTAATATCTGAAACTAGAAAATCTGACCCTCAGATCGGTAGGGATTCATAAATGAACGCCCCAATCATGACATATGGTCCACCCCTACGTTGGATCAGTTTGATCACTGGCCCTATGCATCTAGTAAGCCCCCAAGGAGAATGGACGGTGTAGATCTCACGACTTTATCATGATGGAGCCCACACTAGAGTGCATGTGCATCGTGGATGGCATGCACGCAGTGCACTAGACCGCTAGACCAGTCAAACGGGCATTGACCCGCAGAAAAACTCAAAGTGCCGAGATTTCCCGCCCAGGGCGAATTTGAATGAATGACGTTCATTTTGGACAAGATGTGGCCCACCTACAGCCACCATCTACGTGATCTAGACCGTTCAATTGGTAAGGAGACCCTAGACGACAAGGTCCACGACGACTGATCAGGCCCATGCAAGCATGCATGCACGCAAGAAGAGATCAGAAAAGGAGAGTTGGATGGTTGTCACGTTAGCAATCCGAGGCAAAGATACGCCTTTAACCTCGACCGTCCGATGGGAGCTCATTTTGGCGCTTCCTTCGACACCAAAAAGGGGCGGACACCGACTAAGAGGCGAGAACAGGCGTGGGAGACATTTCCGCTTCGGGAAAGTCTTGTTGGCGCCTAAACAGTTGTTCATTAGGGAACACATCATTTGTAGGTGACAACTCAAGGGAATCAAATATGATAAGCTAGGAGAGATGGTCAGCTACTATGTTTTCTATTCCCCTTTTGTCTCATATTTTAATGTCGATTTCCTGGAGTAGAAGGATCCATCTTATCAGGAGAGGCTTAACATCCTTCTTAGAAAGAAGGTACTTGAGCACCACATGATTAGTGTAGATGATGATCTTGGATCCAATCAAGTAGGAGGTAAATTTGTCCAAAGCGAACACTACGGCTAAGAGTTCCTTTTCTGCAGTAGAGTAGTTCGTTTGGGAAAATTTTAGAGTTCTACTCTTATAGTAAATAACATAGGGCTTCTTCTCATTCCTCTGGCTTAATATCGCCCCAATAGCATAGCCAGACACATCATACATAATCTCAAAAGGTATGTTCCAATTGGGTGGTTGCATGACAGAAGCGGTAGTCAACATGGCTTTGAGCTTAGTGAAAGCTCCTTGGCATTGTTTGGTCCACTCGTATGGTACATCCTTTTGAAGGAAATTATATAAATGATGAGAGAGATGGCTAAAGTCCTTTATGAATAATCTATAAAAGTCAGTCTGTCTTAAGAAGGAACGTACATCTCGTATGCTCTTCGGTGGAGGTAGGTTAGAGATTAAATCAATTTCCTCCTTGTCTACCTCAATTCCCTTGGACGAAATTATATGTCCAAGCACTATTCCCTTGGGAACTATAAAATGACACTTCTCCCAATTCAGAACCAAAATTTTCTCCTCACATCTCATCAACAAACATTTAAGATTTTCCAAACACTCGCTAAATGATGGACCAAAGTCAGAGAAGTTGTCCATGAAGACCTCTAGATATTTTCCCACCATGTCAGAAAATATGCTCAACACGCATCGCTGAAAGGTGGCGGGGGCATTACACAGTCCAAATGGCATCCTTCGGTAAGCAAATGTGCCAAAGGGACATGTGAACGTTGTCTTCTCTTGATCTTCAAGGGCTATCTCTATCTGGTTGTAGCTCAAATACTCATCAAGGAAGAAATTGTAGGAGTGACCGGCTAGCCTTTTTAAAATTTAATCAATATAGGGCAAAGGAAAGTGGTCCTTTCTCGTGACGGTATTCAACTTTTTATAGTCAATGCACGTTCTCTAACCAGTAGTTACTCTGGTTGGCACGAGTTCATTATCAGCATTGGCTACAATGATGATTCTGGACTTCTTAAGAACCACTTGAGTTGGACTCACCCATTGATTGTCGGATATAGGGTATATGATACTCACATACAACATTTTAAGGACCTCACCCTTACCCATTTCCTTCATGTTCGGATTTAACCGGCGTTATGGTTGTCAGGAGGTCTTCACATTATCTTCAAGATGAATGTAGTGAGTACAAATCAAGGAGTCAATTTCCTTAAGGTCCGCAATCGACCATCTAAGGGCTCCCTTATGTTCTTTTAGAGTAGATATAAGCAAACTCCCTTGCTCTTTCTCAAGGTGGGAAGAAATTACCACCAGGTAAGTATCATCTTGACCTAAGTATGTATATTTAAGATCAGTGGACAAAGGCTTTAGGTCAAGTTTCGGTGCCTTGAAACTAGACGGTCGAGGCATTGTATTAGTTTGGGGCAAAACTTCAAATTGTGGCCTCCACCGGTTAATTTCAAGTACCGATGTCTCATCAAGTAAGTCATCCATCTCCCTAATCATGTCATCATCCAAATCATGGGAGTGGGCTAAGCACGTCTCCAAGGTGTCGAAGTATAGAGTTAAAAGTGCTCTATCTTTCATGAACGAATCTAGCATGCTTACTTCGTGGGAATCGTTAACATCTTCTAGTTGTTTGTTCATGTTATAGAAGATCTTCAATTCCAAAGTCATGTTCCGAAAGGATAATTTCATGATCCCATCCTACAATTGATGATGACATTAGATGTGGCTAGGAATGGATGACCAAGGATGATGAAAATCTAAGTACTCGTCTCAAGGATGGGTTGAGTGTCTAGAACAATAAAATCTACTGGGTAGTCGAATTTATCGACTTGGACAAGCACATCCTCAATCATCCCTTTCGGTATATGAATTAAACGATCAGCAAGTTGAAGTGTGATTTTTATGGGTTTTAATTCACCAAGGCCAAGTCTTCGTAAATTGAGCATGGGATTAAGTTTACGCTAGCTCCTAAATTAAGAAGTGCATGATCAATTCAGTGTTCCCCGATAACACATGAAACAATTGGGCTACCTAGATCCTTACACTTTTGCAGCATGTCTTGCTTTAGGATCGCACTCACTTTCTCAGTCAGAAAAATCTTGCTTTGTATGTTTTGCCGTCTTTTGGTCGTGCATAGGTCCATTAGGAACTTGGCATAGGAGGGAATCTATTTGGTAGCATCCAACAGAAGTATATTGACTTTCACCTGTTTAAGCACCTCCAAAATATCATGAGTGTTGGTCAGAGGCTTAAGTGAAATCAACTGTTGCGAAAATGGTGCAACCGACTTGTATTGTCTATTCGGTTCTTTCTCAAATGGGATGTTGCTAATTTCATCATCCTTCTTAGATTCGTCCGAGTCCTTAGGCTTTTTAGCCCTTGTCAGGATGGTTTTGTCTATCTCCTTTACACTTCTAAGAGTGGTGATGGATTTATCTTGTTTCATGTTTTGGTTCGAAGAGCTCGGGTCACTTATCTCACATTGTGGTTGTGGTTTAGGGAGAGGTTGGGCTGGAAAAGTCCCCTTCTCTCTAATTGCCAAGTGTGACTCAATCCTTTGTATGGACTTTCTAAGGTCTTAGAATGCCTGTAAGGTATTTTGATTGTAGAGCTCTTGGTGTTGGATATGTTTAAGAACCGGATCCTCTTTGGATCTTTGTTGATTTGTGTTAGCCGATTGACCACTCCTCCAACTGAAGTTGGGTTCTTCCAACTCGAGTTATATGTGTTAGAGATTGGGGTGCTGAAAGGCCTTTGATAGTTGTTCATGGCATTAGATTACTCATGTAATATCCCTTAAAAAGCAGGAATGGTAGGACAATCCCGTGTCAAGTGAATGTTACTAGAGAAAATGCCACATACAACTTCAACGGTCTCTTCGGGTTTGACAGTCTCTACCTTCTTTAGTTTCATGGCCTCGATTTTTCTTGTAAGGTTGGCCACCCTTGTACTTATTTCCTCCTCTCATAGGATATAAATTCCATCATTTTTCTTTGTTTGAGTAGGCTTAGAAGTCGAGGTCTTCGAGGTGAAATTGCGGTTTACACCGCTAATACTAAAGAAAGAATATGAGGCAATGTCCTAGAGGGGGTGAATAGGACTTTTTAATTATTTATACCTATTTAAACATTTGATTGACTAACTTAAATGATCTTTCAATTTAAGGCAAGTAAGGTAATGTAACTCTAATGGCTTCCAAGCCAATTAGAGGGTCCAATCACAAAGGCTATTAAGATATGCAATTATAATGACTAGCCTAGTGTTGTGAGCTTGTATGTGGAATGTATTTCCTATCAATGAACAACATTCATTCAATCATGTATACAAAATTTAAACATTCAAGCATATATAACCATGATTAAACAGATGTGCAAATAACAATCCCAAACACAAGCATTTATAGTGGTTTGGCTACGTGCCTATTCCACTCCCGGCATCCACACTCAATCCCAGAGTGCACCGGATTTCACTATAATGGTTTTAAAACAGGTTCACCATTGACTTTTACAGTCCTACACTAAGGACACAATTTATACTCTCCTCAAGAGCAAAGGTCCTACACCTAGAACCCAAGTTTAAGCCCACAGGCCAAGGTCCCACACTAGGCACCTCAAGTTTAGGCCCACTGGCCAAGGTCCCACATAAGGCACCTCACATTTAGGCCCACCGGCCATGGTCCCATACAAGGCACCTCACGTTTAGGCCCACCGGCCAAGGTCCCACACAAGGCACCTACTTTTAGGCCTACCAGCCAAGGTCCCACACTAGGAACCTACACGAGTTTGTTGATGGCAAACTCTTAGTCTTAATCCTACACAGGGAAGGAGACTAAACTTTTGAACTCTTTTAAAATGACACTTACTTGTCGGATAGAGTTCTTTCTTGTAGCTCGTCTTAGGTTGCTTGATCTTCACGCTCATATTCTTGAATCAGCTCCCCGGTGCTCCCTAGATCGCGTAGCTTGGATATACTTGTTGGCTCGGTTTCACGATCAAGAACCTTGCATAAAATGTACCTAAAAATGTGACTAAGGTTATGGAAGTTGGTTGAATCTCCTATCTAGGATAATGAGTGGATTTCCTAAGGGATTCAACCGATGGATACACTAGAGTATAGTTGAGACTAAGGATATACTTATGGATTTGGTCTCAATACTTTAGTGAAGGCTTGAGATCATGTTCTTCATAAATAAGAGCTTTGAATGCTCATGAGTGATAAATCACAATGAACAAAACATGAATCTCATGTGGATAGAGTCTAGGATGAGATATTTGAGCTTGGGACAACCTAGGGACTCTGAAAAGCCTTAATCCACACATTCTGCAAGTTTCTGCAAGTCGTATTTATAAGAAAAAAGCTTCCATCGAATATAAAATGGCTATAAAACGGTTAGTTTACGGTACTACCTAAGTCAAGTTTGGTATCATCGAACTTGCTTCGGTGGTACCGAAATATCATTCAGTAGTACCGAATTAATTTCTCAAGTTGCTGACCAAAATCTATCTATTTCAGTGGCACTAAAAATTGTTCATCGGTGGCTATCGGTGTCACCGAATTACCCAGTCGGTGATACTGAATTACATGTGTGAGATTGTTGGACAGTTTTGAGTCCCTTCCGTAACATCAAAGGTATCTTCAGTGATACCGAAGGTGACATTCGGTGACACCTTTTTCCTACCAAAAGTGGACTGTTTTTCCTGTTTTGTCCTTTTGATCATTCAACAACTTGAGATTTGCTTAAGCCAATACTTGTAGGATATAGACTATGGACTTGGGATTGGCTTGGAATAGATGACCTAAGTAGGTATTTCCTATTTGGGCTGGGATCATCTATTTGCAAAGTCATGATTGCAGAAGTTGTTCTTTGTCTTCAATGCGGATTTGATGCTTCTGATCCAGTTGCGTCGCCGGTCTTCACTTGTCAAGAACTCATCCGACTATAAGACACAACTAGTCATGTAATTAATAAACATGGGTGCAAATAAGTACACTAACTTGAGGAGGTATCCCATGATTGCGCATTCTCAACTATTAGATTGAAATAATCCCACGCGTCATCGGCCTCTTTGTTCATAAACTCATCGTTGCACATCATCTCTACGAATTGGCGCATGGGCAAAGTCAGTCCATCATAGAAAAAGCTTATGACCCGCTAAATTTCGTAGCCATGATGTGGACAAGAGTTTAAAAGATCCTTGAATCTTTCCCAGTATTGGAAGAAGGTCTCTTCCTCTTTCTGGGAGAAATTCATGATCGCTCTCATCAAAGTATTGGTTTTATGAACTGGGAAGAACATTTTAAGGAACTCTCGAGTCATCTCAACCCATGTCCCTGTAGATCATGCTCGTAGGGCATGTAGCCATGACTTAACCTTCTCTTTCAAAGAGAAAGGAAACAATTTAAGTTGAACGATGTCATCATACATGTTCGGATAGTGCAAAGTCGCTACAATCTCATCAAATTCCTCAAGATATAGGTATGGACTTTCAGAATCAAGCCCATAGAATTTGGCAAGGAGTTAGATCACCCCCTATTTGAAGTCCACATTTCCTATGTTGTGTGGAAACACGATGCAGGAAGGTGTACTTTCCCTCACAGGTTGGAGATAGTCTCTTAATGTTCTGTGTGCAGGGGCATTATGCACCTTGTTCTCATCTTAGTGTTCCTCAACTAGTTAGTGCGGTTGATTCGAAGCCATGGCTTCTGTCAAGTCAGGTGATCTTGGATGGTGTCTAACCAGGTGAGGGATAGGAAACCCTTCGACCGAACCTCCTACACTTAAGAGATGTTGAGTGTTGTCACAGGCCCACTAGGGCATGAAACACTCATAGCCCTCGAGTTCTAAAACTAAAACTAAGAAACTACAAAAATTAAGAAATCTAAAAGGGATGAGTTATAAAGAAGTTACCCAAAGAGGAGAACTATGTTTATTGCTACAAAACAGAAAAAATACATTAGTCCTAAAAACGCGGCAGAAAAACAAATCTTAATCCTAAGCTAATTCCAAATCTAATCACTTTCAGAAAATGCGACTGAATTCTCAGGCAATGGCACCAAAAAATTGTTCACAACCCCAAGTATAGGGTCGCAATGTAGTAATAACTTAGTGAGACCGAGATCGTATCCACAAAGGCTTTACTTGTATGAAATCTAAAAACAACTAGAACTAGAACTAGTATGTAAAAACTAGAATAATGAGGGAATTATTGTGTAATTGAAGTAATTAAAATAAGAAAAACTAGAGCGCTAAGGATCCACTTGTAGCTATTGAGATGTTACTTTACTTGATTCAATAAGTTCACTTCTAGAATCAAAGTCCTATTCTATCCAGATGGAAGATAACACAGTTATATCAAAGTGGTGTTGAACTTCATTGAATTAGTTCACACTTGAAGCACCAATCTCATGAGTGTAAGGATTTCATGCATCAACCATACCCATAGGCAATGGTGGATCATGAATTCCACATATCACTCGATTATAAAAAGAGAGATGAAGATATCAAAAGCTTTCGGAGCATCTACTGTAATTGAAGTCACAATAAATCATAGAAAGCTGAAAATATTTCTTCATTCAAACTAGAAATCAATGAAAGCTTAACATGAACTTGAATCAAAGTAAAGTCAACATCAAAATAAATTACAAGCTTCACCTGTTAGCTCTAGCTAAGAGATTAGTTAACCATGGACATGATTAAACTAAAACTCTCAAAGGAAAACATGAAAAATAAACTAAGGAAGAGAAAAAGAACTCCTTGGTAGCAACTTCACCCTTTGCTATGCTCCTTGAACCTTAATTTCTCCTTTAAAACTCTCAGAAAACCCATACATATAGCCTTTGATCGACTGACTTTGAAAATAGACTCAAATTATGCGATCCATGTATCTTTCGATGTCATCGAACAAGTCTTTGATGGTATCGAAGGTACCTTTCCTAATTGAATTCGAATTCTGCGCGTTCGCGCTACATATCCTGTCGATGGAATCGGTAGGCTTTCGATGCCATTGAACAGGTCTTCGATGCAATTGATAAGTGCCCAGAACTGTCCAATGAGTTGAGTCCAAAATCCAAAAATTCTTGATGGCATCGAACTGTGGTCGATGGAATCGACTATAAGTCTTTGATGGGATCAATATTTGCCCTCCTTTGTCTAGCAAGAGATATAATTTTCCATTTAATCTCGATGTAATCGATCATCCGTTGATGCCATCGAACACTTAATTTGATGGAATAGAAGTGTGCTCGATGGCATTGACAATCTCTTTTCAGCACTTCTGAATTTCTTCACTTTATAACTTGGACTTTCTTCTTTCTCCACTTGGTTTTCCTGGATCTTGGGCCCTTGAAGTCTTCAATCTTAGTCTCCAAACATTCATCATTACCTTGGTAATCTTCGAGCATCTAATTGTATGCTTTTAACACTCTTTTTTATTCAAGCTTTCGAAATTACCTTACGAGAGAAACATGCATAAAATACAATGATTAAGCATTATCATGATCATAAAACTAAGGTATAATGAGGAGAAAATATGCAATATTTGAGTCTCAACAAGATTCCATGCCGTAAAGACCGCGAGTATAAACTTTTGAATTTGCCTATCGACTGCTTTTCATTAGGGGTGATGCCCAACAAATTGCCTATCGTATGTGGTTAACTAGGATTGATGACCCTAGATGGATCCTTCATTTGGGTTAATGATATAAAGGGAGATACCTTAGCTTCCCGAACTTGCTGTATGAATAAGCTTAATTAAGTACTCGGGTAACACGACCATACACCGCATTGCATGGGCTTTGGCGAGGAAGTTGCACTTTAAGGGGGTTGTCATGCGCGAACTTGGTTGTCGTAGTCGCTTGTAAGGGAGCTTTATGCGAGGGCATGCATCATTACTACACTCAATTCCTGCATTAACAAGAGTAGTTAGAAAGTGATTGTTGTATTGCTTTATCATTACTGCTTGATTGACTTGACAACATTTAACCTTTACCTTATAGTACCACTGAGTTGGCTACTTATCCCCACTCTGGGACTGTGTTTTAAAACACCAACCAGACTCTGGTTAAGATGCAAGCGACGATGAAGTCTATGCAGTGGAGTAGGACTTTATAGATGAGGAGGAAGAGTTCTCCTACTTTCAGCTCTCGGGCGGGTCTATGGAGACCTCGTGCCGATATTTGGCTTAGTTGGACACATCTACTTTCCCGCATTTTGTTATTTTAAAATGATACATGCATATGTTAAACCCGGTTACGTAATCATACTCTGGAGGTTTGTGAAACTCCCACATGCTTAAATATATATGGTTCAGACTTCCGCTTGCTTAATTTAATTATATCTGGAGTATGATATGTTGTTTTAGTATAATCTCACTCATGATTAACTCTTTAATATGTACGAAATTTGAACATCATCATCCATACTGCATAAGTGATGTTCTGGATCTCGGGAGTAGAGCTTTGTTTGACCCTCGAAATTCAGGGCGTTACAAGTTGTGCAATGAAGCGGGTGATGTATTGAATTCTATTGAGGAAGCCGCATATTTCCTTTTCGTCCTCTAAGGAGGAATTTTGATGATGGCTCTTGTCTTTGTTTCATCAACCCTGATGCCTTCATCACTAACTATGAAGTCGAGAAGTTTGCCCCTGGTTTCACCGAAGACTCATTTCTGAGGGTTTAGGTGGAGCTTGTGCTTCTCTTACATGTCGAAGAGCTTCTTCATGTCTTTGAAATGTCCTTTAATCATGCAAGATTTGACGATCATGTCATCTACGTATACTTCCATCTCCTTATTCATCATGTCATGGAACAAGGCTATCATTGCTTGTTGGTATGTAGCTCATGCATTCTTCAGACCGAACGGCATAATCCTATAGCAAAATGTTACCTATGGCATGATAAATGAAGTCTTCTCACGATCTTTGATGGCCATCTTGATTTGATTGTAGCCTGAGAAACTTTCCATGAACAAGAGGATCTTGTACCTTACAGTGTTGTCGACCAGAGTGTCAGTGTGTGGCAGGGAGAAGTCATCTTTAGGACTGGCTTTATTAAGATTTCGGAAGTCAATGCACATTCAAACTTTGTCATCCTTCTTTGGTACTGGTACAATGTTAGCGAGCCATTTAGGGTAGTTTGAGACTACCAAGAATCCTACGTTGTATTGTTTGATAACTTCGTCATAAACTTTCAGGACCCATTCTACCTTTATTCTTTTAAGCTTTCGCTTTACTAGCTCTATCTCTAGCTTTGTCAGCAAATAGACTAGGATCGAAACGGCCGTAGTGGCTCCTTGATTGTGTCCCTTGATTCATTTTGGGTTCATAACTCCCAATCAAACACATATGATAGGAAAATTGTCAATAACATTGCTCAACGGACACTACAGGGAGGCTTGTCACCCCAGCGTGGGCCGACAACACAAACATGGTGTCCCATACGACCATGCTTGCCTCATGATTCTTGTGGATCGTATCGATAATGGTTATAAGTAGACTCATTCAATGGGAACGAGTTATTCTATATTCAATTGGTTTTTGTCATACATTGTGAACATACATGACCAGTCGGCCATTAGACTAATTTGATTAACTTAGGAGAACCTCAGTGTAACTGACATTAGGTGCAAGCATCCCGCGTAGTCTAGTTACTGTTGGTCATCCGTGTTTGACCCGACTCAATCGAACAAGCCTCAGTGGCCGACCTAACTTGAGCCACCCCTTATTTCGATCAATTTTCCAATCGACCCAACATTGTAAGAAGTTCTAGACATCACTAAGGACTAACAATTCATTATACAGTCACAATAAGATTTCGTATAAACCCTAAATTTAGTAACTTATTCAAGCATTTCATTAAACATGTGAGCATCAATAAGCAACTAATAGCATGATTTGCATTTAAAATAAACATATATACATGTTATCATGTATCAAGCCATTCACAATAAGTAATCATTAACTAAGGCCCTCAAGGGTCAATAAATGGTAACCAATGAATAATGGTCTGCACCTTGGAGGGTTTCACTCGACCTAATAGCACTTAAGATTAGGGTTTTGGGAAAAAATCACAAATTCCTAATGTAAAGTAAGGAAATACTGTTAATAGCAAGCTAACTAGGTATAGGTTATGAAATCAAAGGATTGATGCAAGTCTTACCTCCGGTCACAAGTGGCGGTGGATTCGGTAATTCCAAGAGTTTGATCGATGAGATACTAACCCCTAAGCACCAAGATCATTCCCTCTCTCTCTCTCACTCACTCTCTTCCTCTTTCTCTTCTTCCCTTTCTCTCTTCTTTTCTCTTGCTAAGGCAATTCGTATGGAGTAAAGGGGCTACCTAAAGTTGGGTTTTTATAGTGCCAGAAGTAGTGCAATTGCTCCCAGAGGCTAAGGTTTTGGTGCATTATCACTATGGAAGGGTGTTTCCAACTATTTTGGGTCCACTAGATGGTGTATGGGTTGATATAAGTCATGAGATAGATGGCCCTAGTGATGATCTACGCATGGATAAGATCTGTCGCCATTTGGATGCGTCGATCGACAAGTATGATTAGAAGTCAGTTTGACATTCATCGATCGTTGATCGAGGCCGCAGCTGTGGCTATAAGGATAGGTGTAAGGTATTAACTTAGATTGGTGCCCTAAATTTGGTCATGATCTAATGGTCCTAAAGCTACAACTTTAGTTAAGACCAGATACAGACAACTAAATTAAGTCTTGATTAATTTTAGAAATATTCATACATCTTATGCATTGGCCTTGCGAGTGCAAGTTGAGCGATTCAAGACGCAATTTGTCTTAATGTCCCATGATGGACATCAAGCCCACTAAGTCAAATATTTTTATATATTCTCAGGTTTAGTGGCCTACTAACGAGCGATTTAGAGCTTGTTCGAATAATTAGGGCATTTATGGAATGAATTTGGAAGTGAGATTTCTTATGCATGATGATTAGGGTTTGGATTAGCTAAGTTGATAGTGTGGCCTATTCGGAATTAGCGAAAATGGCGATTCAATCCTAATCACCCTAAGTTGTTGGTTCTTAGGATAAAAGAGTAATTGGCTCAGTTTGGTTTGTTAATACAGATCTGACCCCTAGTTGTCTCGGCTTTAGGTAGGTCTTTATTTAGTTACTGTTGTCTTAATTAGTCAGTGATAGGTCGGCTAGTTTTGGGCCCCAGGATGAATAAATTATGATGCTAGACTCGAGATTTAAGTAATCAGTGGATTCGTTAGCTTCCTACGGTTAATTAACCAGATTTGTGCAGTTCTTTATTGGTAATACCCGCGTATAGGCTATAATCGATTGTTAAGAGTCAGTAAGTGACAACATAAGCTAATTATAGCAAAAAAAAAAATCGAGGATTTTTGAAATCTAAATAGCGAAAATCCAGGACGTTACAATCTACCCTCCTTAAAACAAATTTCATTCACAAAATTTCCTAATGTTTCTGTTATGTAAACTGCTAACGACATTGCAATTAATGATGCCTGAGTTTCCATTGAGTTCATCATGATAATTTGGCGTGTGGGTATGTACTCAGGTTATTACGAAGATCTAACCCCCTTAAAATTGTTCACCCTGAATATTTCTTAAAAATTTTCAAAAGGCTTTGGATTCATGATGATAGTTCCCCTCTATCTAGAGTAAAATTTTCTATTTTCAATGTTTGGCTAATACGGAAAGACGATTGTAGTGGGTCTGAGTGCGATACATCGACCTTCTCCTAATCAGAACAATAAGTTCATTGGTATCCTTTCCTAATATTGGTTAATTCAGACTTTTTGCTTGATCACGACATTGAGTTCATTGGTAATTTCTCAGGATTAAGAATTTGAATTAAACCGCGACTGCTTCACGTAATCTTGGTTCTATAAGTCTGTGGTCCCAATCATTCTAGACACTTGGGAAATATCATAAGTTATTGAGAAGTTTAAGTTTCAACTTTTGAGATCCCCCCTCCCTTAGGACAAGTTCAGAAGGTGTTCTTGTTTAATTTATGTTTAACTTTGTGGATAATGAATTTTCCACGGTGCCTATGGTCAAACATCTATAATAAAGGGGTTTTCAAGGGCCTAATTTTTTATCTGTATATTGTCATTTTGATCCTGTGGCCTATGGGTTATGGGCCCACCATGTTTCAGTTTTGTTATTTTTGAGAGGGAAGGAAGAATAAGAAATTCTAAGATATTTAGGAGGTTTGGAGGGTTGGTGACACAAGGAAGGGCACAGAAAAGGAAAGAGGAAGAACATCATCTCTTCAACATGGTATGAACCTTGAATCCATAAGATAATAAGAAACTCAAAATATTTTAATGAAGTCTGCCTTGAATATGATCTTACAGAGTCTTAAACAATGAAACTCAACCCTACTTAAGGGTCCTAATTCAACTATACTGGAAAGTACTTGAAATAGAAAAATATACTAAAAACTAAAATCTAATTTAATCATATGGGGTTATTCTTGGCATGATTAGAAGCAATTCCTAAATAGACATCGAATACTAAAACTCTAAGATGAAAAAGATATGTCAGGTCCATCGGCAACTCATAGTTGCAAAAATTTTCAGTTTCAACACGTCTGTTCTTCGTAACGACTTTACACTTTTAATTACTGAATTATTTTTAGAATTTTTTTTTGATAATTCATAATTAAGTTCACTTTTTTCCCATAATATTTTATTCTATTTTAAGTTCCAAAAAAATTATAAAAATTTCAAAAGTACCATTTGTCCAAAGCTAATGATTTTCTATATAATTCTGAAACATCTCTATTTCTTGTAATATTTTTTGTACTTTTAGTTACTGAATTGTTTTTATAAATTTTTTAATAATTTATCATTATATTTTGTCCCACAAATTTTCATTACATTTCAAGTCCTGTAAAAAATACAAAAATTCCAAAAATACCAGTTGTCTAAAACTAATGATTTTTTATATGATTCCAAAATGTCTCTATTACTTGTATCGTTCTTGGTAATTTTATTAAATATTTTTTTATGCTAATTTATCATTAATTTTACACTTATCTTACAAAAATTTCATTTCATTTCAAGTTCTAGAAAAATTATTACAATTCTAGAAGTAACAGATGTCCGAAACTAACAATTTCTATATAGTTTCCAAAACATCCTAAAATTAACTATATTTTAAATTTTATTATTATTTATTTTTATATAATACTAGACTCATCAAACTTCGATTTGGCTTTTGAATCACCCAAATCGGAGTTGTATTGAACACAATACGAATTTTTAAAGTTAGCACACAAATGTAAATTGTTGAATAGTGGTGGCATCGCCACCGCCACCATCTATCCAATTCCGATGGTGGAGCTGATATCGCTATTGTCTACCCAAATTCGGCAGTGAAGCCGTCGTCGCCTGTTCGATTCCTGCGGTGGCGCCACCGCTGCTTACTCGAATCCAGCAGTGGAGCAGTTACATATCCGATTTCAATGGTGATGCCGCTATAAATTTTTTTAGGGTGTTCACTTCCCTCTCCAACGGCTCTTACAATCTCTAATATATATTTTTTTCTCTTTTTTTCTTTCTTTTAATTTTTTTCTTTCTTTATTCATTTCATTGATTCATCATCATTCATTTTTTAAAAAATCATTCATTCATTCGTTGTCATCACTTCATTCATTCATTTTTTTCATTTGTTCGTCATCACTTCATTCATTCATTCATTTTATTCATTTTTTTCATTCATTCATCTCTTTTTATTTATTCATTTCATTTCATCATTCATTCATTCATTTCCCATTTTTTTTCAAATTTTCTTAATTGTCACTTGGTGGCACCGAGCCCTACTGTCCATATTTTTGTAAAACTTAAACTTTGCACTTGTTGGTCAGGTTTCTACCGAGCCCAGATAACTAACCCTACTTAGTCTTTGAACCCCTATGCTAAATTTGTCTCCCTAAAGCTATGATTGACCAAATTTACTCATTCTAAGTCGAAATAACGTGCACTCGAACACTTTGTATGCTATAAAACCAAGGCGATTCTTATGTTTAAATTTTTAGATTTAGGTTCGAAAGCATCACAAAATTGGGGATTTGATCATATTGTTCTTCATTTTTAAGTTTAAGTTTAGAATTGTAGAAAACCGGGGATTTTGGTCCTAGGGTTCATTGTTTCTAATTTACTGAATTTCCTACACTATCGGATACTCCTAAAACAAGGGAGATCCCCGTAAGGTTCGAACTTCTAATTTTAAGTGTCTTAATACCAATTTATTATGGTTTGTATAGTCCTTATTACCAAGGTCTTGTTTATCTCAGTACTTTGCTCTGATACCAACTTTTCACGCCCTAAAAATTGGAACCCGAGCACAGAGAATCTGATCCCGAGTTCTCGGGTGTGAACCTAGTAAAATGCACGTGGACGAGTTCCCACATGCTCGCATAGTCCGGTTAACATTCACACATTATCAATAATCATAGTAGCTTTAAATCAGCAGTATTAAAAGTTAAGCAGAAATAATTAAACCCAAAAATATATGCCTTATATTTAAAATATACAAGTCCAAAAGTGGTGTTTGCCTAGATAGGGGCTACACAGGCCACAATACACATTCAACTAATGGAGTCCACCCAGTCGGGGACTCCAAAAATAACAATTCTCAAAATGAACAAAAAGGAGAGAAGCGAGGCACTCCACCCAAGCCTGCCCATCCGACAGCTGGAAGTACAAAGTGCCATCAATAGAGTCCACTATGTCTTGTCTAATGTGTTAATCTTGATGGTATTTGTATCACTAATAGTGTATGGTTGGTGTTTTAAAACACCATCCTATGTAGGAGTGAGTGGCTAAATCAATGGTTCCATTAGTTCTTATCAACTCAATCGGTGTAGGTAATGATGAAGCAGGTAAACAACCACTTCCTAAATACTCTTATTAAATGCAAATATGGAATTATGAAATGATGCATGCCTTTACAATCTAGCACTCACTCACAAGCAACTTTACTCCCTACATCAGCACAACTGTCAATCACCAAAGAACTAGTAACCCTCGAGGAAAAAGAGCCTCCATGTTACAAGTTAGTTCCTTAGCACTATCCAGAGTGTGACGAAGTAGGAAACGTGAACCTTAACATACGTTGTACTCGAAGTTACAATGGAGATTATAAAGGCGCTCTGTTAGGGCTAGGAAGAGAGACACCATATGATGTGGCAACATAGCTCAAAACAATCCTAACATAAATATCCATATGAAAGTTGTTATGCACATCATGAATGCACCAGAAGGTCTTTGCAAAAACATTGAGCGACACTTATATCGCCTTGGACACTCCATCCGAAATGATTTCATTCATGATTAGACAACTCCTTGCTCTCGGGGCCATCACCTTCATGGACGATGAGCTTCTTCCTAAAGGTCAAAATCATGAAAGGTCAACATAGCTCTGCGTTATGAGAACCTACAAGTTCCACTGGTCCTCCTCGACAATGGCTCAATCCTGAAAAAATAAGGATCGTCCTAGAAAAAACTACATACTTCAGTTAAAAATCTTTTCTTATCTCGTGATGTCCAATGGTTCGACAATTTACCTGTCATAAGATAATTTGTTATGTCAGTGTTTCAAGGTAATTAGGAGACAACAAATGATTGTTCATCTGGAAAAGTGTCTTTAATTGGTGAACTCTCAATGGAATATAAAAGAACTAATCGAGACAAGTGATCTGCTACAACGTTCTCTACTCCTTTCTTGTCACGTATCTCTAAGTCAAATTCTTGGAGTAGGAGGATTCATCTTAGAAGAGAAGGCTTAGCATCCTTCTTTGAAAGAAGATACTTAAGCGTCACATGGTTAGTGAAAATTATAATTTTTGACCCAATTAAGTAAGATATGAATTTGTCCAGAGAAAATACTATGACAAGGAGTTCCTTTTCCATGGTGAAGTAATTTATCTTGGCACCATTCAATGTTCTACTTGCATAGTAGATAACACAAGGTTTATTGTCCTTCCTTTAGCCTAACACAGCTCCAATAACATAGTCATTAGCATCACACATGATTTCAAAAGGACTACTCCAATCAAGTGGCTAAATTATTGGTGCGGTTGTCAACATACCCTTTAGCTTTGTAAAAGCCTCTTGGCATGAATCCGTCCACTCAAATGGGACATCCTTTTGAAGGAGGTTACTCAATGGTCTAGAGATTTGGTTAAAGTCCTCAATGAACCTCCTATAAAATCCCGCGTGATCCAAAAAAGAGCGAATGTCACATATGTTTTTGGGAGCCGGCAAATTGGCAATTAGATCTATTTTGGCCTTATCCACTTCAATTCCATTAAACGAGATCATAAGTCCAAGGATAATTCCCTTTTAAACCATGAAGTGGCATTTTATTTCAATTCGAGACAAGGTTCTTCTCTTTACACCTTGTCAAAACCGAAATGAAGTGCTTGAGGCACTCGTCAAATGTACTTCCAAAAATAGAGAATTCATCCATGAATACTTTCAAAAAATGCCCGACCATGTTGGGTATTTGCCACATTCTGCTGGTTGAACTGGGCTTGACACTGACCCCGTTGTGGGCATTCATCAGTGTTGTCCCTTCCGGTCGGGAAAGTTGGTGCTTGAAATTGATTTGAGATCCCGGTTGCGAGCTGTGTTGGAAATCGACTGGAGATCTTGCTTACAGGATTTGTTTGAAATTGATTTGAAACCCCAATTGCGAGGTTAGATGGAAATTGAATGGAATCCCAGGCTGCAAGGCTGTTCTAAAATTGGTTGGGAATCCCATTTGAGGGATTATTTTGAAATTGACTCCCGATTGTGGGAGACTACTGAAAGAAGTGCCCCATGGTCGAGGGTTGTGTTGGCTAGTATCGTGGTCCTATGCAAACTCCGATGGCTGTGCTTGATTTGAGCTGGAGGTTGGAAAGAGCCTAGTAGCTGATTATTATTATTGTTGAACTGGGTCATCTTGGTTGCTGGCTTTGGTGGTTTACGCCTGCATGAACAATAGGAACATTTCCTGCAATGCTTTTATGCCTTGTGCCAATTCCTGGATACAGGCCATTGATGCGACTTCTACTTATTATAGCTGTGAAAGCTAAACTTCAGGGAGATCGAGAGTGTAGAAGGGTTGGACATCTTCCTTATGGTTGGCCATAGCTATTTATGATCTAGTGCGGATTATGCTATGATAAGAGGGGGTTTTTTAGGCCCCTGACTCATAGAGGTTGAATTTTTTATTCTTTTTTAGTTTTTTGGAATGGATGTTGATGCAGATGCAGATGTGTGAGAACTGGTATTCCCCAGGAATTCGTACAAACTTGTTTTTCAAGTCGAGTCGCGGCTAGTGTGACTAGTTTGTCCCGAGCAAAGTTGCCATTCTATGGACGATGGATCCCGGGTGGGGGAATCAACTCATTTTCCATGGGTTGCCTTGCTTGAGGGCTTTTGGGGTTTTTTTTTTTTTTTTTTTTTGGGGGGTGTAAGAGGGAACAATGTTTGACTAAAGTCGTCACTAACCAATTATTTCAATCCTACTGTCTGTTGGACCCTATAGAAACCCTTAGTATTGAGAATTTAAAGATCCTTGGCCCTAATATGACTCTTGAGTTTGCATTCCAGAGATTTTGAGTAAAGGACCACGATTACAGAGAGGGAATGCCTTTGGCATCCACTTTGCATGTACAATGTACGGTCTTTACTTCACAAGATATGACTAATTTTTAAGAAATAATTTTGGTTCTCACACACAAAAATTGAAATGTAATACAACAATAATGATGGCTAATCAATCCAAATTTCTAATGGGTGGGATCCGATTATATCGACAAGCCGCCGAGCATGCGTTCAAATCGATCGAGTGTAAGGCGCAAAGTATGTACAGATGAGATGTGTGAGATGCTTGATGCTATGTTGATTCTTATGACAAAACAATGACTAACTGGTTGGGTTATTAGTGGGTAGGATCCAATTATATCGGTAAACCATAAAGCATACGCCTGCCAATTAGATACGAGAAAATGATGAAATGCAGTGATGATGCATTTGAGGAGAAGGGGGTTGAGAAGGAAATGAGTGTTGCCCGGAACAAACCAAAAGAAAGAGATTTTTCTGGCACAATCTCAATGAAACCAAAATAAAGAATTTACAAAACTGTAAAATACTTATCTAAATATTCTCCTTTTGATGGAGCCCGGAAGAACCAATTCAGAGTAGAAGATCAACGTAGATGTTCAATGTTCACACTCACTTATGAAAGGGTTCTAAATTCTAAATTGATTTTAAATTTAGAATTCTACGATATAAGTCAGCTGAAATTTTGTATTGTTCATTACTAGCATTTATCCGCCTCCTAATCTCTACATGCAACTCATGAATGTGATGGGAAAATGCATCGACTGACTCTGAGGTCCTCTGGGTGACTGACATAGGTAACAAATCTATGGACAGTTTAGGTTTATAACCACTAACAATCTCAAATGGACTCATACCCATAGACCTATTAACTGAACTGTTATATACAAACTCAGCGACTAGCAGAACTAAGTCCCAAGTTTTAATGTGTTCACCCACCAAACATCGTAGTAAATTTTCGAGACTTCGATTCACAACCTCAGTTTGGTCATCTGTTTGAGGATGGTAGGCAGACAAGAACTGGAGTCTCGTACCTATCATATGCCATAATGTCTTCCAAAAATAACTAGTAAATTGGACATTCCTGTCAGACATTATGGTCTTAGGCAAACCATGTAATCGAAGCACCCCCTCAAAGAAAATCTGGGCTATGTTGGACGCATCTAAGTTTTTAAAACAAATGAGAAAGTGGGCCATTTTTTAAAAACGGTCCACGACCACAAAAATGAAATCGTGCTTTTTAATTGTCTTGGGAAGTCCAAGCACGAAATCCATACTAATGTCTTGCCACGGTGCATGTGGCACTGGCAAAGGCATGTACAATCTAGTATTCTGCTTCTTTTGTTTTGCCAGTTGACATGTTCGACATCGCCCTAAAATTTTGGCTACATCTCGCTTGTGACTTGGCCAATAAAATTGAGCCTCCACTATGGCGATGGTCTTATCTCGACTAAAATGGTCAACAATACCTCCAACATGAAGCTCCTAAACAAGAAAATTTCAGAGGAAAGTGCGGGGAATACAAAGTCGGTCTCCTTTGAAAAGGAAACCATCTTTCAACACGAACTCACCTGAACTATGTTGAGCACCTAAGAGTGACACGTATGTTCCCCCAAAATCTGGACACACGTGATACTCGTCTTTCAATTGCTCAAACCCGACAACTTCTACACTCAAGGAGTTGAGCAATGTCACTCTCCTACTAAGGGCATCGGCTGGTTTCCGGTTTTATGTGTCAAGACAAATGAATATTCCTGAAAAAAACGCTGCCCACTTGGCATGCCTGGGGTTAAGCTTCTTTTGAAAATTCAAATACCTCAAAGCATCATGATCAGAAAATAAGACAAATTCTTGCGGTAGAAGATAATGACGCCAATGACATAGCGATTGCACTACCGCATAAAATTCTTTGTCATGGGTGGAATACTTTTTGTTTTGCCTCATTCAGTTTCTCACTGAAATAAGCAACTGGATTACCCTCTTGGCTTAGTACTCATCTTATACCTACGCTTGAAGCATCACAAGCTACTTCAAAGAGTTTAGAAAAATCTGGAAGACGCATGACGGGAGCCTCTATCATCTTGTCCTTAATATCTTTGAATGTCTTAACTGCGGCCTTAGACCATATGAACTCTTCCTTTTTAATGTAATCAGTAATAGGAGCCATAATAGTGCTAAATCCTCGAATGAACCGATGATAAAATGTAGCTAAGCCATGAAAGCTTCTCACATCATGTATGTTCCGCAATTCAGGCCAGTGAACTATGGCCTTGACTTTTTTTGGATCTGCTCGCATCCCTACAGATGACACTATGAACCCTAAGAAGGCAACCCTATCAGACAGGAATAAACATTTCTTAAGGTTCGCACATAACCTCTCCGCCCTCAGGACACTACAGACCTGCCTCAAGTGGTCAAGATGCAGCTCTTTAATGGTACTATATATGAGTATGTCATCAAAATAAACCACTAAGAACTTCCCCATAAAGGGTCTCAAAACATGGGTCATTACACGCATAAAAGTACTAGGTGCATTAGTCAAGCCAAAGGGCATGACCAACCACTCGTACAACCCATCCTTCGTCTTGAAGGCTATCTTCCACTCATCTCCAGGGCGCTATGAAACTGTATACGTGGCAAACAGGTAGCTTTTGGGTCATATCCGCTAACCAATCAAGGAATGCTTTTGGATCAAGACGCCCATAAAAAATAGGAGCATATACTTTAACACTCTTTAAGACCCTTATATCGGCATCATAACGGTCTTGATACTCGACAGTGGGCTACGGATTTCAAGCCCCTCCACGTCCTACCCCTCGACCACGTGCTCCACGACCTCTACCACGATTTCCTACTCATTCTTCAACTACTCCCCCTACGTGAGACTGTTCATCCCCTCCAATGTCGGAGATTTCTCTTAGGGACGCTTCTATCTGATCCATACGGGTATTCGTATTCATAGATTGCGCTTCAATGGTAGTCAAACGTTGGTTGATCGTGTTCATCATCTCGATCATCTGTTCCATATTGAAAATCGGGTGTAGACCAAATCCTCTACCAGTCCGAGTGGGCATACACAATAAGACTCAATTTAGGTTTCCTAAAACACGACTCTAGGAGATTGTTTTGACATGAGACTATAGACATCGATGATCCTAATCTTTAGAATGATACAAATGTGGAAAAATTCAGATCTAGACTTTTTTTTTTTTTTTTTTTTTTTTTTTTTTTTTTTTTTGTACAAATCTGAAAATTTCAGATCTAAACTCTATATGCGATGCATGAAACCCTAGAAAATTAATAATAAATAAAAATCTAGACTCTTGATAACTCGATCTAAGACGACCCAATGCAAGGACCTAAGTTTTGAATATTAGGTCAATGGAACCGTTCATTTCTAATTTTAATCAATTCCTGATTTGTAGCTTCCACCTTGTGGGGTCTACCTTTCATAATCAATCCCTACTAAAAATATCACATTTGATCTAATGACCTTTAACCATCCAATAAATGGTGGAGCCACGAGCAATTAAAGATGCCAATGGAGGATCCCATTAATACATGTGGGTATGATTTTACTAAATAATTTATAGAAGAATTGTTTTCCAAATAGAAAAAGAATTTAAAACAACTTTAAATTATAATCTTTAGTGGGATAACCCAATGGCCTACTTGCATTTGAAATTGAATACAATATCTATTTATAAATAAAATGAGATATATATACTAAAAGGATATTAACTTAAAAAGTTAAGTTGTGTACAAACACTCCCTCAATGTACATAGGTATCCACTGTGTGAGCTAGGTTGTGCATAGCGTCAATGTGATATTCCATTCTTAGATCTAAGATGGGTAATGGCCGGCTCGACTCAATTACAATTAAATGGGTCAGGCCAAGATTGTTAAAGTTTAATTGGGTCAAGACGAGTTGGGGGGTAATGAGTCATGGGTCGAGTATAGGCAAGTGGGTCAAGATGAGTTAGGGGATAATGAGTCATGGGACTAGTATGGGCAAGAGTTTTAACTTGTCTAGTAATTGGGTTGGGCTTGGGCTGACCCTGAGCCAGTCCGAACCCAACCCATTGCCCCCCAATTGGTGCACGGTGAACCATGGTTCTATAAATAGTGGGGAACCACCACCCTACTGTGGGCCATGGATCATTAATCTATCTAACATCACTTGAGCATAAGAGAGTGGGGCTACGGTCACCATTTGCCCTAACCTTCACTTCCACTCCATACCTTCATTTGAATATGCATCATGTAGTTGATGTAATCAAGTTTCCTTAGTGATGTACATCATGCTGCTTCTCATACAAAAAATAAATAATTAATTAATTAATTAATTAAAATTAAAATTAAATACTGAGGAGAACTTTGATACTTTAGTAGTGTCATCAATGATACACAGGCGCTATGAAATTGCATACGTGGCAAGCAGGTAGCTTAAATTAGACCGTCAAAGTT
Organism: Magnolia officinalis; assembly: GCA_021015155.1. Taxonomy (NCBI): domain Eukaryota; kingdom Viridiplantae; phylum Streptophyta; class Magnoliopsida; order Magnoliales; family Magnoliaceae; genus Magnolia; species Magnolia officinalis. The sequence continues at coordinate 24,912,562 of JAJHSJ010000014.1, forward strand.
GTGGGTCCCAATTTAGCTAGTTTGTAAACCATAAGTTTCCCTGATTTTGAGTTTTTAACAGGCTGATTAGAGGATATCTTATGGACGGTCAAAGTGGAAACATTCAACCGTCTGAATTCTACAAAGAGATGGCCATTAATCAGAGGTGAGGATAGTTTAATCAATCTTCCTTTCGAATGATGACCTATCTGCGGTGGATATATATATCCTTTAGATTGAGTTGATGTATGCCACGGTTAGGTTGTCTTTGTGCCTGATTATCAAGCATCATATTCGGCCAGAGTATCAAATGGCTTCCTTATAAAAATAGCTCTTCTCATCTTAAATCAAATGTACGAATATTCTAGTTGTGATGTGACTGATCAAAAAGCTCTTCCTATTTTACTCATTTGAGAAGCATATTTTTCCTTAGTTTTCACGGATCAGATACCTTCAAGGGACCCAAAATATGTCCTTTTTTATTATTTTATATTATTCTTATTAGATTTTTTATCCAAACACTGGATAATATTAAATTTGAATCTTGATTGTCCATCTAGTGCGTTCTCAATTAATTAGCGCAAGATCGTACGTAAGAACTTCACTATTGGACAACCCTAGGTGCATGTTTCATGGACTTTGGACCTGGTCTTTTTCTTGTACCATTCATTTGAAGGACTCATTCAATGCAATAAAAATCGATCCAACGGTTCAAGTTTTCATACTATAGGCCATCAGAAATTGGAACCAGTAGATGGTGATCTTGATTCAAGAGCATGCAACCACATTTGGTGATTAGTCTCAAAATCCAAGTGGGTCCATCTTGAATTATGGCAATGAATTTCACGGTTTTCAATATATCCTTTCGTAACCAAACAGCTTACAATGCATGATGTGAGTTTGGAAACAGCGAACGTCCTATATTTAATAATATCAGCCTCACATACCATGAACCATTTTAGGAATAGATACAGGCTATCCAATTAGCGGATGGCATCTATATAACGAAGGATTGCACAAATATATTGCTGGTTGGATGTCCATAAGATGTTGGATCGGTCGCGGTCAAACAAATTAGATCAATGGTCTGAAATAATTCCACCAATCAAATGGATCAAAGCTGTTGTTACTGCAAAATTTGCTTTTTGGCCCGTTTATGAGGCCGGCATTCAATTGGTTGGTCCTGATTAATCCAAGCAATTTTCATTTCAATGAGTTAGGACTGATATTATTCATTAACCAATGGATGGCGTGCATTAGAAAAAATTAGAAAGATTTAATAAAATACATAAATATATTTTTGCTTTTACAATTCAAAATTTTGCTGAAGAGTATAAAACATAAAAAAAAATTTAAAGCACGCTTAAAATTATTATGATGGCGCTTCTTAGTTTGAATTTTCATAAAAAGATAGATCTTAAATTCAAACATTTCAGTCCTACAATGTAAGAGGCCTGGCCAGCTATTTTACCTTCATGGGCCCACATGGTCTGCCAGACTACGGAGACACGAGGGCATTATTGAAAAGAAATTATAGGATCCCACCCAAGGATGTGCATGGTATCCTCAGGATTTTAGATTGTTCAATGGGAAGCATGGATTATTGATCCAAACCATTGGTTTGATCCACCCCACCAGGGGACTCGAATTTCTTCCATAGAATAAAAGAGGCTTAAGATTGGTTGCTTAGAATATTTAAATCTTGTGAAATTTTTATGGAATAGTCCATCCAAGGTGGGACCCAGTGGACCAATGGTCCAGATCCAATGAACCATGGTCCACATACGTCTTGTATGATAATTCCTGATTATTGAGAGGGAAGAAGACACTCAAGCGTTGGTATGGGAGTGATGTCTTTTTGTCGCAGTGTATGATTGTGTCCAAAGAAAGGAAGCTGAATTAAGTGTATCGCAGGTGATGCATGATTCCTCCAAAAGAAGGCCAAGTTCCTATTGCTGGCTGCTACTAGGAATCATGTCCCCTACAACATGTCCCACCATGCACGTGGAGATTCACATGATTTACTAAGTGGGTCCCACAATGAAATGGGTCTCAGCCAAATTAACTAGCTGATTGGTGGCTTGTAGATACAAGGTTGGGAATAAAACTGGATAGTGGTCTACCAATTGTCTACAAGGATCAGAGATCAGTTGATTGGACGGCTTGGATCATCTGATCAGTCTGATTTCGTGTCCGTTGTCTGTCAATAGTGGGCCATTGAATGGAGGGACTGGATGAACAAGCACATGCCGCAGATGGTTAGGGAATTATCTCCCCCTATTGGGGCACAACAGAAAGAGGGTAGACTTAAGGTTGATTATTATTGGAAATTTGTTTGTCTAAATTGACCGTCATGTGTTTCAGACCGTGCATTTGGGTAAAGACACAATTATATTGGGACCCATGATTTAGACGGTTTGATTGAGTGACACGTATTCAACGGATACGGATATTAGTGTCGTATTATGGGACGTGGATTAGGTGGGGTTGCCAACACCACCCCAGTGGTTGTGTTGATGTGTTGGGCGCTGTGGAGGCCAACCTGATGTATGTGTTTTATATCTACGATGTACTTCCGTTGTTCCCTCACATTTTAGGGCATGAGTTCAGAACAGTAGCAGATCCGAAGCTGAAGTGGACCTCACCACTGGAAAACAATGTAGATAATGACACCGACAAAAATAGCAGCCCGATACAAAACTTTTATAGCCCTAAGAAGTTTTTAACTGCAGGAGTTCAATCACCACTCTTTCCTTTGGTGTGGTTCATTTCAGCTTTAGAACTGCTTGATTTTTGGTTTTATGAAATAACAAGAGGGGATAAAACGTATGGATGGCTTAGATATAAAACACATACCTCACATTGGCCCCACAGCGCTCAACACGAGCGGTGGTGTTGGCAACACCACCTGATCCGCGTCCCGTACGCTACAAGCGCCTGTTACGGTGGAATAGGTATGACGTCTCTCTCTCTCTCTCTCTTCAATTTGGGTACACAAGGCATTGTACAGCTAACTATAATAAAGAGATTGATGACTATAATAGAAAGAGGGTAACGGTCGATATTTAGCAGGTGTGCGGTCACCAATCTGACGGTTAGGATCGTCTGCTCCATTTGATTTTCGGGGCTTGCCCATTAATAACGGAACCCACTGTACGGCCACATCGATAAGACTCAGGTGGTTGAAGCTTGAAGAGAGCGTGTGGGGCATCATCATAAGGTGGGTCCGGCCTAATTCTCCAGTCGTTCGTTTTGCTTCCGCTGCGACTTAGGATCCAGCGCGTCCCCTCCCAATGGGGTCCACATGCTAAAATGGTCCAGTGATTTGAAACGTCTATATCCTAGTTAATACCATATTTATGGAAATGGTTCTATGCGGTCGAGCTCACGGGAACTTTCCATAAGGTCGAGCTGTGTGGGCCTCACCGTAATGCGTGTCAAACATCTATCCCATCAGTCATAGATGCACCATTCCATGATGGGCCTACGTCTTAAAAAGAAGTTCAATCACCACATACAGAAGTTGAAATCAAGGGGCTGGGCTACCCTCCGTTAAAACATTCATAGTCATTTGTTGGGCCCACCGACATGTGGTACACAAATTCAGCCAATCCACTATGTGTGTCCCACTTGGATGAGGAGTCAGACAGATGCATTCAAATTTCAAGTGGCCCCACCAAGTGCTTTGATATGTTTTAGGCATGTCTTCACATGATTTTAGATGGTATGACCCACTTGAGTTCCATGTACGGCTGATTTTTAAGATATCCCATAATTTAAAGGGACCCATCAAATGCTTATGTGATGATCATAACCATTGATTTTTAAAGTTGAATTCCAGCCGCTGGAAATTCTTTTCATTGTTCATCTACACCGAGCGATAGTTAAAATCAACCGTTCAGAGTAAATTGCTAACGAAGGGCCATATAGCATAGATTCCATGAGATGGCCACCCAGCATGTGGGCCCCAGAAGCGTCGACCGGCGCTTGATTCTGAGTCGAGAGGGAATACGGTCAATTGCATACTAAAGCTGCCAGTGGACAGAGCTGTGGAGCCCACCATGATGTATGTGTTTTATCCAAGCTGTCTATACATTTTTTTATTTCATTTTAGAGTATCAGCCCGAAAAAGAAGCAAATCAAATTATCAGGCAGACCACACCACAGGAAACTGTGGTGACTGAACACCTATCATTTAAAAAAAAAAAAAACAAAAAAACAAATTGGACCGCAAAAGTATTTAATCAAGCTGATCTTTGTGTTTAACCTTCATCTATGTCTGTGTAAACTAATCAACAGGTTGGATGGAAAATAAATATTAGACTCAGACCTAGGAAATATTTAATGGTGAGCATTCAATCACCACTGTTTTTTTTTCTGTAGTGTGGTCCACCTCAGATATGAGATTTGGATCTGCCTCATTTTTGTGTTTATAATATAAAATAATGATCGAAAATGGATGAACGGAGTGGATAAAACACATACATCATTTGGGGCCCACGGAGTACCGTACAGTAGAGACGTGGCAACTGTAGTGTCAGTATGCAATCCGCATCCTGTTTGCCTGATTTTAAGAATGCATGGAACCGTGCAGATCACATGTCGACTTGATTTCACACACTTGTATTCCCTTCCACGTGCGAGGCGAGTGCACTTTGCATTCCTCCAATTTCCGCTCACATCTATGCCGCACCTGCATGTTGAATCAGACCATCTTTTGTCCATTGATTACAAATGTTATGGCCCACCTGATGCAGCGAAGGGCTTGAGTTTTGGCCCAGATGATCTCATGACTGGGCCTAACGTTTTTATGGTACTGATGTCCACATTTGGCATTTTGGCCGTAAAGATGGTAAAGTACCTTAACTTTTTATTGGTTGAAAGGTAATCGTTGCAGTAATCTCCCATAATAGTGATTTTTAGAGAACGAGACCCACAACATCAACGGTTAGTATGGCTGAACAGAGCTCGAGTGGTAGACTCTCGGGAGTTTCAACTCCCGGTCAGGGGTTTAGCATGGCTGAACATCAACGGGTCCTTACTCTTGCTCGGGTTGTAGACTCTCAAGAGTTTCAACTCCAGGTCAAGGGTTGGTGAAATTCCACTAGCGTGAGTGTGTGGGGGTGTGTGTGAAAAAAATATTTTAAAAAAATGGCTGAACAGGGCACGGCTTCTGGGCCATCCCAAAGTTGAAGTAGACATAAATCTCACAATGGAACTCTTCTGGCCGTATTTCCATTGGCCACTTATTGAAGTGTATAGAACTTTTCGATATGAGAGATTTGACTATCCACATAGAGGCCCGTAATATCAACGGTTTGCATCTGAACAATGGACTCCACACGTGCAGTCTCTGTCGCCGAGTATCAATGTATCATTTACACCTGAAAGCACCTTATCCTTAAAGGAATGGGAAGTGAACTCGAGCGAGTATGCTTTTCTTGTTTGGCTCTCATAAGTAGAGTCTTGGAGAGCATGAGAGAGATCCAAACCGTTCATTAGATTTGTCGTATATTTATGTTTATTTTAACTACAAAAGGAAAACAGTTTTTTCTTATCTGAGCTGGGAAAACACATGTGAAGAAAATGGAGGAACACTAATTATTTGATGTACAAGTGTGAATTTATGATGGATAAAGTTTTATAAATTTTAAAAATAGTTATTGATGACGAAAAAAACGTCACGGATCTGTTTAACATGTGCCATTTTGATAGATGTGCCAGGAAGCCCTTTTCCTAGCTCATGCGAGAGAATATGCTACCTGCTACCTTTTCTTTCTGTGGTCGCCGACAAACACAAATGAATCGCGGGCAAAACGCCTCCACCTTTCGGTTCCGGATTGCCTCGAGACGAGGTCCTGATGACCAACTCTGTGTGATTCACCGTGATATACGTATTTTATCCCTGCCGTCCATCCGTTTTTCCATATCATTTTACGCCATTAGCCGAAAAATTAGGAAGATACAAAGCTTAAGTGGACCACACCACTGGCAGAACAATGGGACAGTGTTGCCCCACGGTTGAAACCTTTCTATGGTCCACTGCGGATGGAGAGTGTGCACCCTCGCATTCAAGTTACATACAGGACTCGTACATTAAGGGTACTAAAAATCATTCATTCATACCATTTTTTAAAGGACAAGTTAAAATGTAAACCAAGTTTCCAATTTCAAACCTTAATCAAAGCATCTCACAATTAAATATTTCAATAACATACACATATGTCCACTATCAGGCATTCAATCTGAATATTGATAACATTCACAAAAGTTAAGCATGGTACCATATACCACCTATTTACAACTTTATTAAACCATTTACTAACAAAGGCTTTTAACTATTCATAACTTTAAGCTACTTAACTTAGAATTTATTTCAAGATATAGTTTTTAAAAAAATAACATAAGTTCAACTAAACATGCTACTGATGTAATACATCCACCTCATCTTTATCAAGATAGGGATATTGTCCTTGTGATTCGTTCACTGGTTTACCTTCCTCCCCTGAAACTTAAATAATTGATTCATCGTCCACTAAATCTGTATGAATTTTTTTATCAATAAAATGTAAGTTGGCTAGGCACAGTGAGTGAACCCATCATAATTCATACACATCATAAGTAAATTAAGAATGCATGAATGTCATGAGATGCATGAATGCGTGAATGCATCAAATGGGTTGATCAGTCGACTTACTTGAGTTGGATTCCATCAACTTGCATCTCCCCTTCTGGAGTAGGCTTCCACATATTATGGACATGCAGGGATTGTCTCCTAGGTCACCTGGTACTATAAGTACCTATATGTCATCCAGGAAGTGCCCTCAGGTATTCAACCCAGTTATGTGATGCATGGTATGTAATAGATGTATGAAAATGATTGATGCATGGTATTAACAGTTGTCACATATATACATAGCAACATATGACATTTTACTTCTCAAATGTCACGCCCCAAATTCAGAAACCGGGCTCATAAAATTCCTGATCGCCGAATCCGACGCCGACAGCCTCCATAGAATCCCATTCTCGGCTCCCAGCGCCCATTCGCCAGGTTCCGATCCTGAGATGCTACAAGGAGGATTTTCAACATCAGTTTAATTCGTAATAAGCATAACTAAAGGCATAACCCACAAACAACAACCAAAAACTCCATCACATTTTCACTATGATAAAAAACTTTACAAGTACAATGAGCATAAAGGGGAAATACAATGATGATGGACAAAAAGCTCCAAAATGATCTATTCTGCGCTCCTACCTCAGCGCTGCTGCGCCCCAACGTCACCTGCACGCAACGATCGTGCATAAGCTTATAGAAAGCTTAGAGGGTGGTGAAAGTGTGTGCGCAAGGTAGTAATGCAGTTATGAAATATCAGAGTAATGCGGAATATGCCGGTGAATCCATGAATACCACTAGCCGTACCAAGGCTATGCAATGCAAGACATGAATGATGTCAGTCATACCAAGGCCATGCGATGGAAAGCATGAATGATGTCAGTCATACCAAGGCCATGCAATGCGAGATACAACTCAAGCATACGAATCCTCATCTAAGTCCACATATCAATACGGTTTAAATCTAGAATATCATCGGGGTCTAGTACAATCTAAACCAGATTGTCGCCCCATCGCGCGCAAAAAGGTAAGTGAAAGAGACCTCATTATCCGCCTGCCAATATTGGGCTCGGCTCGTCGATAGTGGACCCATTCCTCGAGCTGGTCAGACTCAGCCTAGCTTTGCCCCTTCCTCTTGGGCGGGTAAGGCCGCACCTCCTTCCAACCGACCACGACACAGTGGAAAGCGCAGCCGTCTGGTAGTCGGCACTCGGCGCTCCTGCACCCACTCGGTCTAGACGTTGGAGCAACCTCTTGGTACCATAAGGGTTTAGGGACTTTCACCTAGGGATATCTATAGCACCCCATGTAGAACAAGATTTTCGGTATCCAATCCTGCCAACCACGATACGCCTGTGGAGGCTACGGCCCTGATGTCGCTAGAGCGTACAATAACCATATCACACAATGCGAATGCATGAATCACACTATCCAATCATGCAACAATCCTGCACGTATTGTACGCTCATGTAGGGCAACACCGCCTATCCGGGAGCCCCTAAACAATCTGCCCGAAGGCATATGCTATGATCAGTCACTTCTCATATCAAGCACACATATGATGCGTATGATCATGAATTATGGAACTATACTAAACATGTTATATGGTAATGGGTGCTGTTCATAGCAAAGATGGGCCTAACAATGGGCCCTAGGGAGAATCATAATGCGGACATTTAACCAACATTATTCTACAATGTGGACGTCAAACCAACATTGCTCCCAAGGCATTGCTGTCATAAACATCATTACTCAAACCATGATAGGGTTACACATTGTAATGGGCTTGTGTACATCCAATTGGGCCCCGACCCATGGGCCTTAAATACAACAAATGGGCCGTATAATATGGGCCTTAAGTATATCAGGTGGGCCTCAATGGTTGGGCTAGAACTACATCACGATGGGCCCATGGATATCCAGGTGGGCCTCAACGAATGGGCCACAAATAAGCCAAGATGGGCCTCATACATATATCAAAGTGGGGTCCACTTGAACTATAAATCTAACTCATTTTTAGTCTCAAGCTTGTGAGGTAGGCTTGTCAAATGGTTGAACGGTTTGGATACAACACAAGCATCATGGTGGGTTTCATGAAGGCCCACCATCACATATATATATATATATATATATATATATATATATATATATATATATATAAATAAATATATATGATATATATAACATATATAGTATTATATATATACAATATAATACATATATATATATATACGCACACACACATGGACGCACACATGCACACACACGCACGCACACATGCACGCACACGCACACACCACACCCAATGTGGGACCTACCAATGTTCAGAGAGAGAGATAGAGAGAGAGAGAGAGACGTAGAGAGAGAGAGACAGAGAGAGACGTAGAGAGAGAGATAGAGAGAGAGACAGAGAGAGACGTAGAGAGAGAGGGGGAGATAGAGAGAGAGACTGAGAGAGACGTAGAGAGAGAGAGGGGGAGATAGAGAGAGAGAGAGAGACAGAGAGAGACATAGAGAGAGAGGAGGCCGCACGTGGCTGCCTCTCCTCCATTTCTTTCCTTTTTCTTTTCTTTTTCTTTTTCCTTCTCTGACACGAGCAGAGACACCACGGAGGTGGGTCCCATGAGGTCAAGCGGTGTGGGCCCCACCGTTGATGTTTGCCAACATCTAACCCATCAGTCGGATGCACCCTTTCAGCGTGGGCCTAGGTCTCAAAAAAATCAAGTCAGGCCGTGACTTGTGTGGGTCACATTAGATACAACGGTTGAGAGGGCTTCCCTCCATTTAAAACATTCATAATCAGTTATCGAGCCGACCGAGATGGGGTCCACAAATCCAGCCCACCCATTGTGGGTGTCCCACTTGAATGAAGGGTCAGCCCAAGTTTCAGCCGCACCAAACTTAGGTGGGTCCCACACGGACCACCCTCACTAGGGAAATCGAGGCTAAGACCTCTGTGCTGAAACGAGGTGTCTCCACTCCGCCTGCCAGTTGAGCTTTGGATCTGGCATCAGGGAGGGCCCACACAGACGTGGGTCCCACCGTCCAGAGACTTTGGACGCCACACCGCGTGGTGGTGTGGCCCACTCCAAATGAATGGACGGTGTGGATGAAGTGGGCCCCACACCCTCGTCAGTACACACACCATGTTAGTACACACACCATGTTAGTACATACACCCATGTCAGTTCACACTTCACTGTTTAGCCACCTCCACTGGATCAATACCAAGACCTCAGGTGCTGCAACGAGGCATCCTCACTCAGTCCACCACGCGAGCTATGGGGCCCACGACAGATCACACATCACTGACGGTCATGCCCCACCGTTAGCCACATCAAGGTGTGCCCCTATGGATGGTTGGGATGACATATGAACATCATGGTGCGTCCCACATGGATGGGGTCCACTGGTATGCGGCATGGATAAGATCATACATCAAGTGGGCCACAAGCCATCATACACAAAGGAAAAGGGAGAGAGAGAGAGAGAGAGATCGGTGAGGATGGAGGGACCTCGCCACTATGGGCCCCTCTTGCATACAAATATACATCAAGGTGGGTCCCACATATGTGGACCCTTAATCAAACAAAATGCATGAAAAACAAAGATCTACGATCACCCACCGGCTTCTTCTTGGTCTGATGGAACGCCGGTCTCCTTATGCTTCTATTTGATGGGTGAAGATGAGAAATGGATGGCTAGGATGAGAGATCTTGGGATGGAAAGGTGGGCCTCACACATGCACTTTTCTCTCCATGGGAGGGCTTGGACGTATGAGGATTTCTCTTGCTTGGTAGTGTCTTTTGGAAATGAGAGAGAGAGAGAGAGAGACTTGTAAAGGGAGAGAGAGATGGGTGATGGATGTTTGATGTGGTGAGTGATGGTTGTGTAAGAAGCCTTTTTGACTTTTGGGGTAAAAGGTGTAAGAAAGGCATGGGTGGTGTAAGAAATTCTTGACTTTAGGGGTTGCTTGGGGAAGGGTGAAAGGTGATGTGTACTTGACATGTACTTGACATGATAAGATTGATTGTTAATTGATTGATTGATTGATGTGACACATCGTAAAGATTCTCTTTGATTTTCGCACGGGCGGCGTTTTTCTCGCACCGGACGCTGACCCTCATCTCCTAGCCAGAATATCGCCTCGGCGCGCGAGTCAAGGCATCGAAACTGTGGCGACGGTGCGGTCGCTAAGGTACTAGTCTTGGGTTGAATCGATTCAGATTGGCGGTATGTGAATCAGGGTCGCGCGCAAATGTCAGCTAAGGGTCAAAGGTTGCCGGAATTCGACCGGAAAGACCGCGGAAGTCTACGGAACGGTTCGGTCTAGGATACGGGTCTTACATCAACAAATTCAGCAAATATTTAATTCAAAGGATCACAATTATCAAAATAATTAGATGACTATTCTAATTACAATGGAGAGGAAATATGTTGAGATCACTCACCTAAAATCTGGTGATATAGATTCTGATATGTTACCTCGAGATCAATCGGTTGGTAAATACCTAATTACATATCTCAATTAACTCACTTATTGCATCTACCTAAAGTTAATTGAATAGTTCACTTCGGGTTAATCAATTTGTTAACTAGGGACAACCCATATGGTGAAATCAACCCTTAGTTTCTAAATTCTCCTACATCTCATACTTATCGTTAGTCATCTTATCATGTGGGGCCAACTTGATCAACCAAAGCGCTTTGACATTCCCATTATCTTTATATGATCAATGGTTGTTACTAGTTTAATTCACAATATTAAAATATCAAAGTTTAGAAAAACAGGAAGTTCTAGTGTACTCAATCGGTCCACACTACCTTCGACCAGTCAACGTTCGATCGGTCGAATTAAATTCAATTTTTAACAAAATTCAATGGACACTTTTTGTCCATTTCGATCAGTTGAATTTTCCAGTCGTTCCAAAATTTGTAACTTTTAAAGTTTCCTCATCTTTACTATTTTTGTTGTTTTAAATAATGAGATCTGAACCATTCATTGACAATCACAAAGTCCTTACTTTGCATCTATGCAATGATTAGCTTGAAACAAAAAAGATCTGATCACTACCCCATAAATTGATCGCGATAAGAGTCGATCCCTCAATATCTCTATAAACTAAGAGTGTCAGCTATTGACTTATTTTTGTTCTTAAGTAAAAAAATTTAACTTTTTAACCACTAATTGTAGTTTTACGTACACATAAATTTAGGGTTGTAACATCTACCATGATCTTTATTTGCCATCAAACCTATTCATAACGTCATACTTAGATGAAGGGAAAACACAAATATCCACTTGATCCAAAACTTGAAGAACTTTTCAACTATAAATATTCAATCCCCCTGTTTCCTATAGTATGATCCACTTGAGCATTGGATCTGCCTATTTTTGGACTCATTCCAAAAATATGCTTAAAAATTGCATTAAGGGCATGGATAATACATATATATCATATTGGGCCCAACAAGGTGGGTTTCTAGGCAATTCGACACCCTATCTTTTAAAGGACCAATTTAAGAGTGCACAATACCACACAAACCATTGTCTATCTCCTCCTCCACCACACATGAGTCCCACCCTCGGTGATAGAGCAATTAATCATGTGATATGCTTTATAAATTTCAAATATAAAAAATTTAATGACCTTGGTGTTTGGCTCAAATATGACCATTTATGTGATGTGTACATGTCAGATGTGTCATAGCCAAATATGGATAGAATTAAATCTAACACCTTATAGCTAGAGTTGGACATAAACCAAGCCAACTCAAAAAGCTCGACTTTGGATTAGTTTGAAAAAGCTAAGCTTATATTAGTTCGAATAGAAGTTCAAACCAAACCAAGCCTCAGAATAAGCTCATTTAAATTTAAGAAAAAAAATAAAAACACAAATTAAGCTCAAACTAGGGCAGTATCGACTTGGCTCGGCTCAAAGCTTAGCCTAATTCAACTCAGTTTGATTCGGCTTGATTTGGCTCATAGATTGTATGTACATTGTTTCTTGTGGTGTGATCGACTTGAGTTTTTAATATGATTCAATTTTGGGATCATGTCCTAAAATGATATGTAAAAACAAATGGACAACGTGGATAATATATATACATGATGACATGAATAATACTAATACATATACATGAATGCACACTTTTTCATGTGGTTTGGTCCACTTAAGCTTTGGATATAATTCAATTTTGAATTGTGTCCTAGAATGATATCTAAAAATAGATGGATGGCGTGGATAATACATATACATGACGGTGGGCCCACAAAGTTTACTCAATGCGCTAAAGTAGGATTCGAATTAGCTGGTGACCTAAACACTCGCTACGTAGTTGGTGTCAAAGCTTTGTGAGCCCCACCTTGATATATATGTTTTATCCAGTCGTCCATAAAAATTTTCAAATCATTTTACGGTATGAGACTAAAAATAAGGAAGATCCAAACCTCTGATGGACCACAACATAATATCCAAACTTGTTGGGGGATAGAAGTTTTGAATCAATAATGTTTTCCTATGGTGGGGCCCACCTCAATGTATGTGATGCATATCCTCACCACCCATCCCTTTTTCCAGCTCATTTTTTGGCCCATGCCATTAAATGAAGTAGATCCAAATATCAAGTGGGCAATACCACATGAAAACATTGATTATGGAACGACCGCCATTGAAATCATCATAGTGTCAATATCAGCTTGATTTAAAAATTTTGTAGCCCACACAAAGTATTTTATGGTCAATCACCTTTATCTGTGTCTGTGTGACATTATCAGCAGTTTGGATGGTGAATAAACATTACGGAAGACACTAGGAAAGTTATAATGGTGGTCGTTCAATGATCACTATTTCCTGTGGTATGGCTTACCTGAGATTTGGAACTGCTTCATTTTTGGGTCATGTCCTAAAATGATCTAGAAAAATGGATGGGTCGCACGGATATACAGCACATACATTTAGGTGGGCCCCATAAAAAATTCAAATGGAACTAATTTTTTAATTGGACTTGGATTCAGTTGGTCAGTATTGAAAAAGCTACATGGGGCTCACCTTGATGGCTCGATATGGCTCAACTCAGATATTTGGACCAAACCAAAGCAAACTCAAACAGTAGGGATAAGCTCAAAGCTCGGCTCGTGTAACACTCGAATAAGGGATGTCACATAAACAAGCCAAACCAAACTTGGGTCAAACTCAGCTCGTGTACAACTCTACTTGTAGCCTTAGGCATCAAAATAGACCAATTCAGCCTGGGGCTATATAGATCAACATTATATCTAGCTACCGATTATGAAAAATTAGGCGATTGACATACAGGAGAGTTCGTCCTTCTAATGAGTTCTTTTTACTTTTCCACAAATGACTTTTAATTAAGTGTAAAATCAGCTGAAAATATAAGAAAAAAAATATAATTAACGATAATACATTCATTGTCTAATAGAATATAAGACTTCATTGGTAAGAAAGTTGTTAAACATGAAAGTTGGATAACCTAGTTAGCTAGCTTTGTGGCACGATGGTCGTTAGAGACGATAGTTCGTTTGTTGCACAGTTAAGCTTATTTATACAAGAAAATCATAGTTCATGGAAAGATGGTCGTTTGTTCGTCGCTCGACTGACTTCATAGCAAGAGGGTCATTGTGGAGACTATCTATTGTCACTTAAAACATGTTCAGTGGTACAACGGCCAATGGTGGGTAGATCTTCAACAATCCATTTATCGCATGGCTGACTTAGTGGTGAGATGGTTGTTAAGAACAACAATTCATTCATTACCCCGCACAACTGAGCTTCCTGGTGGAGTCTTTCATGGTTAGACAATCAATTGTTTGTTATTCAATCATGTACTTTGTGGTGAGAAGATTGGTGGGGTGACAGTCTATTCGTCACTTCATGTCCTCACTCCATAACAAGATAGTCATGGGAATGACTATCCATTCATAGCTTGGAATCTCACTGCCTGAGTAAGGTTGTTGTGATTCGACCACATATTCGTTACTCGACTGGGCTTCATAGTCAGGTGATTGTAGTTAAATGGCAACCTATTCGTCGCTTCGATAGAACTTCATAACGAGATGGTCAACAAAATCTCAAGGCATATGGCAAGATGGCCTCGCTAGTCATCAATTTGAGACATAGAGATCTTTCTACGTTCGATGATGTGATCGTGGATGTATGGTGATGGCTAACTAATTCTAATGTAATCAATCTAAGCTGGATTGCAGTGGTGAAGTTATATTAAATAATAATTATTATAAATGTCCATGGTAGATGAAGAACATATAGTGTAATGCTTAAAGAGTAGTGTTGTGTTAGTAGTGATGTGGGCCTTGAGCTTTTTATTACCTACTAAATTTATAAAATTTTAAGGCAGATTATTAGTCATATCAGAATTGACCTCGAAGATCTTTTCTAAATTAATTGGCTAATTAGCAGACATGGTTGATTATACTTCTGACTCTAGATGAGTTTTTAATATCTTTCTCGCTGATTACATTTCTATCTTGAAATAAATCCTTATGATTTGAAGTAATTAACCAGTTTTCAAATGCTTGTGGCCATTTATGTTCCGCCCTATATTGCTCTTGATCACCACCTTAATTAATCGTTCATTTTCGGAGCATTTTGCTTATAGCTCAATGTAAGTGTAGCTACTTATTTTCTGCCATATATTATGAGAAGGATCACAACCAGTTGAAAAAGCAGCTGTGAACTAGAGGTGGGCATTGAGTCGAGTTGGACTGAGTTATGGCCGATCCGACTCGATTCGGTTTTGAAATAGGCCCGACTCGAAGTCGACCCGACTTGGTACTGAGTCCAGCACGTTTGACCTGATTTGAGTATGGGTCTAGCTTGTACTAATCCAGACCAAGTCCGACCCGGTCACAAGTACCGAGTCGGGTCGAGTCGGCACTGTAAGTGTTATGATCTCATACTCCTTTGGTTGTCAAATTTTGTGTGCCAAAAACATCTATCGGTGTTCTGTACTTGTATGATCATTTATTGGAATTCAAGACACCTCAAGAAGCTACATGTTGAAGCCTCAAGAAGCTACATGTTGAAGCCTCAAGAAGCTACATGTTGAAGCCTCAAGAAGCTACAATGTTGAAGTTCAAATCTGAAGAAACAACGTATGAAGTAGTTCTATGTTGATCAAGATCTCAAGCCTGACAAGCCTGATATAATTCAATTTATCTATATTCGTTGAAAGGTTGAAGTTCAATGTCCATACGACATGGTTCAGGTTTGAATGACCTTAGGTTGACCCTTTAAGTAGGTCACTTTGGATACATTATTCAAATATTTAAAATACACAAGGTTGGTCTATTCTACGACCAATCCTAGCTCTTGTTCGACCAGTCCTTACATTGGTTCGACTAGTCCAAGAAATTCCACGACCAGTCCTAAGAAGTTGAAGATTTTTCGGAATTTTTGGTACGCCCACGACCAGTCCTGGAGGTCCTTCGACCGGTCGTAGGTGTGGCTTCGACTCGTCCACGACCAGTCGTGGAGCTACGACTTAAAGTCCAGCGACGAAATCTCTGGTCCTACGACCAGTCGTAGATATCTACGACCAGTCGTAGGTGACCCACGACCAGTCGTAGGGTACTCACGACCAGTCGTAGAACGGCTTTCAAAGATCGCGCTTATTTTTTCAAAAATCTGTTAGAGCTACGACCAGTCGTAGGTTTCTAAGACCAGTCGTAGGAGCGATTTCTGCTTCTATAAATTGAACACGAAATTCAGAGTTTTTATAACTTCCACTCTCATTCAATTCAAGAATTTTCAAGTGATCACTCTGAGATAAGTTTGTGTTTATTTTAAGCTAGATTGTGCTTATTTAATATTCCTTTTTGCTAGCTTATTTAATTTGATTTTGTTTCTATATTCCAATCATATTTGAAAAGAGGAATTATCTTATTCCTTCTTCTTGGAATCAAAATCAAATTTAGCTACGCCCAACGAGTTAAATCTAAAATCAATTAGAACTTAGAACCTTATGAATGTGAGTATTGGAAATTGAACTTTGACATTCAAATCATCTACTCCGATTGGTTCTACCGGGCTGCTACGAAAAAGGAGAAATCCAGGTATTTTACAATTCTGTAAAATTCATTTGCTTTTGGTTTTGTTTGAGGTTGAGCCAGAAAAATCTCATTGTATTGGTTGTCTGAGGAAAACCAGAAAACTCAGAAAAGAGGGGTTTTTGGATTGTGTAAGCCCAAGTGAAAAAGACACAATTGTAAAGGTTTTTGGTGAACCTGTGAAAACCTATTTGTTAGTGAACGCTAATATCCCCTGTGTGAGGATATTAGGAGTGGAGTAGCTTTTTGTGTGGCTGTTGGAAAACAGTTGGTGTACACACAAGCGAACCACTATAACTCTTTGACTTGTGGTTTGAATGCTTGCTTAATTTTCATATCTTTTATCATTTGATCTTGTGGAATGTACAATGGGATGTGAATGTTGTAATTATTTACATTTCAAGCAAGTGTGGGGATTGTTGTAATAATTTAGATCTTACTTCTTCATTTAAATTCAATTCCTTGCTATTTCATTTACTTATATTAATATTGAGTTCTTGATCCAAAAGAGGTTCTAGAAATAAGGTTGTCCTACCATAAGCCCTTGTTGATTATGGTGTAAGGTTGTCCTTAGAACTGAATTTGAATCAATCTCTCGATATCTATTTATCAAGGTGATTTAAATTTAGCTTTGTGAATTGATTCAAGTTGTAAGGTTGTTGGTTTATTTTATTTCCGCTGAATTTTATTTTAATTTGGCATAGTCCTATTCACCCCCCCTCTAGGACATATAGCTTGGCCTTTTCAAGTGGTATCAAAGCCTAATAGCTCATTTTATTGCTTTTTATTTGGATTTATTTCCTGAGCTAACGATCTAAGCTATATAAAAAGATGTCAAATTTTGATAGCCTTTCAGTTACTAGACCTCCTCCCTTTGATGGCTCCAACTATGCCTATTGGAAAGCCAGAATGAGGATCTTCCTCAAATCAATGGATGAAAGTGTGTGGCAAGCCACAGTAATTGAATGGAAACCTCCTATCACTAAAGTAACTGGTGTTGATGGTTCAAAATCTATGAAAATTACACCATATTACCAATGGACCACACTTCAGAAAAGTGAGAGTAGTGCTAATGCTAAAGCACTAAATGCAATCACTTGCGCACTATCACCGGATGAGTTCAAAAGAATCATATCCTGTGATACTGCAAAGCAAGCTTGGGATATTTTAGAAATGACACACGAAGGTACATCAATTGTCAAGAAATCTAAAGTCCAACTCCTCACAACTAAATTTGAAGAAATTCATATGGAGGAAAATGAAATGTTTATGGACTTTTACACTAGATTGAATGACATTGTGAACTCAATGTGGGGTCTGGGCGATAAGATCCCTGAAAGTAAAGTATGTGCAAAAATACTACGCTCTCTTCCTGAACGGTTCAATTCAAAGGTAACCGCAATCCAGGAACTTCGTGATACGGATAATATGAAGGTAGAGGAATTAGTTGGTTCTTTACAAACCTATGAATTAAGTTTTAAAGCTCCTAAAGGTAAGTCTATTGCTTTGAAGTCATCTAAAAGTATTATTCAAGAAAATTCAGATTCAGAAAAGTCTGAAGATGATATGGCCCTTTTGGCGAAAAAGTTTTATAAGATTTTCAAAAGTAAGAAAAGAGTCGATTTTCAAAAGGGAAATGAAAAGAAACGTTCCAAACCTAAGTCTAAAACTTGGAAATCATTGAAAGATAGTCAATGCTACAACTGTCAAGAATATGGGCATTTAGCAAACAAATGTCCTAAAAAGGACAGATTCAAAAAGAAGGGTATGTTGGCTACTTGGGATGAATCGTCTGATTCTGAAGCCTCTTCTGAGTCAGAAAATTCAGAAACCGAGTCGGGCAATGAACTTAAGGCCCTTATGACTCTAGCCAAGTTTACTTTTTCCGATCACGATGATTCAACAAGTGAAGAAAATTTGGATAGTGATCATGAATATGATGAAGATCTTCAAGATGCTTACAATGCCTTATATAAGGAAAGTTGTAAAATTGCTGTCAAACTTAAACTTCAAAAAGAAAAGTTTTATAAACTTAAAGAATGTTTTGAAACTCTTATTTTAGAAAAATCTCAAATTTCAGATAGTTTTGAAAAGTCTAAGTGTGACCTAGAATTCAAAACCTCCCTAATTGAAAATTTGAAATCTGAAAATGAGAAACTTAAAAATGAAGTATCTTCTCTGTTGAGTTTGAAGGACACATGGAGATATGCCCAAGGCGATCCAAAATTAGAAAAATTGTTATCCGGATCAAGAAAATGTGGCGATCGATCCGGGTTGGGTTATGATAAAAACAAATCTCCAAAACAGAAGAATACTTCTTCCAATTTTGTGAAAGGAGAGACTTCTAACTCAAAAGAAAAGATACTAGTCAAGTTTTTTCTAAAAATACAAAAACTTTTCATAAACCCAAAAGCAGCTATAATCAGATTCGAAACCCACTAGCTGAAAAAATTATTGATTTACTGAAGGAGCTATTAAAATCTAATTCTGTAGGTCACTCCTACAACTATAAACATAAGAAGACCAATTATTCTCCTAAACCTAAAACTGTACTGAAATGGGTTCCTAAAGCTGTCTGTTTGGTTGCTCACACTGCTTTCAAAGCTACAAGCCATTCGAAATGGTACCTAGACAGTGGATGCTCCAGACATATGACAGGCGACAAAGCACTATTCACCGATCTTAAAGATATGACTGATGGGTCAGTCACATTTGGTGATGGTAGCAACTGCAAGATAATTGGCAAAGGTACGGTCCAACTCTATAACCTTCCCTTATTTAAAAATGTTTTATATGTTGAGGGTTTAAAACACAACCTGTTGAGCATATCTCAAATATGCGATAACAACCATAATGTTAAATTTTCTAATCAAGGTTGTGAAATAATAAATGAAAAGGGTTCTGTAATATTAACTGGTCGCAGAACTTCTGAGAACTGCTATATAGTAAGCGATAGTAGCTCATCTAAACAAACGTATTACATGGTCCATACCGATGAGACAGAATTATGGCATAAACGCCTCGGACATGTACACTATCGAAATTTATACAGATTGAGCAAAGGTGAACTAATTAGAGGTCTACCTAAGATGCAAAAAGTAGACAAGATTTGTGGTGAATGCCAGTATGGTAAACAAACTAGGAGCTCTCACAAAAAGGTGAACTCCAATACCACCACAAGACTACTCGAGCTTCTCCACATGGACCTTATAGGACCAACAAGAACGGAAAGTCGAGGTGGCAAAAAATACATCTTAGTTATTGTAGATGATTATACAAGATTCACTTGGGTTTCATTCTTGAGAGACAAATCAGAAACCCTTGATGAAGTGAAAAAGATTATAAAACGGATTCAAACTGAAAAAAGTTCTCAAGTCAACAAGATCCGTAGTGATCATGGATCCGAATTCGAAAATAGCAGTTTTGAGAAATTCTGTAGCGATCAGGGAATATCGCATGAATTCTCTGCACCTAAAACTCCTCAACAAAATGGAATTGTCGAGAGAAAGAATAGAGTGCTTCAAGAAATGGAAATGTTATGTTAAATAGCATGAAGCTCCCTAGGAATTTATGGGCTGAAGCAGTAAATACAGCCTGCTACATTATTAACCGTGTTTATATTTGTAAATCTAATAATAAAACGGCTTATGAAATGTGGTTTGAGAAAAAGCCTTCTGTCAAATATTTTCGAGTTTTTGGCAGTAAGTGTTATATTTTGCGTGATCGTGAAAATTTGGGCAAATTCGACACTAAAAGTGATGAAGGGATCTTTTTAGGGTATTCTTTAAACAGTCGTGCATATCGTGTTCTGAACAATAGGACCGGTGTGATTCAAGAGTCAATAAATGTTGTGATTGACGATTTTTTGAATACACCTGTTCCTAGTTCTGATAATGATGAAGTGCTTATACTTGAAAAACAAGAAACTTCACCAAGTGAACCTAATTCTGAATTTAG
This sequence comes from Magnolia officinalis, assembly GCA_021015155.1. Taxonomy (NCBI): domain Eukaryota; kingdom Viridiplantae; phylum Streptophyta; class Magnoliopsida; order Magnoliales; family Magnoliaceae; genus Magnolia; species Magnolia officinalis. The sequence goes on from JAJHSJ010000014.1 coordinate 24,933,204, forward strand.
GACTGTTAAAGATCATCCAACTTCTCAAATACTTGGAAACCCTCTCACTGGTGTGCGCACTCGTAGACAATTAGAGGACATATGTAATTACGTATGCTTTACATCCCAGATTGAACCGGTTAACGTAAAAGAAGCACTTTCAGATGAAAACTGGATTCTTGCGATGCAAGAAGAGCTTAATCAGTTTGTCAGAAATGATGTTTGGTATCTTGTTCCTAGACCTAAAGATAAACATATTATTGGAACAAAATGGATTTTCAAAAACAAATCTGATGAACTTGGAAATATTATTCGAAATAAAGCAAGACTAGTTGTACAGGGATATACACAAATTGAAGGTATTGACTATAATGAGACATTTGCCCCTGTAGCTCGTCTTGAATCAATCAGACTTTTTATCTCCATTGCATGTTTTAGAAAGATTAAAATTTATCAAATGGATGTAAAGAGTGCCTTTCTGAATGGTGATTTACATGAAGAGGTATATGTTGAACAACCAACAGGGTTTGAAGATCCTAAATTTACTGATCATGTGTATCGTCTTAAGAAGGCTCTCTATGGTCTGAAACAAGCTCCCAGAGCATGGTACGAAAAACTGACTAAGTTTTTACTAAGTCATAATTTTCAAATGGGATGTGTTGATAAGACACTCTTTGTTAAGAAGTATAACGATGATATTTTAATGGTTCAAATATATGTTGACGATATTATTTATGGATCAACCTGTACTAATATGACTGTTGAGTTTGCAGATTTGATGAAGTCTAAATTCGAAATGAGCATGGTTGGTGAATTAAACTATTTTCTAGGGTTGCAAGTAAAACAACAACCTAATGGAATTTTTATCTCTCAAACCAAATATGCTCAGGGCTTAATCAAGAAATTTGGATTTGAGAAAGGTAAAAACTTTGATACTCCTATGAGTACAACTTTGAGACTCTCAAAAGACTCTGCAGGTAATGATGTGGATCCTAAATTGTATCGTAGTTTGATTGGTAGTTTACTTTATCTGACTGTTAGTAGACCAGATATAGCCTTGAGTGTTGGTATTTGTGCTCGTTATCAATCAAATCCTAAAGAATCTCACTTAACTGCGGTTAAGCGGATTATGCGATATGTCGCAAGTTCTACTAAATTTGGTCTCTGGTATCCACATGAAACTAATGTTCAATTAGCCGGGTATGCAGATGCTGACTGGGCTGGAAACATTGATGATAGGAAATCAACCAGTGGTGGTTGTTTCTACATTGGAAATTGTCTTGTTTCTTGTTTTAGTAAGAAGCAAAGTTCTATATCGCTATCAACAGCTGAGGCTGAATACATTGCTGCTGGAAATGCATGTACTCAACTTGTTTGGATGAAACGAATGTTGAGCGATTATGGAATTAATCTGGATTCTATGATTTTATTTTGCGATAATTCCAGCGCAATAAATATCTCTAAAAATCCAGTTCAGCATTCACGTACTAAGCATATTGATATTAGATTTCATTACATTCGTGAATTAGTGGAAGAAAAGGTAATTTGTTTGGATTACATTCCAACCGAGACTCAACTTGCTGACATTTTCACTAAACCGCTCGACAAAAGCAGGTTTAATAAATTAAAGTTTGATCTCGGTATGAGCAATTTAAATTGAATTTGCATGATTTAGTGTATCATAATGTACATAAATTTGATGATTTATTTGATTAAATTTGAAATTTATTTAAAAAAAAAAAAAAAAAAATTTTGCAAATTTTGAGTCGTACTCGACCAGTCGTGAGTGTACACGACCGGTCGTACTACGACCGGTCGAACACGTACACGACCGGTCGTGAAACTCGGGTTTTCACTTTAATTTGGGGATTTTGACTCATCTTCCTCATTTCTCTTTTCCCACCAACGGCTCTAGCTACGACCGGTCGAACCCACCTTCCTAGTTCTTCAAGGTTAGTGGTTCCTTTGCATTTTTACTATAGATTCTTGATATTAGTGTCTCAAATCACTCTCTTGTTGAATCTATTGGGTCGTTCATTGCAAGATTGGGGTTTTATCTTGAAAAATCTGATCTATTAAAACCTCATTTTTTCTATCTTGCATCTTGTGGTTTTATTGAAATCCTCCATTAAAAATGGATGCTAGAGGTAAAAAGAAAACTACTAGAGGTCCATCTTCTTCTAGATCAACTTCTATTGTACAACGTCATCTTCGGTCTCCCGAAAATGATCCTCCGAATGTTCGGGATTTACGTATGCGAAATATTATTGTTGAGCGTCCTGTGAATGTAAATCACATTGCTTCATATGGTATTCCTACTCTGTTGGAATCTGTGGGATGGGATAACATCTTGCATTGGGGTGGACCTGCATACCAGTCCATTGCCCAATCCATGTTTGCATGTATCTGTGATTTTTCTATTGATAATTTAATTTTTAAAGTTGATACTCAAGAAGGTTTGTTTGTAGTGGATCGGCATTTGATTGCTGATATTATGGAAATACCTGTCAATGATGAGAGCATTCCAATTGGTATTTTACATGACAGTCTCTCTGAATCTGAACGTAGAATGCTTACTAGAGATCTATGTAACTTGGATGTTCATTGGACTCATAAAGGTCATGCACTTCCCTCAAGATTTTTGTTACCCAGACACAGAGTACTACATAGGATTTTCATCTCTAATCTTTATCCACGTGCTGGTAATAAAACCGAACTCACTGCTTTTATGGTTCGTGTTTTGCATTCTGTCATCTCTGGTGCAAAAATATGTTTACCTTCCTTAATTTGTCATTCCATTATTCTGTCTCGTCAACATCCTGGACATAGTGATATACCCTTTGGTTATTTGTTGACTATGCTAGCAAATCATATGCTCATTGCTATGCCTACTAGAGAAAAACCCATCCATCATCTCCCCTTCAATAATTCCAATCTTAACAAGATGACTTTAGAATTTACTGATGGTCAAGTGGATGCTGGTGGCGTTGGTGCTGAAGCAAGAGATGCTGGTCAAGCTAGTGATCCTACTGAAGACGTGAATATGGATGATTTGTTTGAAGAACTTGAGTCAGACTCGGCTGATGATCCTGATTTTCAGCCCTCTGATTTTGATGAGAGATTGAATTCCCTTCAAGAGCAAGTGGCTCAAATTCGTGTTACCCAAGATACGCAATTCTCTTATCTACGCAAATATATGAGGCGTATTGCTAAGGGTTTACACAAAATTGATCCTTCTAATCCTGCTCCATCCTCTGGTTCTGACTGAATGTTTTACTAAGTCTGTAATATTTGTTTTTAACTTTTCATACTCACTGACTTTTTGAATTATGCACTAAAGTTTTCTTGAATCTATACTTTAACTGCTATATTCATTTTGATTGCTGCCCTTGTTCCTTTGTCATTTTGTGACAAAAAGGGGGAGAAGTTTTGGGAATTCCTATTATCTATTACTCAGGGGGAGTTAAACAACTTCTCAGGGGTACCTATTACTCTGGGGTAGGGGGAGTTAAACAACTTCTCAGGGGTACCTATTACTCTGGGGTAGTTATGTGAGAATGAAATATTTGACTTGCTTCTCTATATGAACTTGTGGTGTGTATGCTTCTCTATTGTTCAACTTATTGTGAATATGTTGTGAGTAATATGTTGTGAGTACTTCATTTTAATTTGAAGTATTATTATTATTTGGATGTTTTGTCACAAATTTGACAAAGGGGGAGATTGTAAGTGTTATGATCTCATACTCCTTTGGTTGTCAAATTTTGTGTGCCAAAAACATCTATCGGTGTTCTGTACTTGTATGATCATTTATTGGAATTCAAGACACCTCAAGAAGCTACATGTTGAAGCCTCAAGAAGCTACATGTTGAAGCCTCAAGAAGCTACAATGTTGAAGTTCAAATCTGAAGAAACAACGTATGAAGTAGTTCTATGTTGATCAAGATCTCAAGCCTGACAAGCCTGATATAATTCAATTTATCTATATTCGTTGAAAGGTTGAAGTTCAATGTCCATACGACATGGTTCAGGTTTGAATGACCTTAGGTTGACCCTTTAAGTAGGTCACTTTGGATACATTATTCAAATATTTAAAATACACAAGGTTGGTCTATTCTACGACCAATCCTAGCTCTTGTTCGACCAGTCCTTACATTGGTTCGACTAGTCCAAGAAATTCCACGACCAGTCCTAAGAAGTTGAAGATTTTTCAAAATTTTTGGTACGCCCACGACCAGTCCTGGAGGTCCTTCGACCGGTCGTAGGTGTGGCTTCGACTCGTCCACGACCAGTCGTGGAGCTACGACTTAAAGTCCAGCGACGAAATCTCTGGTCCTACGACCAGTCGTAGATATCTACGACCAGTCGTAGGTGACCCACGACCAGTCGTAGGGTACTCACGACCAGTCGTAGAACGGCTTTCAAAGATCGCGCTTATTTTTTCAAAAATCTGTTAGAGCTACGACCAGTCGTAGGTTTCTAAGACCAGTCGTAGGAGCGATTTCTGCTTCTATAAATTGAACACGAAATTCAGAGTTTTTAACTTCCACTCTCATTCAATTCAAGAATTTTCAAGTGATCACTCTGAGATAAGTTTGTGTTTATTTTAAGCTAGATTGTGCTTATTTAATATTCCTTTTTGCTAGCTTATTTAATTTGATTTTGTTTCTATATTCCAATCATATTTGAAAAGAGGAATTATCTTATTCCTTCTTCTTGGAATCAAAATCAAATTTAGCTACGCCCAACGAGTTAAATCTAAAATCAATTAGAACTTAGAACCTTATGAATGTGAGTATTGGAAATTGAACTTTGACATTCAAATCATCTACTCCGATTGGTTCTACCGGGCTGCTACGAAAAAGGAGAAATCCAGGTATTTTACAATTCTGTAAAATTCATTTGCTTTTGGTTTTGTTTGAGGTTGAGCCAGAAAAATCTCATTGTATTGGTTGTCTGAGGAAAACCAGAAAACTCAGAAAAGAGGGGTTTTTGGATTGTGTAAGCCCAAGTGAAAAAGACACAATTGTAAAGGTTTTTGGTGAACCTGTGAAAACCTATTTGTTAGTGAACGCTAATATCCCCTGTGTGAGGATATTAGGAGTGGAGTAGCTTTTTGTGTGGCTGTTGGAAAACAGTTGGTGTACACACAAGCGAACCACTATAACTCTTTGACTTGTGGTTTGAATGCTTGCTTAATTTTCATATCTTTTATCATTTGATCTTGTGGAATGTACAATGGGATGTGAATGTTGTAATTATTTACATTTCAAGCAAGTGTGGGGATTGTTGTAATAATTTAGATCTTACTTCTTCATTTAAATTCAATTCCTTGCTATTTCATTTACTTATATTAATATTGAGTTCTTGATCCAAAAGAGGTTCTAGAAATAAGGTTGTCCTACCATAAGCCCTTGTTGATTATGGTGTAAGGTTGTCCTTAGAACTGAATTTGAATCAATCTCTCGATATCTATTTATCAAGGTGATTTAAATTTAGCTTTGTGAATTGATTCAAGTTGTAAGGTTGTTGGTTTATTTTATTTCCGCTGAATTTTATTTTAATTTGGCATAGTCCTATTCACCCCCCCCTCTAGGACATATAGCTTGGCCTTTTCAGGCACCAAGTCGGGTTGGGTGCAGTGGGTATCTACGGGCTGAAATCACAACTCAAGACCTAGATTCGCTTGCCAGAATTGCAACCTCTCCATCAGCATCTCAAATCTGATAGTTTTTTTTTTTTTTTTTTTTTCAATATATATGTAAGAGTAGAGCTTCAGATCGAGTCGAGTTAATACCGAGTTGGATTTTGGATTGAGTTGAGTCGAGTTACTGGGTAACTCGAACTCGACGCGGTTTGAGTTTGGATTGGACAAAGTCAACTCAATTTGTATCGACTCACCCACACGGTTTGAATCGACTCGATCTAAACAAGTCGGACGAGTGGCATTGTTCTGTGCCCACCTCTACCGTGAATGCCTTCCTTAGGTTTCTATGAAACTTATGTCCTCTCTTATTTTTCCATTGGCTATAATAGTCTTTTCCTGATCTTCCATACATTAGTGCTGTACGTTATGTGTCGGGTTGCTAGCTGTTGGATCGGACTCCGTTAGATCAGGTAAAAACACTTGGTCTATTTCATTGTGACCTTTAATTTAGACCGTTTGGAGGCTAACGTGAGATCCTCTTCTCTTCTCTTTTCCGTTCTTTTCTCTCTCTTCTTTTCTTTTCGAATTGGCCCTATGGAGGCCGTTTTACAGCATAGGCTGTGTGTGGGATCAATTGAACAAACGATTCAAGTTACCCAAGGAGGCCTCATATTGGGAAGAGGTCCCAAGGACACCATTTTGGACCCCTAATGGGACTTTTCAGTTGACCAAAATTCCCTTCGGTGAGCCTCGCCCTACATCCTGATTTCTCATCGGAGAAAAAGGGCATTTGATGGCATTGAGTAAGCTTTTCCCACCTTTGGGCTGTTTCTGTCTTTGGATACTTTGGCAACTCTCTCTACTCAATGGAATTTTTTTATCAGACCTTTTTCAATCCATACCTTAAAATACAAGTCCGGTATTGATGTTAGTTTATATTTTAATGTTCTTATCACACTCCTTTCATCACAAATTCTTGAATTGTGGCAATTATCGACCCTACATATGACATCATGGACATCAATCCATACCATACAAGTTGTGGCCACCTGTGTGATCATTCTGATCAGATGATCCTAGCTATCAATTGTTGAAGTGGTCAATGTTCAAAATTCAATGGATGAAATCAGATGGTTAAGATTGTCAAATCATAATGTGGCTTTTGGGTTATGCTCAGAATGGCTCAAATGGGATGAGAATTGTCTCCACAAGATAGTAAATGGTGGCAAACGCACAAAATGGTCTTATCCCATATGGAGAGAGAGAGGGTCTATGCTGCCACAGAAAGAGGGTTTGAAAGGCTAAGGAGGGAGGGTGAAAGCGGGTGCAAAAAGCAAAAGAGAAGAAAGAATCGCATCCCACTACCTAACTTTCGTTCCTGAGGAATTACAGGGTCCTCATACTCCATCACATGAACAGTGCCTATATGTGCCTTTTCACACATGTAAGGCCCACCACTCAAGGATCTGACTGTTGATCTGTACAAGCACACAATAGATGGATGGTTCCAAAAAATAAAAATAAAAATAAAAATCCAAGATCGGACAATTCCAACATTGGATTAATTGCCCACAAATGAACAGAGAAGAGAAATGACGACAACGGCCTGAAATAACAGTCATAGATAGGATCTAAAGAATCACCCAACCTATGAGTTTTTTTTTGGGCATAATATATCGATGGTGGGTCCATCAAATTAATGGTTTAGATCAACTAAAATGAGCCTCACTTGCACAAAACTGATGCATCAGGACCCTGATAACGTGGGGACCGTATAACTCTTCTCTGTGTATCTCACACCACAAATCACTATCATTGCAATTCCCATTTTAAACTTTTATGGTCTATTTGTACACTTGACAGCTATGTCTCATCATTTCTTCCTTCCAAAGTTTACCAAAAGCTACATACAAGGAAAATAAAATGGGCAATATGCCTTTATTTTTTTAATATCACCCACGATTTTTATATATGACATTTAATCTTTTTAATTTTATTTAGAATTTATTTATAGTGTATTAACGGTGGTGTTGGTAAGAGGAGGGAATCATGGGCCAAAGACTCCTTCCAGTTGGATATAATTTCGCCTGAGTTAACTCAGACTCGGTCGGACCACTTGGTTTGAGTTGATGTAGCGGGTCTTGCTGGCCGATAGACTTGGGCTGACTCGGACCAATCGCTTTTGGCTTGTGTCTGTCAGTGCAAGTCAGATCCCTTAACTCGGTCTGACTCTAACTCGGCCTGACTAAAACATTTGTTACAGTTTTCTTTCAATTTCCATCCACTTTTCCCCAAGTTATTGCAGTCTCTAATAATTTAGGGCCTCTCCCAAAAATTTATTAATTTAATATTTTTTAAAAAATATTATTTCTTATTGTATTCTTAGCTCGCATATTAATATTTTTGTTGATTTTATTTTATTTTTTCGAACATATTCTTTAATCTTTTTCATTATATTTTGAAAACAGAAGGAACCTAGTGAGCCAAGGAACCCTAATGTGTTGATGTAAAGCAGGGTCATAGACACTTTCATGTCCAAGATGGACTAGAGAAGGCCTGATCAAAGGTGAACTTGATCCGGACCATCAGGACTCTAAAATAAACATATCTCACAAATTGGACTGAGTTAATGGACATAACATATATGATTTTGAGATAAGAGAAGCTACTTTAGTTTACCAACCCTGTTATGTTGGATTGTGATGCCGGATTTGTGAGATTTCATCAGATTGGTGGTCGAAACTTTTTTCTAATTTTATTTTTACTATTTATAGTAAGTTTTAATTCGATCATAACACTTGATCCTTTGAGCTCTAGGAGTCGTGCCCAACATGAAATGGGCTTAGAAAAATTAAGAGAATAACGTGGTTAGGCCAAATTGGACACTTACTATTTTTGGCCGAAAATAATGAAGTCTAGTAGAAATCATGACTATTTATAAATAGTAAGTTTATTATTTATAGTAAATCACGTTTTTAGGAATTTTGGGTTGGAGTTTGATTCAGAAAATTCTTACTAGGCTTGAGATTACTAAAAAGGTTGTAATTTTGTTATTATCATCTATCAATCTATTTTCAAATTTATTAGAATTTATTTATATTTCTTATTTTTCCTCGTGAATTTGAAAAATCTCTTTGAAGAAGTCCAGGGAAGCTCTATAGTTTTAGAGTAGTTATTTCTGAGGAAGACGGTGACCGACCTCATCACATCCATCCTTGCATCACTTGTCCATGAGACTCAACTTAGGATGGAACAGTTTAGCTCGAGTGTAACCGCTGTTACATGATAAGTAAGATGCTATACTTAGATGTTTAGCTGTCCTCTAAAATGATTTTCTTCACTCATACACATACACACACAGATATCTTCATCTTTACAAAATTAGGGGAAGCCTTTACTGTGGCGATGTGTCTCGTGGATGGATGGTTTAGATCTTACACACGTGTCTTAAAAACGTGTCACACATTTACACGTGCAGTAGAAAGTAAATCAGTGCCTCCCCACATGATTTTTTTTTTTTCTCTCTTTTTTAGAGCTTGACAAAATTGGAAAATTAATGCATTTTTAGGTAGCACCCAAACTTGACTTAAATTTTATTAAAATTATTTAAGAATTGAAAAAAAAGAAAGAAAGAAATTTATTATGGTCTAGAGAGCACAAGGGTGTCTTTTGTTTATCCATATTGCACATCCAGTGGCCCTGGTTCGAAAATATCCCAACTGTTTGATGGAACCTTTTTATTAAATGTGGGCTATTTTCAGTTTGTTTAAAACCAACAATTTAATTAAAATGATTGTCTAATGAGAGAGATTACGTGGCCTGGCCCATCCATGACTAGTGTCCAAATGAATTATCAAGATCATAACCGTTGTGTTGGGAGTAATGGGCCATCACCTTGGCTTTGTATAAGGGGTATGTTTTAATGGTAAAATGATCAATATTTACATATTAGATGAGGAACATCATTTTAGGATAAAAAAGTCTTTTCGCCTGTCTTCAAATTAGGGCACGTTCAATGAAGCAAAGAGAGAGAATTTTGTCATTTGAGCATAAAAAAGTGTTAAAGGCGGTGCCTTTTCAACATTAGGAAGTAGGATGTTAGGAAACGAACCCTCCCTTCTTGCAAAAGTACATACATACATTGGGTAGTGAAACCTAATTCTATTAAGTTTTAATACGTATTCTCTTTATAAATGTTATAAATGTGGTATGTATAAAGAGAAGAACAAGTAGAGATATCATTTATTTTTTGGGTATTTATTAGCAAGTGAATTTTTATATAGTGGAATGGCGAGAAATTCATCTTTACTATAACAAGAGAAAAAATAAAAATACATGACTTATCTCTCTCTCTTCCACTCTTTCATTATACAACAAATTTCCCACTTAAACAATTGTACATTACTCTCTATAGATGTTTCATTTATATAAACAACACTTTAAGAGAGAATGGGATGAAACATAGGGAAATTGGCTTTACTGCACACTGAATATACATACATGCACAAGAGGGAGGCAGGAGATATGTACTTATTGCTAGAAAAAGTTATAAGAATACATGTGTGTGATGTTCCACCACCTCAACATTCTCCCATTTAAAGATTAATTTCTCAAATAATATTTTATAAATAATTGACCAATATTACCAATTGCAAAATAACAAATTTAGGAGAAGTGCTGTACCAAACAAACTTTTCTCTTACAATAGATTTCATTAACATATATGCTATGTTGTTGTCAGTGTAAGTCTTATATAATGAGATTAATTTGTTCATCTACGTACTCAAATTAATGGTGATAGCACCGTAGCATATTGGTGGTAACTATTTTTTGACTGAAAGTTGGATCCGACATTGAATAAGATGCTTCAATTTAGAATGACCAGTTAGAAAATATTGCCAATGAATGATTAGCTTGTGAAGGTGCTTGAAACCCTAACCCCACATGTGGGTTCAGTTTTTGGGTGATCTGGACCATTTACATGATGGGACGGTTATGATAGTTATGTACTCATTAATGCAGTGTCTTCTATGATACTTGCTCTTAAAAAAAATTAGATCTTACAAATGTGATTGAAGCTTGGGGGAAAGAAACAATGAGAGGGGCTCCAGTTTGGTTGTCCAAGGACTGAAAATAGTTAAAAACTGTGGGACACTGTAGTCCACAGGTGAGCCCCACCACCTCAGCTAATGGGAGTATTCATACCCTCTTTGCTTTCTCAGCTTGCAAAGCTACATTTTGGTCCCAGAAAAAGTTCACGACATTAATTACCTCTCAGCAAGTGGTATCATGGGATACCTACTCGAGCGAGTATCCATCCAATCCTACTCTTTCGATGGGTCAGCCTGACACTTTCAGGATAGATTTGAACCGTTCCTTGGGTTGATTCCTACTTGATATGTTGGTAACATAAAAATACTAGGCCGGTGTTTTCACCAAATGGGCCATACATATACTTTTAATTTGAACCGTTGGTATATTTTTAAACCGTCCATATTTAAGACTTGTGTAACATTTAATCGAATTATTGAACCCGCCTTATTTATTTTGAAGATTTGTATATAAAGTGGACCCATTATGTAGACGATTATGATCTCCCATACACATTTCAGATTTGTCCTCATCAGGAGATAAGCATCCGGATGGCTACTCCCAAATATCTCCTTCCTCATACTATACAACGGGGCTATTTCCGTCATTTCACCCGTAATTTAAATACGCATGTTTTAGCCTTCTGCCTGCATATTACAAATCTCTCTCTGTTATTTCCTACCTTCTTTCATCATAAACCCAAATACCAGTATCATATCTTCTTCTTCTTCTTCTTCTTCTCTCTCTCTCTCTCTCCTTTATTCCGTACCTTCGTTCTTCATAAGCCCAAATACCATTTTCACCTCTTCTTCTTCTCCCCCCCCTCTCTCCTCTCTCTCCTCTCTCTCGCTTTCTTTCTTCCTCCTTCTTTCTTTTCTTTTCTTCTTCGTAAACCCAATTCCAATTTCACCTTTTCCACTTCTTCTCTCTCTCTCTCTCCCTCTCTCCTTCTCTCTCTCCTCTCTCTTCTTTTAATTCCCAACCTCTCTCTCTTTTTTTTTTCCCTTTTTTTTTTTTTTTTTTCAAAAACCCACAAACCATTTTCAATTCTTCCATTTCTTCTTCTTCTTCTTCTCTTCTTCTCTTCTCTCTCTCTCCTCTCTCCTCTCTCCCCCCCCCCCCCCCCCCCCCCCCCCCCCCTCTGTAAATAAACCAACCCAGCTCCCATGGCTTCCAACAAATTCGCAACCATGCTACATAAAAACACCCACAGAATCATTATAATTCTAATCTATACCCTCCTCGAATGGATTCTAATCCTTCTCCTCCTTCTCAATTCCTTCTTCTCCTTCCTCATCTCCAAATTTGCTGCCTTCTTCGGCCTCAAACCTCCCTGCCTCTGGTGTTCGAGGCTTGATCGAGTCCTGGATCCAAAACCCGAACCAAATTCCTACAGAAATCTTCTCTGTGAGGCCCACTCGATCGAGGTCTCCAAATTGAGCTACTGCTCAAATCATCGCAAGCTGGCCGAATCTGCAGGGATGTGCGAGGACTGCTCATCCTCACGGCCTGCACAGAACAGAACTGACGGTCGGATCGCATTGTTCTCGATCGTGAAGGATATAGGTGTGATTTCAGCAGATGGGGGTTTGATAATTGAGAATGGGGAGAAGGATTCGAGGTGTTCTTGCTGTGGTAAGAGCTTATGTGGCCGATTCTATCCGCCACCTTACTTGCTTTTTAAGCATTCTTGGGATGTTTTGGAATATGCTCAGAAAAGGAATTTGATCAAAGAGAAGGGTGAGGGAGATGAGGATTGTGATGGTTGTATGCATGGAGGGTGCTCTGATCCATCTAGATCAGATTGGCCAACGGATTGTGATGATGATGAGATTGGACACGGAGATGGGGTGGCGGACAATCAGATGCTTTCTGATGGTTCTGCCAATGAAGAAGTCAAAAGGACGGAAGAGTGTTTAGATTGTGAGACAGAAGGAGAAGATGAGATTGGTGCCATTGAGTCAGAGCAAGATCCATTGGAAGGTACTGTTGTTCTTCAATCTTATTGCGATAATGAGATTGTGATTCGTGTATGTCATATACAAGATCCGTCTTTTGAAATTGTCAATCCCTGTTTCAATGAATTCTTTCATGATGATCGATTGTTTCCAATCGAATTGATTGATTCTATTACAGTGAGGAACCAAAATTCATCAAAATCTAGAGAATGTGATGAAGAAACCAAATCACAATTAGAGAAATATGTTGCTCTTGTTGTTGATGTGGGAAATGTTTTGGAAGAGAAAGCGGTTGTTCTTTCAACAAGCGAAAGCATGAATAATGCAAGATCAGAAATCTGTAATACTATGGTTGGGATCGGGAGCTCACAAATATCTAATGCTCAAGATTTTGAGGGGGATTTGTTTGAAGAGGGATATGATCAAGATGCTATTACTCCAGAAGCACAAGTTGTGCCTTGCAATGAAGATGACATTCAAATGGAAGACAGAGAATCTGATCAATTCCCAGGTAAAAGAAGAAATAGAAAGATGCTGATTTCTCAATTCATAGACTGTTTATTATGTTTCTGAATTCATACTGTTTATTATGTTTCTGTATTTCTCTGTTGAAGTTCTAAAATCTATATTTCATTGACATATATACAGCATTTGAAGAAGATGGTAATATGATAGATACTGAGCGGAAATGCGAGAGCTTTATAGAGAGAGAGATTTGTGATGAAGAACCTATGGATCAGCCTCAAATCCATGACCGGATTCCTTCATTGGCTTGCCGTAAGAACAATCAGCCTTCCCATAATTACAACGTTGCCTACGATTCTACTACTAGTGATGAACCCATTGCTGACGACCAAGGTACTATTACCACATTTTGATTATTATTATTATTTTCTAATTATTGAATTCTATGAGACGTTGAGTTATTATGAATCTAGATCGGATTTTAGGATGTGTTTGGATGGTCGTCAAATCGGTGTCAGGGTAGATTTGGTGATGGACAGATAACCAGGTCTGCATTTGGATGCAGTACCAAACTGAATTGCAATTAGTAGTCAAACTAAGTGGAAATAACTAAATCGAAGATCAATTCCTTCATTATTCATATTGAGTGTTTGGGCTGCAAATTGCATTTAAATTACTTTCAAGTTGGATTGGAAAGAAAAATTTATGCAATTTGAGGGCTACTTGGTTGTTATGGGTACTAGAAAGCATCAGCACATCTTGCCATTTCTGCTTTATTAAATTGGATATCTGCAATTCAATTTATCGTGCATCCAAACACAGCAAAAAAATTACATTTGATGTTTAAGGTAGGGAGCTTTCTGTCGGATCTAATATGAAACAGGCCCATCCCAAATGAGGGATACCCCCAAATACCACCCTGGTTCTTCTTCCATAACCCAAGCTCAGAGAAGGAAGAGATAACAGGGCCCCATGGGAAATGTGGTCAGAAATTCACATAGAGTCCAACCACAATGACTGAATTTATTATCTTCACACATAAAGGATAACACATTACCAAGTAGAAAAGATCTCAAAATCATCACAAACCTCCAGTTTTTCTTTTCTTTTGCAATTTCTCAATCATTATATTATGATTTGTTTAATTTTCATAAATAGAAGCATATAGACTAGAAACGACATCTCTTATGTCAATGATACCATCTTCTTCGAGTGAATGCTCTTAAATGTAAATTTTATATATTCAGGTACGAAGCAAGCCAATGAATCAATCATGGACAGGGGAGATTTTAGCTCATCATCTCAACCAATTCCTGATATTGAATCGGTTGCACAGATTGGACAAGGTTCAAACCATCATATATCTGCATGTTCGGAATTTAATGACTTAGACGAAGAGAAAGCGCCTGACACGCCAACTTACATTGAAGGCATCTCAACTCTACATAAGAGACTACTTTTCGAGAGAAGAGAATCGGGGCCGGAGTCTTTGGATGGAAGTGTCATAAGTGAGGTTGATGGTGGTGAGGGAGTGACCATGGAACGCCTAAAATCAGCCCTAAGATCCGAACGTAAGGCCCTCAGTGCGTTGTATGCTGAACTAGAAGAAGAGCGGAGTGCTTCAGCAATTGCGGCCAATCAGACTATGGCAATGATAACACGGCTTCAGGAAGAGAAGGCTGCAATGCAGATGGAGGCATTGCAATACCAGCGGATGATGGAAGAGCAATCCGAGTATGACCAAGAAGCATTACAGCTTTTGAACGAGATCATGGTCAGGAGGGAGAAGGATAAGCAAGAGCTTGAGAAGGAATTGGAATTGTACCGCAAGAAGGTTCTTCTTTATGAGTCAAAAGAGAAGAGATCGATGAGGAAGGGGAAGGCTAATGGGCGGGCCAGAATCTCATCTGCTTCATCGAGTGCTGAGGACAGCGATGACATATCCATTGATTTTAATGAGAGGGACGATGGCTCTGATAGATTGCAAGAAAGTACTCAAAACACCCCTGTCGATGAGGTCTTGAGCTTGGGAGCAGGGCTAGAAGGCGTGAGGCAGTTGAGTACACTTGATGAATCACTAGCAGATTTCGAACAAGAGCGGCTATCCATTTTAGAGAAGCTAAAGGCGTTGGAGGAGAAGCTTTTCACATTGGATGATGAAGAGGAGTACTTGGAGGATATCAAACCAATTCAGCATTTTGCAGAAAATGGCAATCTTGTCAGTGAGCGTTGTGAGTTCTGCATTCATGATGTGAACGGGGTGGAAAATGGTGCGTCTAATGAATCGGGTGTCGATGAGCCGCACGATCACGAGAGAAGAAACATGGGTCCCAAGGCAAAGAGG
>JAJHSJ010000014.1:24948787-25366278 GCA_021015155.1 Magnolia officinalis
GCCAGAAGAGGACCTTGCAGCATGATTAGTTAGTTCAATGTTTGTGGGTAACATTACTGCAAACCCTCACGAGACTACAACTCGTCCACTAGGGGCAACCTAGGGGTTTAAAGGCTTGTTGCATACGCTAAATGCAATCGAGAGCACCTGCGAAAGTGGTGTAGGTAGGATTTTGTTTTCGTTATTTTTGTTTTACTTTTGTTGGTTTCCCGCCTACGCTGACTTGCTGTCACGATGAGTTCCTTGTGGAAAACTCTCTCGATTCGTATCCAGGTACTATCGTCCCATCACTTTTCCTTTACTTTCGTTGTCCCATGTGCATTGCATGCTCATATCTTTTACATTGAGGACAATGTAGATTTTAGGTTGGGGGTGGGAGATTAGGTTTCCTACACAGTGTTTTCTTAGTCTTGAGCAAGAATTGTGAAAATTTTTAAATTTTTTTTTTTTTTTTTTTTTTTTGGACTTTCTAGTGAATTCGAAGTGTTTTTGACGGATATCCTGGATTTAGAATTTCAAGATACGTGATGTTGGAAATTTATGACTCTTAATTTCAGTATCTGTTAAATTTCACAGTTAAGTTCAAATTGTTAATCCATGATTGGAAGTTGTAAACTTTTTTTTTTTTTGAGTCCTGATTTCATAAGACACATCCCGCTTGCACACTAAGGTTTCAGTTCGATATTTAATTGTAACTTGGTGATCATTAAGCATGGAAGGAACCAACCTGAAGAAATTTGTCAATCATGTTCAATAAGAAGACTGAAAGAAAAAGAAATTACCCAGCTACAAGATAGCTGCCAGCAAAAAGGGTTGGGCGAACGAACTTCACCATAGGTTTGCTCCCTATAGGTGTATGTTTGATTCCCCATGGTTGACATTCGGAGAATATTGGGCGACTGATCTTCACCATAGGTTTGCTCCCTATAGGCGAAGATTTAATTCCCCTTGGCGTTAATTAAAAAAAAAAAAAAAGTCAAAAGCTGGAAGAATGAAAAGAAGAACTGTAAGGCAAGTACTGGTTTAGGTTTTGGTTGTCCTGAATGCTCTTTGGATCATCAACGTTATCATGAAAATTGACAATTGGATTTCTTACTGTTGTTAAGCCGAGGTTACACTATACACTCATGAAACTCAATGTTTAGAATTATTCTAGTTTATGGATTAATATTTGAACTTGATTATGAAATTCACTGTACATGAGAGGCCAAGAGAAATTGATAATCAACATTCATGAATCTTAGAATTCTAGTATCTGAAAAGTTTTTTTTTGAAATATCACTTAAATTCATAAAGATTCTCCTATAATTCTCAACTAATTTTTCGCATACTTTGCTCGGGACTAGCAAAATGCTGGTTGGGGGTTGTGTTGAGGGTCAAATATTGCATATCAGACCCCAGTTATTACCTGGATTTATGAGCATGACACTGTTTAATGGCCCGTCTAATCGTAATTGTGATGCAGGGTGTATTTACGAGCTTGGATGACAGTACCCTTTTCTAACCTCTATGGCATGTTGATTAGTTGGTAATTAGTTTAATTCTGTTGTTTACCATTGTCTCCTGGGCATTGTTTGGTGATGGAATCCATTCTAATTCATATACCTTTCATCCCTTGAAAACTATATCAGAGGAAGTTCAATCTTAATTTCCATGATTCGTGAAGCAGGCGTAAGATCTCCCTGATCTCTACAAGTGGATCCTTGGCACCCTAGTTTCCCTTTTTCTGAATTTTTTCTAAGTTTTAGATTATAAATTCATCATTATTCCTTCCATCTTTATCGGATTTAGATTTCATCTCATTCTAGTTCTAGTTCTAGTTACTTTCAGATTACGTACAGGTTTCAGTCCCTGTGGATTCGACCTCGGTCTTACCGAGATTATTACTACATCACAACCCTATACTTGGGGAGTAAACATACATCTTTTGATTGGTTATGGATTGGTTTAAGTTTTGTTGTTTACCTTGTCTCTTAGGCATGGATTTGTGATGGAATCATACCTAATTCTTATATCTTTCATCTCTTTGAAAACTAGATCAAAAGGAGGTTCATATTGATTTTCAGGTTATATCTTCCAACTGGATGAAGATGGGACTCTAAGTCCAGTTACGTTCATGAATCGATCGTAGATCTTCCTGATCTCTACAAGTGGATCCTCTAAATCCCTAGTTTCCCTCTCTCTGAATTGTTTAAGTTTAGATTAATATTTCACCATTATTCCACAAATCACAATTGGTTTAGATTTCATCTTAGCCTAGTTCTAGATCTGATTATTTTCAGATAACGTACAGGTTTCAATCCCTGTGGATTCGACCTCGGTCTTACTGAGTTTATTACTACATCACAACCCTATACTTGGGGAGTGAACAAGTTTTTGGCGCCATTCCTGGGGATTGACGGCTACGTTTCCTGAAGTTAACTGGTTTTAGGATTAGTTTAAGATTAGGACTTTTCTAATTTTTAGGTTTTATTTTTAGAATTTTCTAATTCCAGGTTTTGCTTTAATTTTTAGAAATTTTCTTTCAAGTAACTTTCTATTTTTAGATAGTTTTCCCTTTTTAGAAACTAATCCAACTTTCTTATTTTGTAGGATTTTGAGATAGGTTTCTAAATTGGTAATTTCTCTTTTCCTTGCTACTTCTAGATTAGGATTCCTTTTTAGCAAGTTTCTAATTCTAACTCTTTTAGAATCTAATTTTGTTTCCTATTTTATTTTTAGAAAATTTCTATTTAAAGACTTTCTGTTTAGAAACTAACTTTCCTGTTTTGTAGGCCTTTTAGAAATTTCTAATTCGGTAAGCTCTTTCTAATTTCTACTTTCTATTTTTCAAATTTCTGTTACTAATTTACTTTCTAGTTTAGAACTTTCCTAAATTGTTTTAGAAATTTTATACTCTCTTAGGAATTTCTCTTTTTCTAAATTAGAAACTAGTTTACTGCTATTTCTCTTCTTAGGATTTTCTAATTTTAGGTTAGAATTTCTCTACTTTTTCTATTTTTAGAACTTTTCTATTTCTAGGCTTTCATTTATTTTAGAATTTTTTTCTTTTTTTTTTTAGAAAGTAACATTACTTTCTATTTTAGGATTAGGATTTCTAATTTAGAACTTTCTAACTTTAGGTTTAGAACTTTCTTCTTTTGTTTTTAGAAACTAGGTTAGTTATTTTCCTTTTTAGGAAACTTTCCTATTCTTAGAAACTAACTTGTTTTGTTTTGCAGGTTTTAATTTAGGGACTCCAATTTGGTAACTTCCTTCCAACCCTCCCTCTCTTTTTAGATTTTTATTTCCCTTCTTAGGATTAGGTTTAGAATTTGATTGAGGGCTGTGAGTGTTTCATGCCCAAGTGGGCTCATGACAACACTCGGCGTCTCTTGACTGAAGGAGGATTAGTTGAGGGGTTAACTGTCCATCGTAGGACTAGACATCGATCGAAATCCCCTGAGTTAATTGAGGATATGGCTGGAAATCAACCTCGTCTACCCCAATCTAGGGTAGAAGATGTCCAGGATGAGAATGAGGTGCATCAAGCACCCCCGCCTCGTACCTTACGAGATTACTTACAACCGGTGGGGGTGAGTACGCCCTCATGCATGGTTTTTCAGGAGAATGCAGGACATATGGATATCAAAGCAGGGGTGATCCAACTCCTTCATAAATTTCATGGGCTTGAGTCAGAGAATCCATATCTACATCTGAAAGAGTTCGATGAGATCATGACTACCCTATACTTTCCTAACGTGTCTGATGACACGGTCAGGTTAAAACTCTTTCCCTTTTCTTTGAAAGAGAAAGCCAAGACGTGGTTACATTCACTACATCCTCAATTTATTGGCAGATGGAATGACATGACAAGGGAGTTCATTAAAAAGTTTTTTCCATATCATAAGATGAACACCCTTGGGAAGTCGATCATGAACTTCACCCAAAGGGAAGATGAAACATTCTTCCAATGTTGAGAGCGGTTCAAAGATCTTGTCAGTTCATGCCCACAACATGGTTTTGAAACGTGGCGCACCACGAATTTTTTCTATGATGGACTGACATCTCCCATACGCCAATTAGTTGAGATAATGTGTAATGGGGGAGTTTATGAATAAAGGTGTCGATGAGGTGTGGGACTACTTTGATAAACTTGCTGAGAACACACAAACATGGGACATCTCCCCTAGACCGAGTACTACGCCTAGGCCGACTCATTCCAAAGAAAAAGGTGGAATGTACCTCCTGAAAGAGGATGATGATATTAATGCCAAGGTAGTCAATCTCACTCGAAAACTCGAGGCCATGGAATTAAAGAAGGATAAGGCCAAGGAAATTGTTTATAGTATTTGTGGTTGCAACATTCACACTACTGAGAATTGCCCAACTATAACTGCCTTTCAAGAGGTATTGAATGAGCAATCCAATGCCGTAAGCAATTACCAAAGACCTTTCAGTGGGCCCACCTCTAACACATACAATCCTGGCTGGAGAAACCATTCAAACTTCAGTTGGAGGAATGGACAAACCGCTACACCTCAAGGTTTCCTAAATCAAAATGCAACTCAAGAGAAACCTCAAGAGGATTCGATTCTGAAACATTTTCAAAAGCAAGAGCTTTTCAATTAGGGTATGCTACAGGCCTTTCAAGACCTTACAAAAGCAATACAAGGACTTATGGTTGAAAATGAGATTGGGAACAAGGGGAGCTTCCCAGCTCAACTTCTTCCCAATCCTAAACCGCAATATGAAGTTAGCAACCCAAGCTCTTCAAATCAGATGGAGCAAGCTAAATCCATCACCACTCTTAGGAGTGGAAAGATCATTGACAAAACCATTCCGGTTAGGGCTGAAAAGTCTAAGGACCCGGAAGTGGATAAAGAAGATGGATCTAGCCATGCCCCACCAGAGTTAGAACCGAAACCTCAAGGAAAGCCGGTTGCTCCATTTCCCCAACGGTTGGTTACACCAAAACCTCTCTCTAACTCTCAGGATATTCTAGAGGTGTTGAAACAAGTGAAGGTCAACATTCCACTACTTGATGCCGTGAAACAAATACCTTCATATGCTAAATTCCTAAAAGATTTATGTACGACCAAAAGATGGCAAAATATTCAAAAGAAAATCTTCCTGACTGAGAAAGTGAGTGCCATCCTAAAGCAAGATGTGCCGCAAAAATTCAAAGATCCCGGTAGCCCAACCATATCATGTGTAATCAGGGACTATCGAATTAATTGATCACGCACTTCTTGACTTAGGAGCGAGCGTTAATCTTATTCCCTACTCGGTATACAAATAGTTAAGTTTAGGTGAATTAAAACCCACCTTAACCACACTACAACTTGCTGATCGCTCTGTTCGTATACCAAAAGGGATAATTGAGGATGTGTTGGTCCAGGTTGATAGATTTTACTACCTAGTAGATTTCATCATCCTGGATACCGAACCCATCAACAATACAAGCACTCAGATTTCCGTCATTCTTGGTGGCACATTCCTTGCCACTTCAAACACAATTATCAATTGTAGGAATGTTGTCATGAGTATGTCTTTCGGGAATATGACATTAGAAATGAATATCTTTTTCAACACTGGCAGACGGGTAGAGGAAGATGACGATATCCATGATATTAACATGATTGACACTTTCGTGGAAGATAGGACACCCCTTACCTTATCCTCTGATCCTCTAGAGACGTGCCTGGCCCACTCCTATGAGTTTGATGATGACATAATTAGGGAGACGTGTGCCATGCTTGATGCGGTACCGGTACTTGAAGTTAACCGGTGGAGGCCACAATTTGAAGAGCTACCCCAAACTGATGAAGTGCCTCTACCGTCTAACCTCAAGCCACCGAAGCTTGACCCAAAACCTTTGCCCTCTGATTTAAAATATGCATACTTAGGTCAAGATGGGACATACCCGGTGGTGATTTCTGTCCACCTTGAGAAAGAACAAGAGAGTATGCTCATATCTACTCTCCTAGAGCATAAGGGAGCCCTTGGATGGACAATCGCGGACCTCAAGGGAATCGACCCCTCGATTTGTACTCACCGCATATATCTTGAGGATAATGCGAAGACCGCTCGACAACCACAACGTCGACTAAATCCAAACATGAAGGAAGTGGTTAAGGCCGAGGTTCTTAAACTATTGGATGTGGGTATCATATACCCTATATCTGATAGTCAATGGGTGAGTCCAACTCAGGTGGTTCCTAAGAAGTCCGGGATCACCATCGTAGCCAATGCCAATAATGAACTCGTGCCGACTAGAGTCACTACTGGTTGGAGGATGTGCATTGACTACAGGAAATTAAATACCATCACGAGGAAAGACCACTTTCCTTTGCCTTTCATTGATCAGATCTTGGAAAGGTTAGTTGGTCATTCCTATTACTGTTTCCTTGACGGGTATTCGGGCTACAACTAGATAGAGATCGCCCCTGAAGATCAAGAAAAGACTACGTTTACATGTCCCTACGGCACCTTTGCTTATCGAAGGATGCCGTTTGGACTATGTAATGCTCCTGCCACCTTCCAGCGATGTATGATGAGCATATTTTCTGACATGGTGGGGCAATATTTAGAGGTCTTCATGGACGATTTCTCTGTCTTCGGTCCATCTTTCAGCGAGTGCTTGGAAAGTCTTAAATGTGTGCCGAAAAGATGTGAAGAAAAGAACTTGGTACTTAATTGGGAGAAGTGTCATTTCATGGTTCAGAAGGGAATTGTCCTTGGACACATTATTTCATCTAAAGAAATCTACGTGGATAAGGCAAAGATCGATCTTATCTCTAACCTACCTCCACCCAAGAACATAAGGGACGTGCTATCCTTCTTAGGACACGCCGGGTTTTACAGAAGATTCATAAAGGACTTTAGTCTCATCTCTCGTCCTCTATGTAATCTACTTCAAAAGGATGCACCATATGAGTGGACTGAACCATGTCAGGAAGCTTTCACTAAGCTTAAGGGCATATTGACTAGTGCACCCATCATACAGCCACCTGACTGGAGCATTCCTTTTGAACTTATGTGCGACACGTCTGATTATGCTCTTGGGGTAGTTCTAGGCCAGAGAAAAGATAAGAAATCCTACGTTATTCATTACGCAAGTAAGACTCTAAATCCTGCCCAAGTGAACTACTCGACTACGGAAAAGGAACTCTTAACCGTAGTGTTCGCCTTGGACAAATTTAGGTCCTACTTGATTGGATCCAAGATCATTATCTACACTGATCACGCAGCGCTTAAGTATCTTCTGTCTAAGAATGATGCTAAGCCCCGCCTGATACGATGGATCCTCCTACTCCAGGAATTTGACCTAGAGATAAAAGATAAAAAGGGAGTAGAGAACGTAGTGGCTGACCATCTTTCTCGCCTTAATCCATCTGATTCCTTTGAGACGACGCAGATTAATGACATGTTCCCTGACGAACAGTTGTTCAGAGTGTCCCATTTGCCTTGGTTCGCTGATATCGCTAATTATCTTGCGACAGGTTCCATACCGACACATTGGACTGCGCAAGATAAGAAGAAATTTTTCAGCGAGGTGATCAACTTCTTTTGGGATGATCCATACTTGTTTAAATTTTGCCCAAACCAAATCTTGAGGAGATGTATGCCAGACGATGAGCATCAGAGTGTCATCTCCTTCTGTCACTCGTAGGCCTGTGGTGGTCACTTTTCTGTAAAAAAGACCACGGCCAAGATTCTGCAGTGTGGCTTCTATTGGCCTACTATGTTCAGGGACACTCATGAGTTTTACAAAGCTTGTGAGCGTTGTCAGAAATTGGAAGCATTGTCCAGTCGAAATATGATGCCCTTGAATCCCATTCTTATCATCGAGGCATTTGATTGTTGGGGCAACGATTTCATGGGACTATTCCCCCAAACGGGTCGAAGCTATTCCGTGTCGGAATAATGACCATCGTGAAAAGGCCTAGCTATATGTCCTAGAGGGGGGGTGAATAGGACAATGCCAAATAAAACTTATAATAGCGGAATTAAAAAGAATATGATAGCCAAAATCAATCACAATGCAGGAAAGTAAAACAACTTCAAAATTTAGATCTTGAGAGGTTGATACAAATGTTGTTCTAAGGACAACCTTACACCAAAAACCAGAGTTTATGGTAGGACAACCTTATTTCTAGAAAGATCTTTGTATCAAATCTCAAACCAAAGAGGAATACAGAAATAAATACAAACTGAATTGAAATAAATTGTAATCACAAATGTATTGTTCTAGGGACAGCCATACACCATAAAAATGGCAGGGCAACCTTGCTGGAACAATCCACTACCAAAAAAATTAGCAAAGGCTACAGATTATGAGAGTCTTTTGCTACGAATATAAACCGTAGCTATATTACTACAGATTTAATCCGTAGCTATAGGATGCTTCAATCTGTAGCTAAAAGCTACAAGCTCACCACCATAAGGGGACCTATGGGGCCCATTGCAATGCGCGTGTTTTATCTAAGCCATCTATCCATTTTGAAAGCTCATTATAGGGCATCAGCACAAAAAGTGAGGCAGATAGAAGTTTTAAGTGGACCACATGGTAGGAAACAGTGGAGATTAAGTTCCCACTGTTATATGTGGTGTGGTCAACTTGGGCCTTCAACTTGCCTTATTTTTGGGACCATGCCCTAAAAGTATATTTTAAAATGAATGGATGGTGTGGATGAACCACATACATCATGGTAGGCCCCACGTAGCTTCCAATAGGACCGTCCGTCTTAATTCCTACCGAATCGGCACCCAAAAAAATAGCTCCCGCTCCCCAAAAAAGAGCTCCCGCGGTAGGTAAGAAAACCCTTGCTCTTCTTTTCTTTCCTGCACAAGGAAGCAAGAACGAAAGCCCTAACCCACCTGCGTCGTGAGATCATCGACCCCACGAACCAGCACCTCAAGCATGCAATGGATCTCAAGAGAAAAAAATGGAGAGGAAAAAATAAAAAAGAAGAACAATAAGGGTTAGGGCTTCCCCTGCCAGAGCAGAGAGACGGAAGGAGACGCTGAGAGAGAGAGAGAGAGAGTGAGAGAGAGGGAAGGAGACGCTGAGAGAGGGAGAAGGAGACGTTGGGTCAGAGCAGGCATCCAAACGGCCCCTGTGATCGTGAGTCAGGAAAATCGAAATTTTGGAAGGGGAAGAAAGGATGGGGTACGTGCTAAGGGTGAGGTTATCATCCTTCTTCGCAGGAGTTGCAACGGCTTCTGTTTTGGGTCTTTACATCCTCCATAGGGATTATAAGATCGCCCATAATGCTATTTCCCAACAGGTTAACAGCCTCTACAAATCCGTCGATGAGCATATCTCAGCATTGGAAAAACTGAAAGAAGCAGAACCGCCTGCATGATTGGAGGCTACAGAGTAGAAGGTGAGATCATCATTCCTAATGGGGCCTAATGTTTGTAGCCAGGTGGATGCTTTTTGAAATAATTACAAACTAACGGATCTGTATGTGATGACCCAAGAGGAGTTAAAATACAATATTGTGATCGGCATGATTAAAAAAAAAAAAAAAGCGTGCAATGGATCTCTCCATAAAGCACAAATTTATCCCTGAAGATCTACAGGTCCTCTTTCTCTATACATATTTTTCGTTCATCAATTCAATCAATTTTTTTCTTCAGATTTTATGTATTACTGTAGGTTATAAAACAAGTTGCAAATGATTAAATCTGTATAGTTTACATCAGTCATTTTAAAAATAAAAAAATAAAAAATGGTTATGTTATTCTTTGGCACCTTTCGTGCTTGATAAAATCCCAAACGGCCCAAACTTGCTGTATTGTGGAGAACCCTGCTGTATTCCCCTGAGTTGGATTTTTTTTTTTTTGTACATGGCATAAAAGAAAAGCTCTATTGCTATAACTTTTCTAATAGAAACTTCACAATGTACTATATATGTATATCAGATTTCATGTGTACATCTTTATTTATGTATGCATTGGGATCTGCTGTAGCCATCTCTCTCTGTTGTGCGCAGCTTCTTCTTGCAATGGCGGTTTGCCCGAACGAAAAGGGGATTGCTGACAGAAGCCATGAGTTCCCTCTTAGATGTTGTTCGACCATTCCGCTATTGAAGCCCGGGGCAGATGCCACCACCCATTCTTATTGTTTAGATGTTCTCCCAGTTCTTCTGGATGAAGCTTCTATTCCAGTGAATTTAACATGCCCCTATGGCAGTTCCCGACAGGGCCAGGGTTTCTATGGAATCTCAGGGGTGCTTGAGAAAGGCAATATCAGTCCAGAGAGTCCATCACAACTAACTTTCTTAAGTTTCTTGGAAGTTCCATATCCATCTGACAGTCAGCCATGCTCAGATGTCCACTGGAATTGCAGCAATCACATCGATTTGTAGATAGAAAGTACTGACAAATGTCAATTGTGTTGTGTGGGTGTAGAGATGCAGGATGGATGTTTAGAAACTCCTAAAATCAATGATGAAACTGTTAGTAGCCCAATGAGAAGCGAGGCGCTGCTAAACAGTGCTTTGTTAATTAAGAGCAGTCTACAATTGGGTGGGAAAATGATGCAATTTTTAATAGATCACAGTGTAACATTACTGAGGTGCACTTCTAGAGACAAATGTAATAACGAGAGGGGGTATGATACAACTAATAACAAATGGCGGAGATAAAAGCGGTCTGCTTCATTCAATTCGAGGAGAATAGTTCTCTTCTCTTCCATCTTGAACTGATCCCACCTTCATTTGTGTCACTATAGTTTTAACAATCAAGCATGGGAACAATGGTGCTGATATATCTGACATTGAGAGTCAAGCAGATCAGCGATGGGCTTGTTCATGTCTAGACAAGTGCTATAGATGTTTCCACTATTAGAATTTTCTATTTTTTTAGGGTTCTTTTCCTTGTTCATATGTTTATGGTTGTTGATTGTTAGGAGTTTCTCATTGCTGGAAGGAGCTTTGCTGTATGTGGTGTCTAGACACTTACAGAGGCGTGGTTTGAACTTTTACATATAGAAAATGACAAATTATGTTTTTGTTGTAAAAAAAAATGTATGCATTGGGATCTTAGCCATTTCGCAGTCTTTAGATCTAATTGCTTTTCTTTGATTTTCTTCACTCAATATCTCATTTGTGTAGAGACATTCTCATTTCTGGCCATGATTTCCTTCAAGATTCTTTTCCATCTCATCTCTTTAGTTACTCAGCATTAGTGCCATTTGAAATCAGATAAGTCATACTACAATGCTGATGATTGTATATTTGATGTTTTGTATCTTTCATGCGTGATAATAAAATACATTCTCATTTCTGGCCGATTTCTTCAAGATTCTTTTCTTTCTCATCTCTTTAGTTACTCAGCATCAGATGCATTTGAAATCAGATCAGTCCTGAATTTTCTCTGAGTTCATTTGTTAGTACAATGCTAATGATGGTATATTTGATGTTTCATATCTTTCATGCGTGATCCATTGATTCAGTCTGCATTTTTCTTGACCCTGTTTTCATTAGTAGCTTTGGCTGAGATGAAGTTTTTGGATATTGGTCCTCCCTAACAAATGACAGATTCGGTTCTCGAAGTGCAAGCATAACTGTTGAAAGAACAAAGGCAACAAAAGCTTTTTTTATGCATTCCTTTTACTCCGTGGATGTTGAACAGAGAAAGTTAAGAACCGAACCACTCCAACCATCTTGCACGCCATTTGGCCATGGGCCAAAAAAACAGGGGCCTATCCATGACTCAGGCAGGCCACACAAGTAGGAACAGTTAAGAGGGGATTCCCACCCCTTGATTTTAATAGAGGGCCCACCATGTTGTGTATGCCATCCCATCTATTGATATGAAACACCTGCCCCAGATGATGGCACACACACAAAAAAAAATAAAAAAAAATCAAGCCAATCTGAAACTTGGGTGGACCTCGGCACAAATCAGTGGTAGGCCCCCACTCTATATACATACACGTGTTTCACCATACCTACACCTTTTACACCAGGGGGTTGAATTTCTTCTTATGTTTATATTACCATAACAAAACTTACTGGATCCCAAACATCACAAGAAATTATTTTCACAATAAAAATATCATGGAATCCATGTCTTGCATCCAAAAACCACAATATCTCCTTATGTTGGTGCAGTTCCGGTGCACCTTATTTTCTCTTGAAGCTCAAAGGAGATGGGAGATGTTACATATATATCTACAGTAAGTTTCTCCTTCCACTACCCATGCAATTGATAAGAACAAATGTTATACTTGATCTTAACCAAAAGGCCTAGAAAAGTATTTCTCCACTCATAAAAGGAATCAATGACCAAAAGAGAGCCAGAAATGTATTTCTCATGCAATAGCTAATTACGCAATTTGTTGAATGCAGATATACACAGAGAATTGGGTAAATTCACATGGGCAACAGGAAGACAATTCATGGTAGGCTTTTGTGTTTGTACCGAAAGATAACTGGTATATTGTAAAGGCAAGTTTCATGCCCTTAAAGTTCTCATTTTCGTACTTGGGAACTATTAGGTGATCTCAAGTTAATTGGAAACTAACATCTTTGTAGTACAAGTTCAACTTGAAAACTAACATAATTGGATTTTGGTCTTGCCTTCATTGTAGAACCAAGGAAGTTAATTGTAATTTTGTCATTTTCACTGTGTCTAATGGATTTTTGCAATTCAATTAATTAGTGCATCCAAATGCAGCTCAAACGTAGACAACATAAATTCATTAATTGGGTTCTTGTTTTTAATAGGTTTGCTGGTAATTTACTTAAGGGGCAGACAGTTGGAGTGATTAGAGCAGGTTATATTGGATGAAAGAATAAAATCTATTGTTTCTATGTTTATTTCCAATTTAGTTTATTCTTTGATGCACTTAATGATTTGTTATTGATGGCCTTGATACATGAAATCTAGAAACTCCTGCATCAAAAACCAATGAGAACATATGGATAAGAATGAAGTGCAACTAGAAGGTCCTTCCCAATGCTCCAAAGACAATGGCCACATCAAAAGAACAGGTGGTCTTCATCAATTCAACTTCTGTGATTCTCTTTTACTCAGAACTAGTCTTTGTTTTTTTTTTTTTTTTTTTTTTTTTTTTTTGTTTTAAGCTATGGATGCCTTTTTCTCATCTTTGTGGTGACTAGTCAATGGTAAAAAAAATGAAAATCTAGTCAAAGACTCCATGCACAGAAGTTGTTTCTTGAGGGGATTGGATTTTTTCCTTGGAGGTTCATCAAGCTTAAGGTACAGAGCTGTGTAATTTGGTCTGGCTTGTTGTGAAAAGTTTAAGGTCTTTTGTGACAATCAATCAATAGGCGTTAAGCCTTCCCTCATAGTTAATATATATCATCCCATGCTTTATAATTTTTCAAAACTATGCCGTCATGTTTTTCTTTTTAGCTAATCTGTTAATGTCAGCAGGCTAATGGTGCAAATTGAAGAAGTTTGAATATCAAATAAAATAGGTTTGTAGATTGGGAGCTCTTGTCAGCAGGCTAATGGTGCAAATTGAAGAAGTTTGGGAGCTCTTGTCATTAT
This sequence comes from Magnolia officinalis, assembly GCA_021015155.1. Taxonomy (NCBI): domain Eukaryota; kingdom Viridiplantae; phylum Streptophyta; class Magnoliopsida; order Magnoliales; family Magnoliaceae; genus Magnolia; species Magnolia officinalis. Next base: position 24,962,300 of record JAJHSJ010000014.1, read on the forward strand.
CTTTGCTAAAATGAGATCAACTGGGAATGAACCTATGTTCACATATATAGGATTTCACACCTTTGTGCCTGGCTGGCACATGTGGTGGCATTTAGATGGGCTAGGTTATACATGTGTATGCTCAACGCACCTCTAAACTCTATATGTGAGCCTCCTTTTTAGATTTTTGTGTTTCTTATTGATGTTGCATAACTTCTGCAGGCCTGCAATGCTCATGGGATTTATTGTGCTCCATTATATGATACCTTTGGTATGCATATCACAACTTCTCGCTGGATTCACTTGTGCATGGACTGATTTTCAGTAATCATAAATGAAGTTCAATTGGTGCAGGGATTTTGTATCATAAATGCTTGACGTGTTTATGTTTATGTTAAAAAAAAATAATAATAAAAATAAAAAATCACTCCATAAATATTTTGACATATGTTTATTTGCTTGAAGTGTCATCCATTATCATTTTTAATTTTGTAAACTTTGCAGATTATATTGCACTATATGCTGATTTTTTTTTAGAACCTTTTTTTTCTTTTTCTTTATTTGGTCTCTTTTCTAGGTGGTGAAAGCATTTCCTAATGCAACCAAATTCTTGAAAAGTAAGAAACATTTTTCATTTTTTATATTCTTGGTACAGGCTTTGTATTATATATATTGAAATTGGCATTTGTTGATGCAGCAATTGTGAGCTTCGGAAGTAACTTCTCTATGAATTTGTAAGGCTGAGAACTGGGCACATTAATTGAATCTTTAAAGAAGAGTAAGGCTGAGAACTGGGCACATTAAGAACCTCATTTGTCTAGTAATAATTTGAATATATGCTACACAGTTGCGAACATCATAGATAGCTTTTTTTCCAAGTCAAAAGTTTGGAATCCGGATGATAGAGTGACTACTTTCTTTTTTTTTTTAAATATCAATTGGGACAAAGTACATACATTGATGTAAGTGGCGAACAGTCCGAAATGTTGATTGTGTGTTAGGCAATGATGTGATTGTCTTAGGCAATGAAAGATAAGTTATCCTCCTGTTGGTTATAATAAATTAAATGTTGATTGTGTTTTAGGCAATGATGTGAAGTTGGTAGGAAGGAGAGGACTGGGAAGATAGGGAGAATCTCTTATAGCCTGTTTGAAGGCAGGTAGAGTTAATCTGTTATTTAAGTCCATGCATCTAGTAATCATGTATGGCATCATAGAAGTGAAATTCTACTAGCCGTCCAATGGAATTCTTGATCACTATAGGGTTTGATTTGTGCCCAATTGATTTATATTACAATGAATTCATTTATTTGGAAGTAAAGATGCAATATCCAATGAAGTAAAGTCAATCCTGGCTTAAAGCCTGTTGAAACTTGGTGGCTTATATACTTCATTAATGATATGGTTTTAATGCAAAACACTCTTGCTCATATCATGGTAGTAAAAAAGGGTACATAGTAGCTGTAATGGTTGTTATGTAATGGTAATGGTGAGATACCTTATGCGATATGGGTTTGTAATGTCCATTCTTAAAAAATGGCCCATAATAGGCCTGTAAGTTGTAACAGCTGTAATAGTTGTATGGGCCCATTACAGGCCAATATGAGCCTATAATGGTCCCATATTAGGCTGATACATTTTCTTTGAATTTTTTTTTTTTTGACTGTAACAGGGCTGTAATGGCTGTTTCAGGGGTTGATAAGGAGGTTTCTGTCCATATTTCTCACCTTCATAGGTATTCTAAATGGCTCAATTGTCCCCTGATTTAAATGGGTTGTTGCATGGCCTATGCATCTTAATGTATCTGTCTTGTATATGTTTAGTAAACGAATCTGTCATAGCCTATAAACTTGAAATTCTATGGAATGTGTAGCTACCTGATTGAGAACTTGTCACTAATGATGGCTTATATATATTTGCAGCAAAACTAAGGACGTTTGTTGGATCGGTTTTCAGCCAAATGCTTTCAGGTTAGACAGAAGTGTCTATGGCCCTCAGACCTGAGAATATGTTTTTATACGTGTGGCAGACCCGTGGTGTAGTGATCTAGACTGTTGATCTGATGGCCCATTTTGGAATTGGGAATTTCCAAAAAATCTCATTGATATGACAATCCTAACTGATTGGGAAGAAGAAACAACAACGACTTCAAGGTGAGTTTTATCATTTTATTTTTTTTTTCCATTTTTTAAGCTGTTATAATTTTTCTGCTAGAACTAGCATGTGTGGATTGGCAAAAGTGCGAATGCACTTTGCGTTTCAAATGCCACCCACTGTTTTGATAGAAAGATATTATGTTTTAAATAATATATTTAATTTCAGCAATTATTATGTTTGATAGTATCAATTGTTTCAAATGCCACCCACTGTTTTGATAGAAAGATATTAAGATTTTCAGACCTCACCTCTTCTCTAACCTTAGCATGCATTTTATACCAGATGTGCCGAGATCTCCAAGCCCGACTGGCTGCTGCAGAGACAAAAAGGGCAGCAGCTGAACAGGAGAAGCGTGAAAAGGAGGAATCTTTTTCTTTTTTCTTTTGCTGAACAAGAACTCATCATGGAAAGGGTGGTCTAAGAGTCAAAGAAACTTTAGCAGGAGGGAGAGGAGAATGCGAAGGTAATGATAAAGGTGACAGCAACGAGCAACAAAGACTAATATAATTCATAGCAACATCTGGTCGTCTTGATGCTCTGTTGCAGCTATGGGAGTTCTTAATGGACTGTGGTCATGTTGTCGATGTATTGCAGTAAGTCTCCATTCTCTCATTTCTTGAATTATAGAGCTAGAGGTTTCAGCTACTTTTGGACTGAAATCCCCAAGAAAAAAATTCATGTGGGACAGTCCAATCCAGTCCAATGTTGCCAATATTGTAAAGAGTGGGTGACATTTGAAACAACAAACGCTTTTCTTATGTGGTATATCATGGGATTAGCTATCTGTTGATAAATTTTTCTTGGGTATTTTAGTCCAAATGCAACATAATCTAACTTTGATTTATTTGAAAACTTGGCTGGTCATTCATTCATTTCCTAACAATGAAATTCTGTCATGACAGCTTGGAAGATACATGTCAACACCTGGACACTGATCTTGTGGACCCTACATTTGTGGGCATGTGACACATGACAGCTTAGGATGGGACTAGAAATTTTCCTCATCCCTTTAGAAATTCTCTTATGTTGAACTTGTTAGCGTGATAATTAAATCTTATTTTTTTATCCATCAATGTCTTTCAGTGTCATATTATCTATGCATCTAGAGATTTTTCACCCATGCTTATGGGAGATCTTTGGAAACCTTTTCTTCCCTTCTGTTGTGAACATTGCCGATTTGGGGATTTTAGGATTTTTCTTTTCCCCTTGTGCACCATTCTCCAATGGCCCATAGCCCCCGAATATTGCTGCCTTGCCTGCTGATCTAGTTGCTGAAGTTGTTGCTGTCTTTGTAGCTCCTGTAGTTGCTTGTGCATGACTTGCGGTTGCCACAATTGCATATCATTTAAACCCATCTGGTGGGTCATTAAAAGCAGCCAACAAATGTTTTATTTTCTCCTCTTTAATTCAATTTTATTTGCTGACCAATTGAAAAGGAGTTTTGAGTCTCAGGGTTCAAGATTGAAGAATTCAAGAATTGAATTATCTGTCATGTTTAGCAGCCTTTAATCAGAATCCTCCAAAATGTGTATTAGATTATAATTGTGATTCATTGCAGTAGTGCATTCCAAAAGGCATCTGAATTTGCAACGCCTCCTGCAGGTATTTTCTCAATGTTTATACACATTGCCTTAGAGAAAAATTTGTACAAAAGGTGCTTACCCAATCACAAGGGAAGAACACTAAATAGGAAAACTATAACCCATTATCATTTGAGGAGTTGTATTAATCAAGGTAAGTTGTATGTAGGCTCATGTATTTTTAGTTTTCTGGCTTCTTCTATTATCATTTGAGGACCTCAAAGGCCCAACTAACTTGAGATTTTTATATGCAGGCTCATGTATTTTTAGCCCCACAGATCAATGTTGCCACTACAAGGTTCAATATTGAAATGGTAAAGTTTTTAACTATTTATTTTATCTTTGAAATGGTTATTTTTTCATTCATATAATTTTTTTGTTCTTTCAATGGAATGAAACATAACTGTAGTTTGGAGCCTAGACTCTCAAAATGAATACTGAAAATATGGTTTCCTCCTTTATTAGACTTCAAATGCAACTTGATACTCCAACCAACTACCCTCTTTTCGCTAAAAAACTAAATCATCATGAACCTGCTGCTTCAAGATCAAAGGCTCTAATTTTCTTTTGTCCATTGTTTTCTAATCATAGCATGGCTGTTCATTGGCAGGGGGCTTTAAGGAATGAAGAGGGTCAACAAATATACGTCTCTAACAAACTTGTGTCAGACACTATTGAAGGGTATGATGAGAAGTGTCAGACCTACTACAAGGTTCCGTCTCTAGCCATTTATTTCTTTGTATATTACATATTTCTTAAATATGAATCTCATCCTTCTCAAAACCGCCCATAAAATGAATATCTTGTTGTGAACATGGATGACTCTGCAATTTCTAACCGATGAAGAGAGCTGGGATTTGTTCTGTCAAAAAACATTAATCCTAGGACAAGATGGTGGTTGCCCTCCGGAATTGGAGAAGGTGGGAAAAGAGATTGTGAAAAAATGCGGCGGTCTACCTCTTGCTGTCGTTATCATCGGTGGGCTCCTAAGGACGAAGACGAAAGAAGCAGCAGAATGGGAGAAAGTACACAAGAGCATCAACTGGCATTTTGTCAAGGGAGAATTCAATATCTCGGGCATATTATCTTTGAGCTATAAAGATCTGCCCTATTACTTGAAACCATGTTTTCTCTACCTGGGCAATTTTCCAGAAGACTACGAATTCCATGCCAAGAAATTGATTCATATGTGGGCTGCAGAAGGTTTTCTTGAAGAGAGAGGGGAAGAAATTTTGGAGGAGGTTGGAGAAGATTATCTGAAGGAATTGATTCAAAGAAGCATGGTTCAAGTCACAGAAAGAAGTTCAAGCCGAGGTATTAAAAAGTGTCGCATCCATGATCTTTTGAGGGATCTCTCCATATCAGAATCTAAGGAAGGTATGTTTCTTCAAGTTCAGAGTGGGATCATTGCAAATGCTCCTCCTGCATCTAGAGCCCGTCGACTTGCAATTCACCATAACAACTCAAGTAAGTACATTTCCTTAAGCTGTTCCACTCCACACCTTCGTTCTGTGTTAATGTATACCCAAAGGCACCGTGTGTGGCTTCAAAGAGAAGAAGAAAAGATTCTCTACAGAGGCTTTAAGTTGCTCAGGGTGTTGTATATACACGGTGTAAGAATAAAAAAGCTACCGAGGGAAATAGGTGAACTAATCCACTTGAGATACCTCGGCTGTACTGACACTCAGTTAAAAAGTCTCCCATCGTCCATAGGCAATCTTCCCAATTTACAAACTCTATTAGTAGAATCCGATTATGATATAAAAGTACCAAGCACAATCGGGAAGATGCAACAGTTAAGACGTCTTCAACTGAAGAACAACGGAGAATGGTTCCCTGATCATGGGGGAGTGATAGAAGGGCAACCAAGGCTGGAGCGGATAAGTAACCTGCAGACTCTATCAACAGTAACGGCTGGCAAATGGATGGATGGCTGCTTGGAAAACCTCACCAATCTTAGAAAATTAGGAATAGTTTTAGTAACAACAGCTGATGCTGAGGTATTCAAAGATTCTATTCTCAAATTGGGCTGCCTCCACTCTCTGTCGGTTTCAGTAAGAGATATAAGGTTATTGGTTCCTCGTAATTCACTTCTTGACAAGTTAAGAAGAAGTGAAAAATTCGAACGCCAAGAGTGGTCGCTACCTCCTTTTTCAAATCTTCTCAAATTAAGTAAGTTGTATTTGGGAGGAATGTTAGAGAAGTTACCCGAGTCTGCTCAATTCCCAGTAAACCTCACCAAGCTTACCTTGATATTCTCCGGTTTAAAGCAAGTCCCATTGGTGACTTTAGAGAAGCTGGAAAAACTCCGCATTCTCAAATTGCTGTATGCTTCGTATGGGGGAAAGGAAATGGCTTGCTCTTCACAAGGGTTTCCTTAGCTTGAATCCTTACATCTTGAACGCTTGCTTGAATTAGAGGAGTGGAGAGTGGAGGAAGGAGCTATGCCAAGTCTTTTACATTTACGAATCGATCAGTGCTACCAATTGAAGGAGCTTCCAGAAGGACTGCAACACGTGACTACCCTCAAGAACTTGGAGTTGCGGTCGATGCCGTCTGAATTGGAGAAAAGGCTTAAAGAGGACAGGGGAGATGGAGAGGGAGAGGGAGAGGATTGGCATAAGATTCGGCACATACCCTCCATCGACATACAAGATACCCGTGGTGAGACTTAATTTCCCCTCTTCATTTATATTTACGTCTTAATTATACCATTTATTTTTTGGAAATTTATATAGAATTTAGAATCCGGTAACTTTCCAATACATTTCCGTTAGTTTTTTAGTTTATTTTTAACGGCTTCCTTGGTAGCAAATGCGTCGCTGTCTCGAGTACACCCCCACCATGTTTACGTGAAATCCACTCTCGAGTACACCCCCACTTAGATGGACGTGGATTAGATACTCACAAGGTCAGTGGCCAAACGGCTACTGAAGTGACGTCACCAACCTTTGTGGACCCTACCATGATGCATGTGTTGCATCCACACCGTCCAACCATTTGTAGAGATCGTTCTGTTGCATGGGAAAAAGAATGAGTAGATCTAAACTGCGGGAGCGGTCACACTCACTGTTAAAACATTTATAGGGTCCACCATGATGTATTTTTGAGATCCAACTTATTCATAAGTTAACATAGAGATAGATGAGGTGAAAAAAAAAATATCGGCTTGATCGGAAACTTCCGTGGCCCCTAAGAAATTTTGAACGGTGGTTGTCACTGTCCCCATTGTTTTCTATGGTGGGGTCCAGTTGAACTTTAGATCTATCTCATTCTTTTTCTTATGCCATAAAACTATCTCTCCAAATTAATGGACGGTATGGATACTACACATGCATCATGGCGGGGTCCACATTATTTGGTGACGTCACTTTAGTAGTGATTTGGCTACTGAACTTGTCAGTATCCATTCCGGCGCCCCACTTGTCACTTAGATCTGCTTCGTTTTTGTGATTATACCCTTAAATGAGCTGTCAAAATGTATGGAGTATGCTGTAAATCCCATACATCACCATCGCACCAGTCAACTATCCACCCACCCTACCTCTTGAAATTCCATTGTCTTTAATTTATTTTTTTTATTTTTTTATTTTTATTTTTTTTAGCCACGCACACACACCCCACACACTCACGCTAGTGGAATTTCACCACTTATGGATACTCGAACCCTTGACGGAGTGTTGAAACTCTTGAAATTCCATTGTCATAAACTTAAATCTCTATGTTTTACCAGCTGCGAGAGGGACGCTGGCCTTGATTTTTTTACTGGGCTAACATTGATGTGTATGTAAAGCCCATTCCAATCATTAAACATGTAATCCCGCTAAGCTCAGGTAAAAAGAAAAGAGGTTGAGTTGTGAGTCCAGCGGAGGAGAAAACATCCCCTGATTTTTATCAGGCCACCCATGATGATTTTATGAAATGAAGTACTAAGTAGATTTCAGGTAAACATCACAGTAGGGACTACCCGAGCTGCCAACCCATTTGGCTGGCTTGGTACGCCGTGAGAAAGAAGGTAGTGTGATAATTATCCTAGATTAACGAAGTAGCTTATCAGAAACCTTTCAAAAATTACCAGAATTTATTAATTATGCAGTTTTTCTTAAATTTCTTTTCTTTTTTTCCTTGGGTAACTTAGAAAAAATATATAATTGTGTGAATTTTAAATTCTAGTAATAATCTTTTAAGGAATTAAAAAGAAACATTTAACTAATTAATATAGAATTTACATTATGGTACCTTTTTCAAAATGGTTTTCAACCAGATTAACCTAACGGTGACTTGAGTAAGTGTGGCAGTAAACCCGTGGGGAGCTCAAGTTGACCCCACTCTAATGTTTATGTGCAATCTACAGTGACCACCAAGTGTGTCCTCCCGTTAGACCTAGGGCCCAAAACTCAGCTCCATTTGTGATTTGGGTGGTCCATTTGGGTGGACTATATGATTGAATCAGTATACGGGGCAACATTCACCATCCAAACTCTATCCTTTGGTGTGGCCCACCTGAATCACAAATGGCTCAAGATTTTTGGGCATAAGGCCTAAATTTTAGTGTGAGATCTAATGGTTTGAGTAGATTTCACATGATCATCATGGTGGGCTCCCTAATAATCTTTGGCAGATGTTTCCTGTGGTGTGACCCAACTGAATCACAGATCAGTCATAGGTTTTTGCTTTAGTCCTAATGTAGGATTACACATCTAATGGTCAGAGTGGATCTCACATGCCTGAAATTTCATGGACCATCTTTTGAATAATCTCACATTACGTCTAAGATTTAAAAAAATTTAAGATGACATATGATTCAGGTTGGCTACAACAAAGGAAATAATTAGGAGAGAGATATTCACCCTTGGTTTTTACATGGCCCACTAGTTGATTAATGAAATCCACACTAAAATTTACATATGGGCCCAAAAATCGGGCCCATGAAACAGTTTGGAGAGTGAGCGTTACCTCGCATAATGTTTCTAATTGTGTGATACACCTGAATCAGGGATGTAGCGGAGTTTTGGGCCTTGGGTCTAATCAGAGTGACACACTTGGTGGTTAGGGTAGATTTCAGACAAACATCATAGTAGGTCACTCTTGGTGGTTAGGGTAGATTTCACACAAACATAACAGTAAGGCCCACCTGAACCATTGGTTCCTTGTGCAAAATTCAGGTTGTCTGCTCACCTGAGGTGCCATCATATGCATTAAATGTTGATTGTCTATTTCATTCCCATATGACTGACTTACCAGATTTGTGTCCAACCTGATTCTTGAAACAACCATAACTTGTAGATGATGTTTCCTAAGCCCACTTATGTAGAGCATTGCCTAACCAAATGCAACCACAAGGACCAATGTAGCATAAAGATGTGAGATAAGAGCTTTTCATCAAGTGGATCATAATTTTATAACTTCTAGCTTGAAAATGATGTTTTTACCTCCTCAGGTGGACCACTATGTACATAACAAAAAGATGTACATAAAGTTGTTCAAAAAGAGCTAGATGTATTAACCATTCATTTCTTTTGTATATATCGTGCCTGACTTCAGGGAAAAAAAAAGCCTAATTTTGTGCATGGCTCATCTAATGGAAAGTTCAGATCTCAAATACATACTCATGTTGGCATGTGCAGCCGCATATGAATGGTCACAGTTCCACACGTGTGTGGGCTTAACTTCTGTTTTATGTTTACTTCATATGGTTTTTGACTTGTTTAGTACCATGACAGGGCCCCTAATCAGTTTCTTCAATCTATCGTTCGTGCTTCGGCTTACAAGATCACATGATCCAAAACTTGAAACTAAAAACCTGAGTGTGTGTTTGTGTGCCACTAAAAATGCTTTTAATGCATATTTCTCCTTACAGGCTTTGAGAATAGTATCATCGCCTGATGAAAGCATACCAACAGCTGGGATGAACTCTCCATTCTCTGCAATGCTGAGGTGGCTCTCATCATCTTCTCCAATAGAGGAAAGCTCTACGAGTTTTGCAGCAGCTCCAGGTACAAAATTCCATAAAATGCAAAAATAAAAGGAATTGAAAAAAATCTCACATTTTCTAGCTGCTAATTCATTTTCTCTTTCATTCCGACTGTTTCTTAGCATCTTGAAGCTGCTTTGGTGATTTCTAATTGAGAGTTGAGTTGAGTTGAGTTGAAAATCCAATAGTTGAAAATGCAATAGAGGATCCTGCTCAATTTTCAATTCATGATTATCATGATTTTTGGATCCCAGGGTAAAGATGAGGCAGCGTACTTGATGGACAGTGTGGATCGCATGGAAGGTCCACCCACATGACAGTCAGTTACCGATAGGTAGAGGTAAGCCAACTGTGGTTCTTTCTCAAGAACATTCATGCCGTGTTTCAATATGTCCACCACCTGTTTGAAGAAAAGGACAAGCTAGGGGGAGCTGATTGACCCCGGGCTTACCCAAGAGAGTGAGGCCCTTATCATGGGGCCCACCTTGATGTACGTATTATATGTATACACACTGTCCATCAGTTTTTCCAGATCATTTTAGTGCATTATACCAAAAATGAAGCAGATCCAATTATCTGTATAATGTGGTTAAAGTATAGGTAGTCAAAAGAGAAAAGAGTGGCCTTCTATATTCAAAAGAACTTTTTCTTGAATTAGACTCTGTTTAGAGACGTGATGCATGGCAATTGAAGTTTAATTCCTTTTTTTACTGTTATGCTTTTTTCTTTTCTTTTTTTACAAAATTCTTGATAACTTCATCTAGCTGGATATTTCGTGGAGTAAACAAAATGATTTAGTTACCTTGGCCTTGTATGAAAGCTTTGAAATGTTGGGGTTTTCCCTAGAGAGAACAGTTGGATCGATTGGGTTTTCCCTCTTGTGCCCATTTCTCAGTCCTCAAATCTCGACCACCCAAATAGCAGGGGTAACTGGTCACATCCTAAAAAATACATAACCATATACTCTGTGATTAATGTATGTTCTTTCAACCATTTACTGCTCTTTTCTTCCTTGATAGATGACCACACCAATGGCCAATCAAGATAAGCATCTTGGCTGATATCTTGGGATGTGCTTGGCTGGTATGTTTTTGGACATTTGGCTAGCCATCAGCTATGACCAGAATGATGCTGTTGTGACCAGAATGTAGTGATGATTCGAGAACATCTTCTACACACTACTAGAGGTTTGTGCCAAAATTCTGGAGGTATTAGTCTTTTAACTACATACTCACTTATTTCATGTGAAGTAGGATTGGATACCCACTAGTTGGTGTAACATGCAAAAGTGAGGCCTGAACCTTTGATGGGCAAAAGCGATTCTGTTTGTGGCCTTTCTTTGCTATATCAACCTGTTTGTGGTTAATCTCAATGGAAGCTATTCGTCCAATATCGATAAAATCCCTTGAAGGAATACAGATTGGAGTGCCAACCTTTGCAATCCCTTCAAGGACATCAACACCCAAGACAATTGGATCTTTTTTGTTGAAAATGTAGTTCGGCATAATCTTTAGAACACAGGGGAAGGCTGCATCTTCTGCAGCTTCCTTCTTCTTTTCTTCCTTAAGATTGTCAATATAAGCCTTGAACTGATCAAACAAGTGATAGATAATATTGCTTGGAAACCTCTATAATATGAATTAATTTAGAGAAAGAGAATTATAGATCAAAGGAGGAGATGATCAAAACCTTTTGTGTTAGCACAGACAATTCCAAGGCTTATGCTCAGGCAAAGTGTGAAACAAATGTTTACCTAAGTAGGTAAGCTCCTCATAAGCTCCTCATATCTATGTTGTAATTACGGTTATCTATAATAATAATAATTTGTTCATTATAGTGCATTCACAATAGTTATCATTGTGGTTACAGTTATTCATTACTCAAGCATGACGGTTATGCGCATTCTTTCAGGTGGATGTTGCATGTGTGAGGATTGGAGCTGCGTATTTCAGATTCAAGCATCTGGTATATCTCTTGTCAAGAATGCACATGATTGGAGTGGCATGGCCATTTGGACAAGCCGTATTTATGTATTTGCTCGAAATTGATGGGGCAGACCTGGATGTGCGTCGGAGCTATCCGGAAGAGCGGGGGTCCCTGGAAGGTGGGAACCGCTGTTATGACTATGATGAAGCTGTCCATTTCCTATGGACGGCATTGGAGGGGCCTGGCCATTTGGATAGGCTGTGTTTATGTATTTGCTCGAGATTAATGGAGTAGACCCGGATGTGCGTCGGAGCTATCCGGAAGAGCGGGGGTCCCTGGAAGGTGGGAACCGTTGTTATGACCATGATGAAGCTGTCCATTTCTTATGGACGGCATTGGAGGAGCCTGGCCATTTGGACAGGCCGTGTTTATGTATTTGCTCGAGATTAATGGAGCAGACCCGGATGTGCGTCGGAGCTATCCGGAAGAGCGGGGGTCCTTGGAAGGTGGGAACCGCTGTTATGACCATGATGAAGCTGTCCATTTCCTATGGACGGCATTGGAAGGGCCTGGCCATTCGGACAGGCCGTGTTTATATTTGTATTATATTTGTATTTGCAGGGACCACACCCGAACCCATTCTCAAATCCTACAACCTATAACCAAAACCTATAACCTATAACCTATAACCTAAATCAAAACCCCTAACCTAAACCAAAACCTAAACCTATAACCTAAACTCAATTCCCTAAAGCTAAACCTACACCTAATCCTAATCTCAACTCCCTAAACCCTAAACCTAAAACAAAGCCAAAACCTATAACTTAACCTAAACCAAACCCTATAACCTAAACTCAATTCCCTAAACCTTAACTTATAACCAAACCTAAACCTATACTTATAACCTAAAACTATTCCCAAATCCCAAAACCTATAACCTAAACCTAACCTTTCCCTAAACCTATAACCTAAACTCAATTCCCTAGATCTAAACCTATACCTAATCCTAATCTTAACTCTCTAACCTAAACCAAAACTTAAACCCAATCCCGAACATGAACCCGATTCCTAAACCTAAACCATAACCCATTCTCAAATCCAAAAACCTATAACCTAAACCTAAACCAAAACCTATAACCTAAACCCGAACCCATTCTCAAATCCCAAAACCTATAACCTAAATCTAAACCTTAACCAAAACCTATAACCTAAACCAAAACCAAACCTATAACCTAAACCCGAATCCATCTCAAATCCCAAAACCTATAACCTAAACCAAAACCAAAACCTATAACCTAATCCCGAACCTATTCTCAAATCCCGAAAAACCTATAACCTAAACCTAAACCTAAACCATAACCAAAACCTGTAACCTAAACCCAAGCCCATTCCCAAATCCCAAAACCTATAACCTAAACCAAAACCAAAACCTATAGCCTAAACTCGAACCCATTCTCAAATCCCAAAACCTATAACCTATAACCTAAACCAAAACCTATAACCTTAACCAAAACCTATAACCTAAACCAAAACCCAAACCAAAACCTATAACCTAAACTCGAACCCATACTTAAATGCAAAAACCTAAACCTTAACCTAAACCAAAACCTATAACCTAAACCAAAACCTATAACCTAAACTCAAATCCCTAAACCAAAACCTATAACCTAAACCCGAAAAACTAAACCTTAACCTAAATCAAAACCTAAACCCGAACCCATTCTCAAATCCAAAAACCTAAACCAAAACCTATAACCTAAACCAAAACCAAAACCTATAACCTAAACTCAAATCCCTAAACCAAAACCTAAACCCGAGCCCATTCTCAAATCCCAAAACCTATAACCTAAACCAAAACCAAAACCAAAACCTATAACCTAAACCCGAACCCATACTTAAATCCAAAAACCTAAACCTTAACCTAAACCAAAACCTATAACCTAAACACAAATCCCTAAACCAAAACCTATAACCTAAACCTAAATCAAAACCTAAACCTGAACCCATTCTCAAATCTAAAAACCTAAACCTTAACCTAAACCAAAACCTATAACCTAAACCCGAACCCATTCTCAAATCCAAAAACCTAAACCTTAACCAAAACCTATAACCTAAACCTTAACCAAAACCTATAACCTAAACCAAAACCAAAACCTATAACCTAATCCCGAACCCATTCTCAAATCCCAAAAAACCTAAACCTAACCCTAAACCAAAACCATAACCTATAACCTAAACCGGAACCCATTCTCAAATCCCAAAACCTATAACCTAAACCAAAACCAAAACCTATAACCTAAACCCGAACCCATTCTCAAATCCGAAAACCTATAACCTAAACCTAAACCTTAACCTAAACCTAAACCAAAACCTATAACCTAAACCAAAGCCTATAACCTAAACCCGAACCCATTCTCAAATCCCATAACCTATAACCTAAACCAAAGCCAAAACCTATAACTTAAACGCGAAACCATTCTCAAATCCAAAAACCTAAACCTTAACCTAAACCAAAACCAAAACCTATAACCTAAACCCGAACCCATTCTCAAATCCAAAAACCTAAACTTTAACCAAAACCTATAACCTAAACCCAAACCCATTCTCAAATCTAAAAACCTAAACCTAAACCTTAACCTAAACCAAAACCTATAACCTAAACCTGAACCAAAACCTATAACCTAAACCAAAACCAAAACCAAAACCTATAACCTAAACCCGAACCCATTCTCAAATCCCAAAACCTATAACCTAAATCTAAACCTTAACCAAAACCTATAACCTAAACCAAAACCAAACCTATAACCTAAACCCGAATCCATTCTCAAATCCTAAAACCTATAACCTAACCCAAAACCAAAACTTATAACCTAATCCCGAACCTATTCTCAAATCCCAAAAAACCTATAACCTAAACCTAAACCTAAACCTAAACCTTAACCTAAACCTTAACCAAAACCTGTAACCTAAACCCGAGCCCATTCTCAAATCCCAAAACCTATAACCTAAACCAAAACCAAAACCAAAACCTATAACCTAAACCCGAACCCATACTTAAATCTAAAAACCTAAACCTTAACCTAAACCAAAACCTATAACCTAAACCAAAACCTATAACCTAAACTCAAATCCCTAAACCAAAACCTATAACCTAAACCTAAATCAAAACCTAAACCCGAACCCATTCTCAAATCCAAAAACCTAAACCTTAACCTAAACCTATAACCTAAACCTTAACCAAAACCTATAACCTAAACCAAAACCAAAACCTATAACCCAATCCCGAACCCATTCTCAAATCCCAAAAAACCTAAACCTCAGCCTAAACCAAAACCAAAACCTATAACCTAAACCCGAACCCATTCTCAAATCCCAAAACCTATAACCTAAACCAAAACCAAAACCTATAACCTAAACCCGAACCCATTCTCAAATCCGAAAACCTATAGCCTAAACCTAAACCTTAACCTAAACCTAAACCAAAACCTATAACCTAAACCAAAGCCTATAACCTAAACCCGAACCCATTCTCAAATCCCATAACCTATAACCTAAACCAAAGCCAAAACCTATAACTTAAACGCGAAACCATTCTCAAATCCAAAATCCTAAACCTTAACCAAGACCTATAACCTAAACCAAAACCAAAACCTATAACTTAAACCCGAACCCATTCTCAAATCGAAAAACCTAAACTTTAACCAAAACCTATATATAACCAAAACCAAAACCTATAACCTAAACCCAAACACATTCTCAAATGCAAAAACCTAAGCCTTAACCTAAACCAAAACCTATAACCTAAACCTTAACCTAAACCTAAACCAAAACCTATAACCTAAACCAAAACCAAAACCTATAACCTAAACCCGAACCCATTCTCAATTCCCAAAACCAAAACCTATAACCTAAACCAAAACCAAAACCTATAACCTAAACCCGAACCCATTCTCAAATCCCAAAACCTATAACCTAAACCCGAACCCATTCTCAAATCCAAAGACCTAAACTTTAACCAAAACCTATAACCTAAACTAAAACTTATAACCTAAACCCGAGCCCATTCTCAAATCCCAAAACCTATAACCAAAACCTATAACCTAAACCCAAACTCATTCTCAAATCCCAAAACCTATAACCTAAACCTAAACCTTAACCTAAACCTAAACCTATAATCATATGGTGAGACCATTTCTTTTGTGTTAATTTCATTCCTCTTTAAGTTTTTTTTTAAAATTTATTAAGAAAAAAATGGTTATACATGATGCACTTCTTTCACTTTGTCTTTCTTTTCTCCAATGGGTATTCTAATTTATGAGTGACATGACTGTTTGTAGGATAATGGAATATACGAAGCTGTTGAAATTTCATGCTGAAGTGCAAGCACATTAATTTCTCTAATGAAGCCAAATGCTTGTATTTTCAGTATTATTGTAATTGTAATTGATTGAATGAATTGGATTGTAATTGTAATTGATTGAATGACGGATTGTAATTGAATGAATGAATGATTGTACAGGTAGTAATTGAATGAATGAATGATTGTACAGGTGGTAATTGAATGAATGAATGATAATATAAAATTTTTTAATGTCCAAAATAGCTACGGATACTGACCGTAGCCACTAATCTGATAGGTGTAGCCTTAAAATTGGGATTTTTAATATTTTACTACGGATTATAACCGTAGCTATTGGAATATATAGCTACGGATTAAATCTGTAGCCATAGGTTGCATCGCGCCAATGAGTACGAGAGTGCTACGGACTAAAACCGTAGCCATAGATCTCTGGTACAGATTTGGTCCGTAGCCTTTGCCAGTTTCTGGCAGTTATTGATACGGATCATATCCGTAGCTGTTGGGACATATGGCTACGGATTAAATCCGTAGCTGTTGGGACATATGGCTACGGATTAAATCCGTAGCTATAGGTTCCAAACCTATTGTTTCGGGACCTACGACTACGCTAGTGCTACGGACTAGATCCGTAGCCTTTGTCCATTTTTCTGGTAGTGATCTTTAAAGGAAATTGAATATCAAGCTGATAAAGGAATAGCAAAAAATAAATTCTAAACTATTACAAAATTCCCACAATGCTTGAATTAAATGATTACAACATTCACCACCATACATACATCCCACAAATGAATAATTAAAGATTAGAAGTATAAATCATTCAACCACAACACAAGGGATTATAGTGGTTCGCCTGTGTGTTCACCAACTGTTAAACAACAGCCGCACAGAATGCTACTCCACTCCTAATATCCTCACACAGGGGATATTAGCATTCACTAACAAAATAGGTTTTCACAGGTTCTCCTAAAACCTTTACAATTGTGTCTTTGTCTGTGGGCTTACACAATTAAAAAAACCCAACTTCTGAGTTTTCCTGGCTCTCCTCAGATAACCAATACAACAAGATTTTTCTGGCAAATCTTGAAACAAACCAAAACAAAAAGGAATTTATAATTAAATGTAAAATATCTGATTATCTCCTTCGTTGTAGCAGCTTGGTAGAACCAAGTCAGCGTAAATGATTGAATGTCCAAGTTCAATGTCCGGTACTCAATTACAATGGTTCTAATTCTAATAGATTTTAAATTAAACCACGTAGGACTTGCCTTAATTGATTTTGATTCCAAAGAAAGGGAATAACAATTCCTCTTATCAAATTAGATTGGAATAGCAGAAACAAAATCAATTAAATAAAGCTAAGGAAAGAGAATATTAAATAATCACACTTAGCTTAGATGGAGCACAGAATTATCTCTCAGAAGTTCGATGAAGATTGGCTTAAATGGATTAATTAATTCAATGATTTCTTCTGAGATTCGTACTCTATTTATAGGTGAGCAGATCGCGTCTTCGACTGGTCTAGAGAGCTCTTCGACTAGTCGAAGCAATAACAGATGTTTGAAAAATTAGGTGCAATAAGCTTTGACCGTTCTACGACTGGTCGTAGGTCACCTTTGACTGGTCGAAGGTCTCCTTCGACTGGTCGAAGAACTTAAAATTCATCGCTGGACTTTGAGTCGAAGACTTTCGACTGGTCGAAGATGCAGTCGACACTGTTCCTTCAACTGGTCGAACAGACTCCTGGACTAGTCGAAGCCTAACAGAAATTATCCGATTTTTGTAACAAACTCACGACTGATCGAGGAATTTCTTAGACTGGTCGAAGCAAATCTAGGACTAGTCGAAGAAGGCCTAGGACTAGTCGAAGAACAGACCAAACTTATGTAAAATAAACATCCGATTTATGTATCCAAAGTGACTTACTTCTAAGGTCAACCTAAGGTCAGTCAAACCTCAACCATGAAGTAAGGACATTGAAACATTAGGAACTAGTGACCTCGAATATGAGCCTTGAAGTCTTGATGTAGTTCAATCTTGAAATCTTGATGTAGCTCAATCTTGAAAGTGTCTTGAGTTCTTTGCGAACTGCCTTGTACTCTTCTTGAAGTCTTGTAGCTTGAGTCATGTCATATGAACAGTGCTTGCAGTCAACGTTGATCTTTGTACTTGTGAGCTTTGCTTGTTCATGAATGTTGATCTTTGAGAGAGCTTCACATATGCAAGTTATATATAACAGTAATTTTGGCACCACAAATTTGACAACAGACAGGGATATATACTATAGCACTTATAATCTCCCCCTTTGTCAAATTAGTGACAAAACACATAACCAAGATAAACATAAAGTAAAACAACTGGTTAAAGAATCATGAACCAGTTAATATCAACTGGTTTACCTGCAAATTAATATTCAATATTCAACATTCAACATTCAACCAGTTTCATTCAACTAGTTCAAACAAACTCCCCCTGAGTAACATAACCAATGCTACTCCTCTCACAATCACATCGTTAAGAACAAACCATTCTCCCCCTTTTTGTCATAATAGGATAAAGGAAACAACAATGTAGGAGAACTAAATAAAGGGATATATGAGAGTAAATATGAGGAGTTATGAGATTATAGCAAAACAGAGATAGAGATACTCAGCATAGCTTCACATAGAATAAATATCCAGCATAAAACATAGATAGTATCCAACTCAAAATCCGTTAACCAAGTGCTAAGTTATAAAGTTATTACAGACCAGAAATCTCATATAAACTAATCAGAACCAGATGACGGAGCAGGAATAGAGGGATCAAGTTGGTGCATGCCTTTGTTCAATCGCCTAAGATATTTGCGCATGCACTTGAATTGTAAATCATGAGCAACAGACATGTTTTCCATCTTTACATTTATATTCTCAACTTTATCCTCTAATGCACTCAGACGAGCATCAACATCAGATGGTTCAAAATCTGGATCATTTGTTGGGTCAGAATCTAGTTCCTCAAAAATGTCATCCATATTAATGTCATCACCAGCTTCTTCATGACCACCACCACCACCACCTTGTTCAGGAAGTAGATCCAGCTTCATCTTATTGATATTAGTATTGTTGAAGATCAGATGATGGATTGGTGCCTCATCAACCGGCATATCGACTAACATATGTGTAGCCAATACAGTCATTAAATAGGCAAAAGGAATGTCACTATGACCAGGATGGAGTCTAAACTGAAGAATGAAATGACAGATTAAGGATGGTAAACAAATTTGAGTACCATTGGAAATAACATGGATAACACGAACCATAAATGAGGTCAAGTCAGTTTTATTACCTGAACGAGGATACAAATTAGACACAAAGATTTTGTGGAGAATTCTGTACTTGGGTAACAAATACCTTGCGGGAAGCGCATTTCCTTTTTGTGTCCATTGAACATCCATGTTGCACAAATCTCTAGTGAGCATGCATTTTTCAGACATTGAAGGTTTAACAGTTAAGTTATGGATAGGAATACCCTAATCATTCACAGGAATGTTCATAAGGGCTGAAATTAAATGACGATCAATGTCAAAAGGCCCTTCTCTAGTAGATATTTTAAAAGTTAAATTATCCTGTGAGAAAGAACTAATACATGCAAACATGGATTGGGCGATGGACCGGTATGCTGGCCCACCTCAATGTAATAAGTTAACCCAACCTACAGCTTCAAGCATAGGAAGGATGTCAAAAGGTGCAATATGATTAACATCAACAGGCTGTTCAACAATAACATTACGTAATCTAATGTCCCTAACATAAGATGGATCATCATTGGGAACAAGAAGATGACGCTTAGAGATAATGGTCGATCTGGAGGAAGAAGAAGGACAACGGGAAGTAGTTTTTCTACTTCTAGAAGCCATTTACAACAAAGATATCAAGGAAATAAGAAGTTGCAAAGGATTGAGAAGTGGGTTTACTCAAAACAGATTTTTCAAAATCCAAACCCCAAATCTCAATGAAATCCAAAATACAAAGCTTAAAGCTTGAAAAGTAAACAATCTAGACACAAATCTGTAAGAAAAACGTGATTTGGAACACAAACCTTAAAGAACATGAACAATGGGTTCGACAAGTCGAAGCTCGGCTCCTTAGAGAGAAAAAATGGAATGAGGAAGAAAGCAAAATCCCCAAATTTTAAGTGATTCTCGAGATCTATGACTAGTCGTGGATATTTACGACCGGTCGAAGGTCGACTGGTCGAGTATACTCACGACTGGTCGAAGAATGATCAAAAATTCATATTTCTTGCAAATTATTCAAAAATTGGAATTCAACCTAGCAAATATATACAGTATGATTCAAGTAGGCATAAATAATCATTTTAAAATGCACGTGCCAAGATCAAATTTTATCTTTTTGAACCTGCTTTTATTGAGATGTTTTGTGAAAATGTCAACTCGTTGATCTTCGGTAGGAATATATTCTAGAGATATAACTTTTTCTTATACTAATTCCCTTATATAATGAAATCTAATGTCAATGTGCATAGTACGAGAATGCTGAATAGGATTTTTTGAAATATTTATCGCACTGAAATTATCACAATGTAATAACATAGAATCCTGTTTAATTCCATAATCACTTAGCATTTGTTGCATCCAAACAAGCTGTGTACATGCATTACCAGCTGCGATATATTCAGCTTCAACTGTTGAAAGTGATATAGAATTTTGTTTCTTACTAAACCAGGAAACTAGACAATTTCCAATGTAAAAACAACCACCACTGGTTGATTTTCTATCATTTAGGTTACCAGCCCAGTCAGCATCCGAGTACCCAGCTAATTGGACACTAGTCTCATGAGGATACCAGAGACCGAGATTTACAGTACATGCGACATATCTAATAATCCACTTGACAACAATCAAGTGAGATTCTTTTGGATCAGATTGATATCTTGCGCAAGTACCAACACTTAGAGAAATATCAGGTCTACTAGCAGTTAAATATAACAAACTACCAATCATACTCCGATAAAGTTTTGAGTCAACATTTTTACCATTAGAGTCTTTTGAGAGTTTTAGGGTAGTACTCATAGGAATATCGAAATTCTTGCCATTCTCAAATCCAAATCTCTTGATTAGATTCAAAGCATACTTCGATTGAGAAATGAATATTCCTTCGGGTTATTGCTTTACTTGCAATCCAAGGAAATAAGTCAATTCCCCAACCATGCTCATTTCGAACTGTGATTTCATCAAATCTGCAAACTCAGTAGTCAAGTTAGTACAAGTTGATCCATAAATGATATCATCAACATAAATCTGTACCATTAAGATATGATCATTATGTTTTTTAACAAACAGAGTTTTATCAACAGATCCCATTTGAAAATTATGACTTAAAAGAAATTTTGTTAGTTTCTCATACCATGCCCTAGGTGCTTGTTTTAATCCATAGAGTGTCTTTTTAAGCCGATACACATGATCAGTATTTTTGGGATCTTCAAAACCCATTGGCTGTTCAACATAGACTTCTTCATGTAAATCGCCATTTAGAAAAACACTTTTCACATCCATTTGATAGATCTTTATCTTTCTAAAACATGCAATGGATATAAATAGTCTGATAGATTCAAGACGTGCTACTGGTGCAAAAGTTTCATCAAAATCAATTCCTTCAATTTGTGTATAACCTTGTACCACTAGTCTAGCCTTGTTTCTAATTATATTTCCACACTCGTCAGACTTATTTTTGAAAATCCATTTTGTTCCAATGATGTGTTTATCTTTAGGTCTTGGTACGAGATACCAAACATCATTTCTTACGAATTGGTTGAGTTCTTCTTGTATCGCAACAATCCAGTTCTCATCAGCAAGAGCTTCTTTTACGTTAGATGGTTCTATTTGGGATGTAAAACATACATAATTACATATATCCTCAAGTTGTCTACGGGTGCGAACACCGGTGAGAGGGTTTCCAAGAATTTGTGTGGTTGGATGATCTTTAACAGTCCACAACTCAGAACCAGTCAGATTCGATGAAGTATCGGGTTTATCAATGATTAGAACTTCATCATTATCTGAATTAGGGATTGGCGTGTTTAAGTGATCATCAATGACAACATTGATGGACTCTTGAATCACACCAGTTCTTTTGTTCAGAACCCTATAAGCTCGACTGTTTAAGGAATATCCTAGAAAAATTCCTTCATCATTCTTTGTATCGAATTTTCCCAAATTTTCACGATCTCGTAAAATATAGCACTTGCTGCCAAAAACTCGAAAGTATTTGACAGTAGGCTTTTTATTGAACCACAATTGTAAGCCGTTTATTATTATCTTTACTAGTGTAGACTCAGTTAATAATGTAGCAAGCTGTGTTGACTGCTTCAGCCCAAAGATTTTTAGAGAGTTTCATGCTATTCAACTTGACATTAGCCATTTCTTGAAGCACCCTATTCTTTCTTTCCACAATTCCATTTTGTTGTGGAGTTTTGGGAGCTGAGAATTCATGTAATATTCCTTGGTCGGTACAGAACTTCACAAAACTGCTATTCTCAAATTCAGATCCATGATCACTGCGAATCTTACTGATTTGAGAACATTTTTCAGTTTGAATCCTTTTGAGAACTTTTCTTACTTCTTCAAGGGTTTCGGATTTATCCCTTAAGAAGACTACCCATGTAAATCTGGTAAAGTCATCAACTATTACCAGGATATACTTTTTCCCACCACGACTTTCCGTTCTGGTAGGTCCTATTAAATCCATGTGGAGGAGTTCGAGTGGTCTTGATGTGGTATTTGAATTCACCTTTTTGTGTGAGTTCCTTGTTTGTTTGCCTATCTGGCACTCACCACATATTTTATCTAATTTCTGAAGTTTGGGTAAACCTCTTATAAGTTCTCGTTTGCTCAATCTATATAAATTTCGATAATGTACATGTTCAAGACGTTTGTGCCATAAATCAGTCTCGTCTGTATGGACCATGTAACATGTTTGATTAGATGAGCTGGATTCGCTAATAATATAGCAATTTTCCGACGTTCTACGTCCAGTTAATATTACAGAACCCTTATTGTTTAGTATCTCACAACTTTGATTAGAAAATCGAACACTATGGTTATTATCACATATTTGAGATATACTAAGCAAGTTATGTTTTAAACCTTCAACATATAAAACATTTTTAAACACATGAAGATTAAAAAGTTGAACCGTACCTTGGCCTATAATCTTGCAGTTGCTACCATCACCAAATGTGACTGAACCATTAGTCATATCTTTCAGATTCGTGAATAAAGCTTTGTCACCTGTCATATGCCTGGAGCATGCACTGTCTAGGTACCACTTTGAATGACTTGTTGCTTTGAAAGCAGTGTGAGCAACCAAGCAGGCAACTTTACGCACCCATTTCATAACTGTTTTGGGTTTAGGAACATAGTTGGTCTTCTTTTGTTTATAGTTGTAAGAATGACCTATAGAGTTAGATTTTAAGAGCTCCTTGAGTAAATCAACTATCTTTTCAGCTAGTGGATTTCGTTTCTGATTAAAGTTGACATGACTGCTTTTAGGTTTTTGAAAAGTTTTTGAATTTCTAGAAAAACCTTGATAAGTACTTTTCCCTTTTGAGTACGAGGACTCTCCTTTAACAAACATAGGAGGAGTATACTTTTGTTTAGGAGATAAATTTTTATCATAGCCCAGCCTGGATAGATCGCCACATTTTCTTGATCCGGATAAAAGTTTCTCTAAGTTTGGATCACCTTGGGCATATTTCCATGTGTCCTTTAGACTCAGAAGAGAAGATACTTCAGTTTTGAGTTTCTCAATTTCAGATTTCAAATCAATAATTAGGGAGTTTTTGAATTCCAAATCGCATTTTGATTTTTCAAAACAATCTGAAATTTGTGATATTTCTAAGACAAGTGATTCAAAACATTCTTTGAGTTTAGAAAACTTTTGTTTTTGAAGTTTAAGTTTGACAACAATTTTACAACTTTCCTTATATAGGGATTTGTAAGCGTCTTGAAGATCATCTTTATTTTCACATTCACTACTCAGATTTTCTTCACTTGTTGAGTCATTATCTGAAAATGTGAATTTGGCTAGAGTTATAAGAGCTTTAACCTCATTGCCCGACTCAGTTTCAGAATCTTCTGATTTAGAAGAACCTTCAGAATCAAATGATTCATCCCATGTAGCCAACATACCCTTCTTCTTGGGTTTGTCCTTTTTAGGACATTTATTTGCTAAGTGCCCAAATTCTTGACAGTTGTAACATTGACTATCTTTCAAAGATTTTTGAGATTTGGGTCTAAACTTCTTTTTATTATTCGATTTTTGAAAATCAACCCTTTTCTTGCTTTTGAAAATTTTGTAAAATTTCTTAGTTAAAAGAGCCATATCATCTTCTGAATCAGAATTTTCTTCTGAATTACATTTAGAAGATTTTAGTGCGATAGATTTACCTTTAGGAGCTTTAAAGTTTAACTCGTAGGTTTGTAGAGAACCAGCTAGTTCTTCTACCCTCATATTATCCGTATCACGAAGTTCCTGGATGGCGGTTACTTTATAATTGAACCGTTCAGGAAGTGAGCGTAATATCTTTGCACACACTTTACTTTTTGGGATTTTATCACCAAGACCCCACATTGAGTTTACAATGTCATTCAATCTAGTGTAAAAGTCCATAAACATTTCATTTTCCTCCATATGAATTTCTTCAAATCTGGTTGTGAGGAGTTGGACTTTAGATTTTTTTGACAATTGTAGTACCCTCGTGTGTCATTTCTAATA
Source organism: Magnolia officinalis (assembly GCA_021015155.1). Classification (NCBI taxonomy): domain Eukaryota; kingdom Viridiplantae; phylum Streptophyta; class Magnoliopsida; order Magnoliales; family Magnoliaceae; genus Magnolia; species Magnolia officinalis. Next base: position 24,987,049 of record JAJHSJ010000014.1, read on the forward strand.
TATCCCAAGCTTGCTTTGCAGTATCACAGGAAATGATTCTTTTGAACTCATCCGGTGATAGTGCGCAAGTGATTGCATTTAGTGCTTTAGCATTTGCACTACTCACACTTTTCTGAAGTGTGGTCCATTGGTAATATGGTGTGACTTTCATAGATTTTGAACCATCAACCCTAGTAACTTCCATGATAGGAGGTTTCCATTCAGTCACTATGGCTTGCCACACATTTTCATCCATTGATTTGAGGAAGATCCTCATTCTGGCTTTCCAATAGGCATAGTTGGAGCCATCAAAGGTTGGAGGCCTAGTGACTGAAAGGCTATCAAAATTTGACATCTTAAATATCTTAAATCGTTAGCTTAGGAAATAAATCCAAGAATTAAAAAGAGCTATTAGGCTCTGATACCACTTGAAAAGGCCTAGCTATATGTCCTAGGGGGGGGGGGGGTGAATAGGACAATGCCAAATAAAACTTATAATAGCGGAATTAAAAAGAATATGATAGCCAAAATAAATCACAATGCAGGAAAGTAAAAGAACCTCAAATTTTAGATCTTGAGAGGTTGATACAAATGTTGTTCTAAGGACAACCTTACACCAAAAACCAGAATTTATAGTAGGACAACCTTATTTCTAGAAAGATCTTTGTATCAAATCTCAAACCAAAGAGGAATACAGAAATAAATACAAACTAAATTGAAATAAATTGTAATCACAAATGTATTGTTCTAGGGACAGCCATACACCATAAAAATGGCAGGGCAACCTTGCTGGAACAATCTTTAAAGGAAATTGAATATCAAGCTGATAAAGGAATATCAGAAAATAAATTCTAAACTATTACAAAATTCCCACAATGCTTGAATTAAATGATTACAACATTCACCACCATACATACATCCCACAAATGAATAATTAAAGATTAGAAGTATAAATCATTCAACCACAACACAAGGGATTATAGTGGTTCGCCTGTGTATTCACCAACTGTTAAACAACAGCCGCACAGAATGTTACTCTACTCCTAATATCCTCACACAGGGGATATTAGCGTTCACTAAAAAAATAGGTTTTCACAGGTTCACCTAAAACCTTTACAATTGTGTCTTTGTCTGTGGGCTTAAACAATTAAAAAAACCCCACTTCTGAGTTTTCCTGGCTCTCCTCAGATAACCAATACAACAAGATTTTTCTGGCAAATCTTGAAACAAACCAAAATAAAAAGAAATTTACAATTAAATGTAAAATACCTGATTATCTCCTTCGTTGTTGCAGCCTGGTAGAACCAAATCAGCGTAAATGATTGAATGTCCAAGTTCAATGTCCAGTACTCAATTACAATGGTTCTAATTCTAATATATTTTAAATTAAACCAAGTAGGGCTTGCCTTAATTGATTTTGATTCCAAAGAAAGGGAATAACAATTCCTCTTATCAAATTAGATTGGAATAGCATAAACAAAATCAATTAAATAAAGCTAAGGAAAGAGAATATTAAATAAGCACACTTAGCTTAGATGGAGCACAGAATTATCTCTCAGAAGTTCGATGAAGATTGGCTTGAATGAATTAATTAATTCGATGATTTCTTCTGAGATTTGTGCTCTATTTATAGGTGAGCAGATTGCGTCTTCGACTGGTCTAGAGAGCTCTTTGACTAGTCGAAGCAATAACAGATATTTGAAAAATCAGGCGCGATAAGCTTTGACCGTTCTACGACTAGTTGAAGGTCTCCTTCGACTGGTCGTAGGTCACCTTCGACTGGTCGAAGAACTTAAAATTCATCGCTGCACTTTGAGTCGAAGACTTTCGACTGGTCGAAGATACAGTCGACACTGTTCGTTCGACTGGTCGAATAGACTCCTAGACTAGTCGAAGCCTAACAGAAATTATCCGATTTTTGTAACAAACTCACGACTGATCGAGGAATTTCTTAGACTGGTCGAAGCAAATCTAGGACTAGTCGAAGAAGGCCTAGGACTAGTCGAAGAACAGACCAAACTTATGTAAAATAAACATCTGATTTATGTATCCAAAGTGACCTACTTCTAAGGTCAACCTAAGGTCAGTCAAACCTCAACCATGAAGTAAGGACATTGAAACATTAGGAACTAGTGACCTTGAAGTATGAGCCTTGAAGTCTTGATGTAGTTCAATCTTGAAATCTTGATGTAGCTCAATCTTGAAAGTGTCTTGAGTTCTTTACGAACTGCCTTGTACTCTTCTTGAAGTCTTGCAGCTTGAGTCATGTCTTGTGAGCAGTTCTTGCAGTGAAGGTTGATCTTTGTACTTGTGAGCTTTGCTTGTTGTGAGCTTTGCTTGTTCATGAATGTTGATCTTTGAGAGAGCTTCATATATGCAAGTTATTTATAACAATGATTTTGGCACCACAAATTTGACAACAGACAGGGATATAAACTATAGCACTTACACATCGCACGGTCATTAAATTCCTAAAAGAGAACATCCTTTCTCGATTTGGAATGCCTTGAGCTATCATTAGTGATGGGGGCTCACACTTTTGTAATAGACCATTTGAGAGTTTAATGAAGAAATACGGTATCTCTCATAAGGTGAGCACCCCATACCACCCACAGACAAGCGAGCAAGTTGAGACTTCCAATAGGGAGATCAAGCACATTTTGGAGAAAATGGTTAACCCTGGCCGTAGGGATTGGTCAATTCGATTGACCGATGCCTTATGTGCATACCGTACTGCTTTTAAAACCCCTATTGGAATGTCTCCCTTTAGACTTGTCTATGGGAAAGCTTGCCACTTACCTGTGGAGTTGGAACATAGAGTCTACTGGGTGATCAAAAATTTGAATTTCAATCTGGATAGCACTGACTCGCTATGCAAACTTCAGTTGAATGAACTCGAAGAAATCCGGAACGACGCGTATGAGAACTCGAGAATTTACAAGGACAGGATGAAGGCGTTTCATGACCAACATATTCTACGAAAATCATTCACGCCAGGCCAGAAAGTCTTTTGTATAACTCTCGATTACATCTTTTTCTAGGTAAGCTTCGATCTTGTTGGACTGGCCCTTTTACTGTTATCACTGCATATCCTCATGGGGCCGTCGAGATAAGAGACCCCGACAATGGCAAGGAGTTTAAAGTAAATGGACATCGCTTAAAGCCATTTGTCGAGAAATTTGATTCAGAGGACATGTCCATGCCTCTGACTAATCCTGTTTACCAGGATTGATCTCCTAGTCTGACGGAGGTATAGGTAGTTTTCCCGCTTTCATAGGATTAGGGTAGTTGCTTTATGCTGTTCTAAGTTAGTTTGCTTTCTACATTGTTTAGGATAGTTTGTTATTTGTTGGTTTCTCCCTTGTGCTGACTTGTTTCATGATGAGATCTTTGTGGAATATTTTCTCTCGATTCATTATCTAGGTACTATCTTCCCATTACTTCTCATTTACTTTCGTTGTCCCATGCGCGTTGCATGCTCATATCTTTTACATTGAGGACAATGTATATTTTAGGTTGGAGGTGGGAGATTAGGTAACCTAATCAGTGTTTTCTTGGTCTTGAGCAAAAATATTGTGAAATTTTTTCAAAATATTTCTGGAATTTCTTGTAAATTCGATGTGATTTTGACGGCCATCTTTGATTTAGAATTACAGGATACAGAATGTTGGTGATTTACTACTCTTGAACTTAGTTATCTGTTAGATTTTACAGTTAAGTTCGAACTGTTAATCCATGATTTGAAGTTTTAAACATTGATTGAGTCATGATTTCACATGCCACATCTCGCTTACACATTGAGGTTTCCGTTTGATATTAAAGGATTAACTTGGTGATCACTAAGCTTGAAAGGAACCAACCTGAGAAATTGAAAGGATTAGGCGAATGTTCTTCACCATAGGTCTGCTCCCTATAGGTGTAGATTTAATTCCCCATGGATGATACGTAAAAAAAAATAATAATAATAAAATTTAGGTGACAAGTTTTCACCATAGGTTTGCTCCCTATAGGTGAGGATTTGATCCCTCTCATTGGCATCATTATTCATAAAGAAAATCAAAAGATGGAAGAATGAAAAGATGATTCATGAGACAAGTTTTGATTTAGGTGGCTGTCCTGAATGCCCTCGTTGGTTACCAATCATATCATGAAATAACGAATCGAATCTTAATGTTGATAAGCCGAAATTAGACTATACAATCATGGATCCTAATGTTTAAAATTTTTCTGATTGATGGACTATTACGTTGAACTTGACTATGAAATTTACCGTGCGCTTGAGTCCATGAGAAAGTAATGCCTAACATTCACGAATCTTAGAATTCTAGGATCTGGATTGTTTTTCAAAAAAAAAAAAAAATCATTCGAGTTTATAGAAATCCTCCTATAATTCTTAAACGTATTTTTCGCATACTTTGCTCGGGACTAGCAAAATGTTGGTTGGGGGTTGTGTTGAGGGTAAAATATTGTATATTAGACCCCATTTATTGCCTAGATTTACGAGCATAATATTGTTTAACGTCTCGACTTAACTATGTTTGTGATACAGGGTTTATTTGAGAGCACGGACTACAAAAAGGTGTTAAACACATGAAATTAACGCTCTGATGATGTCAAGGCATTGGACGGGACACCATGGGACCAAGATCGAGGATTTACACACTAGAGATCAGTGAAATTACAGCCACTCACTTCAAACAGGCCTGAAAAATGTCCAGAATGCAAGATCATAGGGTTCCCACCATCTGATCGGCTCGAAACTTCATACATGGCATAAGGGCCATAAATTAACCGTACACATTGGAAATCAGCCATTAGATCACTGTGGAAGAGGCCCAATAGCCAGATCAGCCCACAAATTGTTAAACCAGGGCCCACCTACAATCTGGATATACCTTAAATTCGGTCCCCATGGTTAAAATGAGATGGAAAAATGGATGGATGGGGAGGATTCTCAAAAATATCACGGTGGACCCCACATGTACACATGCGTGTACATAATACACTTTCTCCAGCCGTGCACTGAAATAAAGAGTCGGTCAAACCGACTCTTGACCGCGCCATCTTCCTTAAAAGGAAGTTTCCATTTTTGCTGCTGCGTAAAAACGGACGCTGTCCGTTTTTTCGGAAGCTGGTGGGCCACTAACATGGACCATCTGTCCGATCCAAGCCGTCCATCTTGTAGTGGAGCTCGGGACAGTCGAACCCATGTTTACCTCGTACATCAATGCAAGCGCACGTGCCGGCCACAACGGTCACAAAAAGACCGTTCTGCTTCGTTTGAACCTGTGGCAGCATGATTTCTTCCGTGGGTCACACCGAATCTCATCTAAAACAGTCCCTTCCCATCCGAAATTTCGAGGAGAGTGCAATGGGCGGTGTGGATTTCCCAACCGACCTCAATCATGGACCCCACCAAGCACCAGCGCCAATCCCGTCCGCAGGCCCTGTCTATGGCGCGTCCGGAAATCGCCCGGATTTTTCGGGTTGTTACACGACCATAGAGAGGATCGGTCCAACGATCCAGACCGTCCAAAAGCCGGAGAAGGGGGTTTTCACCCTTCCTATGAAGTCAGAATCACTAAAATGGGTGATCTCTTCTCGTGATCTGGGATTAAACGCAACCGTCGGTAAGTTTTAGCTGCGCAGAATCAGCATCCGCAGTCCGGTTCTGCTGTGGACGGAAGTGTGAAGGAGAGTTGGTTCTTCGACTCCAGCAAGGCCTACACACAACAACCGAATCCACCGTTTTCCGGTGGCTATAAGAAGAAAGAGAGAGAGTTGTGAAAGAGGAGCTGAGAGCTGGGATCTGACGTGAGAGAGAGAAAGACAGGGAGAGAAGAAAGAAGTTTTTGTTTGTTTTTCTTTTTGTTATGCTTTTCTTCTCAAATTTCTGATGAGATCTAGCCCATCCATGTGTGGCTAAACCCCTTAGCTAGGGCTAAGAGGTGAAGCTTGTGGCGTGATGGAAAGATCCTACGGCTCTTATTTATGTTAGATGGAATGAATTTCTTTTGATTCTAGTTGCTTGGGAATACTTTGTCTTTTCTAATGATTTGTTGTGACTAACATTACATTATGTCTATGATGGCTCTGAGTATTTCTTCTTCCTTATTTGGATTATGATTTCAGGAAATTTTGTTGTTCGCCATTATCCCATGGACATGGTTGGATAATGGAATCCTTCCTAACACTCATACATTTTCGATTGGTTATGGATTGGTTTAAGTTCTGTTGTTTACCTTGTCTCTTAGGCATGGATTTGTGATGGAATCATACCTAATTCTTATATCTTTCGTCTCTTTGAAAACTAGATCAAAAGGAGGTTCATATTGATTTTCAGGTTATATCTTCCAACGGGATGAAGATGGGACTCTAAGTCCAGTTACGTTCATGAATCGATCGTAGATCTTCCTGATCTCTACAAGTGGATCCTCTGAATCCCTCGTTTCCCTCTCTCTAAATTCTTTAAGTTTAGATTAATATTTCACCATTATTCCTCAAATCACAATTGGTTTAGATTTCATCTTAGCCTAGTTCTAGATCTGGTTATTTTCAGATAACGTACAGGTTTCAATCCCTGTGGATTCGACCTCGGTCTTACCGAGTTTATTACTACATCACAACCCTATACTTGGGGAGTGAACAAGTTTTTGGCACCGTTGCGGGGGATTAACGGCTACGTTTCCTGAAGTTAACTGGTTTTAGGATTAGTTTAAGATTAGGACTTTTCTAATTTTTAGGTTTTATTTTTAGAATTTTCTAATTCCAGGTTTTGCTTTAATTTTTAGAAATTTTCTTTCAAGTAACTTTCTATTTTTAGATAGTTTTCCCTTTTTAGAAACTAATCCAACTTTCGTATTTTGTAGGATTCTAAGATAGGTTTCTAAATTGGTAATTTCTCTTTTTCTTGCTACTTCTAGATTAGGATTCCTTTTTAGCAAGTTTCTAATTACTCTTTTATAATCTAATTTTGTTTCCTATTTTATTTTTAGAAAATTTTCTATTTAAAGACTTTCTGTTTAGAAACTAACTTTCCTGTTTTGTAGGCCTTTTAGAAATTTCTAATTCGGTAAGCTCTTTCTAATTTCTACTTTCTATTTTTCAAATTTCTGTTACTAATTTACTTTCTAGTTTAGAACTTTCCTAAATTGTTTTAGAAATTTTATACTCTCTTAGGAATTTCTCTTTTTCTAAATTAGAAACTAGTTTATTGCTATTTCTCTTCTTAAGATTTTCTAATTTTAGGTTAGATTTTTTCTACTTTTTCTATTTTTAGAACTTTTCTATTTCTAGGCTTTCATTTATTTTAGAATTTTTTTCTTTTTTTTAGAAACTAACATTACTTTCTATTTTAGGATTAGGATTTCTAATTTAGAACTTTCTAACTTTAGGTTTAGAACTTTTTTCTTTTGCTTTTAGAAACTAGGTTATTTATTTTCCTTTTTAGGAAACTTTCCTATTCTTAGAAACTAACTTGTTTTGTTTTGCAGGTTTTAATTTAGGGACTCCAATTTGGTAACTTCCTTCCAACCCTCCCTTTCTTTTTAGATTTTTATTTCCCTTCTTAGGATTAAGTTTAGAATTTGATTGAGGGCTGTGAGTGTTTCATGCCTAAGTGGGCTCGTGACAACACTCGGCGTCTCTTGACTGAAGGAGGATTAGTTGAGGGGTTAACTGTCCATCGTAGGACTAGACATCGCTCGAAATCCCCTGAGTTAATTGAGGATATGGCTGGAAATCAACCTCGTCTACCCCAACCTAGGGTAGAAGATATCCAAGATGAGAATGAGGTGCATCAAGCACCCCCGCCTCGTACCTTACGAGATTACTTACAACCGGTGGGGGTGAGTATGCCCTCATGCATGGTTTTTCAGGAGAATGCAGGACATATGGATATCAAGCCAGGGGTGATCCAACTCCTTCATAAATTTCATGGGCTTGAGTCAGAGAATCCATATCTACATCTGAAAGAGTTCGATGAGATCATGACTACCCTATACTTTCCTAACGTGTCTGATGACACGGTCAGGTTAAAACTCTTTCCCTTTTCTTTGAAAGAGAAAGCCAAGATGTGGTTACATTCACTACGTCCTCAATCTATTGGCAGATGGAATGACATGACAAGGGAGTTCATTAAAAAGTTTTTTCCATATCATAAGACGAACACCCTAAATACTCTTATTAATGCAAGTATAAATGCAGTCTTGATGCATGCCCTCGCCAACATACTCCCTGGTGCGACACCATCTTATGTCCACGGCATGCTTTCATCCCTCAGTGCTCCACATCTTCCAGGCACATGCAGTGCGATATGAACATGATTACCGAGTTGTTATTAGCCCTTTTCATACAGCAAGATTTGGGAAACTAAGGTACCTCCCTTATATCATTCCCAAACAAGGATCCTCTCTAGGGTCGTCACTCCTAGATAATCTCATACGATGATACGGTTTTAGGTTGCTGTAAAGGGCTGCCAGGGCTGTTACACGCACTCGTTGCATCGCTCCCCCATCACCTTATCAATACAGGCCTAGTTTATACCTTGTTTACTACGGGAAGGCTCATCGCCTCTCCGCAGATTCAGAGTATGCTCGAGGTCACTACACCGAGTACGGTTAGGGCTGTCAGGGCTGTTACATGCACTCGTTACACCACTCCCCCATCACCCATCAAAACAGTGTAGGCCGACAGTTCGAATACAGTGTCCCATACCACTGTATTCGGCTCACGAGTCTGGGTTGCTCACTGGTCACTACGGGGAGGCACATTGCCCCAGCGTAGGCTGACAGCTCGACCACGGTGTCCTATACCACCATGTCCGGCTCATGAGTCTTAGCGGATCGAGGTACCAAGGTTAACGGGGTTGCACTGGTAAGTTTGGTACCTTAGGTTCAAGTAGTGGCGTCCAAACATAGTGAACATACATGAGACAGATCGGGTTACTTGACGAGCTCGACTAGCACAAGCGCACAACCAGTTGAATGACATGAAGTGCATAAGCACTTCGCGTGGCCTACCCACTGTCGCTAACCGAAGTACGACTCGGGTTCATCAAACACATCCTACGTGGCGAATGAATTCAACCACGAACTCAAGTCTGTTACCGATTGTCTGGACTATAATCATAGCCCCAATCACAATCAATCCTTAACCAAAAGCATGTAGAGTGAAGTAGAATAAACAAAGTAATTCAAGCATGTTAACAAACATGTCATAAAGCATGTCATAAAGCACAAAATAAACAAGAAATACAATCACATATATTTTATAAGTAAGCGGTTAAATTAAACAACCAACATGGAGTAAATCATATACATCTCTAAGTTAGTTGAGAATCCTATCTCAACACCTACCTAAAGCACAATCATCTAAGAACTTACCCTTACAAGCATTTTTCACAAACACTTAGCATACATTTATTAACATACATAACATATATTAGCAAAAACATGTATTAGGGCGAATTCTTTCGCCGAGTAAGTATTACACTTGTATATAACATGTACATATAGTAATTTATCATGGCAACCATACTTTCACAATTTATATGTATACAGTATTTCCTACAAATATACAGAATACACTATACGCCATAATTCGCATACGTAACTGAAACGTAAAACGAACTTCGCATTGTACATGTGAAATCGCATCCAGGTCATGAATCTATCATTATCTGACATTGAAAGCATTGAAAACCATAACCTATACATTTAAAGTCCGCACCTTTTGCCGGTAGACACGAAACGAAAGCAGTTTGAACACAACGCCTTTGTCTACGGCACAACGACAACCTATAACAGGGAATAGGTTAGCTAATCCACCTTTTATTCTAGTTGAATCTCCAAAATAGGTTAGGGTTAGGATTTCTTACCCGAAAATGGAATCAGAATCGCCGTAGGAGCGATACGGATGCGGCGATTAAGCATGTAGGACGATGGGATTGAATCCCAGGAAGAATCCCCACTTCACACACACACACACACTCTCTCTCTCTCTCTCTCTCTCTCTCTCTCTCTCTCTCTCTCTCTCTTTTCTCTCTTCTCTCTCTTAGGGCTTTTCCCAAATTCGTATGGAATGAGAGAGTGAGGGTTTAAGGTTCTTATATAGGCCTAAAACTCTCCAAAATAGACTCAGGGTCAAGGTATACTTAGGTTATGTCCAAAGCGGGTCTGTTCCGTCTCTATGGAGCACTTCTGGAGCCCCCCCTTGAGCCAAAGGTCGGACTTAAGCTCATTGACTATAGATCTAGGTTTAGTTAAGTTTTCATTTCAATCGGGTTTCCAGATCAGACGTGGCGGACCAGTTTCAGTTCAACGGTCACAAAAACTCGATCAGGGTTACAAATACACAGACATGTATGGAAAATGTTTCCTGATCCGAGAGTGTATTTGGGTCAGATTCCAACGGTCTGATTGCTTATATTTGGCCCGCAAACATCAAGTCTTAGATTACTTAAATTGAATTTAATTTCTAAAGAAAACCAGGTTTTCTCACACTCCTCGCTCCGGGCTCAAGTGAATAGCCCCGGGACACTATTTAGATTTGATTTCAGAGATGGTTGTTAAGCCCAGTAAGGCGGTCCTAACCGTTTAACTTCGCGTTAATCGGACTTTCAATGTGCTGTCCAGATCTGATACGGAGTTTCGTGATGCTCCCGAGAGCAGCCGGGTAATGAGATTGATCCTAGATTTTTGAGTAATGTAGCGTCAACGATTCCATAAGTTTTAGGTCTTACAGATCGTATTTAAAGTGGTTCGATCTAATTCTATTGATTGTTTAGTTCAATACTTAACCAAATTCTGCCATAATTATGACAGAATACGGTCCTAGGGAAGTTCTATGCCCCTTTCTAACATTTATAATTAGTATATTATTTTTATTATTTTTTTAGTAGTTTATCATCAAGTCTACTTCATCTCTACCAAATTTCATTAGGTTTCGTGTTGTAGAAAAATTCTAAAAATTCTAGAAGCAACAGCTGTCCAAACTAATGATTTTTGGATAGTTGACACAATGACCCATATTTAACTATATTAAATATTTTATTATATTTTTCACTTATTGTTATATGAAACTATACTTATCAAGCTTCAATCTGGCTTTTGGATCACCTAAATTGGAGTTATAACGAGGGAGATATGACTTTTTGAAGTCGGACCAAAATCACAGAAAAATGTGGCCGAAAACAGGTCAGCCAATGAACTGCAGCCTGGACCGCGGTAGGCGCGGCGCCGCTGTGGTCTGCTGGACTGTCTGGTGGCGGTTTCCGCTGCGTGATTTTTGAAACGGGCGTATCTTGTAAACCGGGATGAGTTATTTGACATGCAATATATGATTTTGGGGTAAAAGAAGCTGATCTATCCAAATAACCTATTTATTTCTTGAGATTGCAAAAGGTTAATGGTCAAAAACCCATTTTATTTATTTATTTACTATTTATAATAAATTTTAATTTAAGTATTGTTCTTCCTCACCTAAACTTTAAGATTCATGTCTAATATGAAAGTACTTAGAAAAATTTGGAGAATAAGGTGGTGAAATGTGAGATTTTGAAGAAAATGGGTTAAAAGTGATTTTAGACTTTGAGATTGAGTTTTGAGAAGTTAATCAGGTGTTAGGATCGGCCCATTGCCTAAGGACGTCTAATTCCAGGTTGGCAAAAATTTGGGATGTTACACCGATGCCAGATCCAATAGCTCAACTGGCGGGCGGAATGGAGATACCTCGTTTCAACACGTGAGGTCTTGGTATCAATCCCTGTGAGGGTGGCCTACGTGGGACCCACCTAAGTTTTGGGTGCGACTGAAACTGGTCCGACCGTTCATTCAAGTGGGACACCCACAATGGATAGGCTGGATTTGTGAACCCCATCTCGGTGGGCCTAATAATGATTATGAATTTTTTCAATGGAGGGTAGCCCTCTTAACTGTTGTATCTGGTGCGACCCACACAAGTCAAGGACCAACTTGATTTTTGAGACCTAGGCCCACGCTGGAATGGTGTATCTGACCGATGGGTTAGATGTTTGGCAAACATCAACGGTGGGGCCCACATAGTTCACTGTACCTTTTCCCATATATACGCATATGTGGGCCCTTCGTGGTACCCACCTCTGTTGTGTCTCTGCTTGTGTCAGAGGAGGAAAAAAAAGAAAAGAAAAAGGAAAAGAAAAGAGGAGAGGCAGCCACATGCTGCACTCTCTCTCTCTATATCTCGCTCTCTCTCTCTCTCTATATATCTCTCTATATATCTCTCTCTATCTCTCTCTTTCTTTCTCTCTCTTTGAACGTCAGTAACATGTAGGTCCCGCATGATGTATGTGTTTTACACATGCCATCCATCCCACGGTGGGACCCACTCCCTATGTATATATGTTATATACATCGTCCCTTATTTGAACGGTGGGGCCCACCATGATGCAAGTGTTGTATCCATGCCGTCCAACTATTTATGAGATCATTTTGAGATATAGGAAAATGAGTGAATCAGATCTATAGTTCAAATGGACCCCACCATTTAAATAGTGGACCGTGGCATCCACCACTCAACTTCTAAGGGTAGCATTAGTTCCTAATTGAGTTGATATTTGTTTTCATTTCATCTATCTCTATGTTAACTTGTGAATAGGTCAGATCTCAAAAATATATAAGGGTGGGTCCGATTTGATATACCTGAGGCCCATTTGACTCGGCCCATATGTTTAGGCCCATCTTGATGTAGTTATGGCCCATTCGTTGAGGCCCACCTTGATATATATGAAGCGCATGTTAGGAGGCCCATTTGATGTAACTAAGGCCTATGGGTCGAGGCCTAATAAGATGTACACAAGTCCATTACAATGTGTAACCCTACCATGGTTTGAGTAATAATGTTTATGGCTGCCGTGCCTTGGGAACAATGTCGGTTTGACGTCCACATTGTAAGAATAATGTTGGTTAAATGTTCGCATTATGACTCTCCCTAGGGCCCATTGTTAAGCCCATACTTGTAGGCCATCTATGCCCATCTTTGTTAAGAACAACATCCATCGCCATATAACATGTTTAGTATAGTTCCATGATTCATGATCATACGTATCATATGTATCCTTGATATACTGATCATAGCATATGCCCTCGGGCATATTGTTTAGGGGCTTCCGGATAGGCGGTGCTGCCCCACATGAGCACACGATACGCGCAAGATTGCTGCATGACTAGATAGTGTGATTCATGCATTCGCATTGTGTGATATGATTACTGTACGCCTTAGAGACATTAGGGTCGTAGCCTCTATAGGCGTATCGTGGTTGGCAGGATTGGATACCGGAAATCTTGTTCTACATGGGGTGCTATAGATATTCCTGAGTGAAAGTCCTTAAAACCTTATGGTACCAGGAGGTTGCTCCAACGTCTAGACTGAGTGGGTGCATGGGCGTCGAGTGCCGATTACCAGACGGTCACGCTTTTCACTGTGTCGTGGTCGGTCGGAAGGGGGTGCGGCCTTACTCACCCGAGAGGAGGGGGTAAAGCTAGGCTGAGTTTGACCAGCTCGAGGAATGGGTCCGCTATCGACGAGCCGAGCCCGATATTGGCAGGCTGATAGTTGGGTCTCTTCCACTTACCTTACTGCGCGCGATGGGGTGACAATCTGGTTTAGAGTGTACTAGACCCCGTTGATATTCTAGAGTTGAGCTGTATTGATATGTGGACTTAGATGAGGATTCGTATGCTTGAGTTGCATCTCGTATTGCATGGCCTTGGTATGACCAACATCATTCATGCCTTACATCGTATAGCCTTGGTACGACTAAGGTATTCATGGATTCATCAGCATGTTCCACATTACTCTGATACTGCATGATTGCATTACTACCTTGCACACACACTTTCACCACCCTCTAAGCTTTCTATAAGCTTATGCACGACCGTTGCGTGCAGGTGACGTGGGACGCAGCAGCGCTGAGGCAAGAGCACAGAGCAGATCATTTTGGAGCTTTTTGTCCTTTATCATTGTATTTCCCTTTATGCTCATTGTACTTGTAAAGTTTTTGATCGTAGTGGAAAAGTGATGGAGTTTTTTATTGTTGTTTGTGGGTTATGCCTTTGGTTATGCTTATTACGAATTAAACTGATATTGAAAATCCTCCTCGTAGCATCCCAGGATCGGAACCTGGCGAATGGGCGCCGGGAGCCGAGAATGGGGTTCTACGGAGGCTGTCGGCGCCAGATTCGGCGATTGGGAATTTTCTGAGCCCGGTTTCCGAGTTTGGGGCGTGACACACATACAGGTAAAAGAAATGCCTTGGTGACCCTAACCCTAACACAAAACAACTTACAACTTCTACATGATCTTGTCCCAATTAGAAATATTAATTTGATCATCCCTTAGTCTTAAGATAACAAAAAAAAAAACATGATAAAGAAGGCTAGAAGCGGTATGAATCTGTTCTGTAAAAGGTAGCCCAAACCAGCAGATTCGAGGGCATGTTCGATGACATCGAGCTGCCATCGAATAGTCTTAGATGACATCGAAACCTGACTGATGACATCAATTGAGAATCAAGGAAATCTAATAACCAATCTAAAACTTTAGCTGGAATTCTCGATGACATTAAGGCCTTTTTGATGGCATCGAAACTTAAGTTTCGATGGCATCGATTTGAGATCTAGATTTATTTAGTAAGGTTCTTGAAATTTTCCCTGATTGTCTTAATGGCATCGATGTCATTTCGATGACATTAAAGATTGTTTTTCGATGGCATCGACATGACCATTTTCTGCCCCTTTTTTTTTTTTAATCGTTAGAGCTCGAGCAATTTATAAAGGGCATTCGGTCCTTAGGATTTTTGATGGGTTTTCGGAGCAATAGAAGGTAGGGTGATTCCATATGCAAATCTCTCATCCTAAGCCTCTATTCCATTGAGTTCTAACCCATCTCCTTTTGTTGAGGGTCAAATATGAAAGTGCCCTGGTTTGTCAATTAGCGTAAGTGTTGAGTCAGCTAGACAGAGAAGCTCTATAGGAAGATCGATCAAGCGTTTGCCTCAACCGGATGTGTGTCTGAACTCGCCACAGGTAAATCTTAGCCTCACATCCCATGTCCCAAAACACCAGGTAATTAAAACCCTTAAAATTGATTAGAATATCACAGGGTTTTTAGGTTAGAAAACTTTTTCAAAACTTCAGAAAAATCTATAAGTTTTCTACCTCTGTCGATTTATTGATAGACTGATCGATATAATCGAGAAGTGCTGTCGATGTCCTCGATGCTCAATCGATACTATCGAAATGAGGAGAAAAGATGTCCAACAACCACATAACTCTCTGGATGAAATTATCGATGTATCGATAGCTGTATCGATATAATCGAAATTCAAATCTCGAGTCTATCAAAATGTACTAGATAAAATCGACATCACATATGTTGTGTCCATGTTCTGCTAAGACAAATCATGAAATTTTCGATTTATCGAAGTACTCGATATCCTCGGAATTCAAATTTCGATGATATCAGAAGGCCTTCGATGATATCGGTCTTGGTCACTCTGTTTTCCAACAAATTTTTCAGGTTGGTTCATCTTGGATCGAGGGTCACTCGATAGAATCGATATTCAAATATCGATGATATCGAGGCCGGATCGATTGCATCGAGTATGGACATAAACTATCAAACAAGCTTACTGAAAAATCCTTTGGATTTATCAATGCATCGACACTGCCATCGATTTCATCGACATTCAAATTCCGATGATATCGAGTGTGCCTCGATCATTTTTTTGACCTCAAATATTTCAAAGGCAAGTCTCTCTCATTTTTCAAATGTCAAGGAATCGAACCTCGTATCGATGCAATCGGAGTTCAAAATCTGATGATATCGACACATGTTTTGATACGCTTTTCCAGCTGGCAAAACGTTTCAAAACCGTTTGACAATTGAATTTGTGTCATCGAGCGGCCAGTAGATGCAATCGAGAGTATACGCTCGATGATATCGACCCTACTCGATGATATCGAACTTTGTCATAAATGTGACCGTTTTATATCCGTTGGAACCTTTTTCCTATTTATAGAGAGCTTGTCTTTAATTGCTGGTAGAGAAAAAAGAGAGTGCTTTTGAGTGTTTAACCTTAGATCACATACCCAAAACCCTTTCTCTCATGGAAGTTCATCCTCCAATCCACCCTCATCATTGACATTCAATAGAGTGGATTGGGGAATGAACTTCCACATTCAAGGATCCTCCAGCTACCATCTTAATATCAAATCATTAAGCTGGAATACCTTGAATGCATAGATGATTGGAATCGCTCTATCTCTCTTATAGGAAAATATTTGAGAGTAGGATTCCATCATAACCTTAACCCAACCCGTCGCCATGTATTGGTACATCTTCTAAGTTGCGGTTCAAGGAAGCGGAAGATTCTTCATCAACAAAGGAGGAGATCTTCGACAACACGCTGAATGGGGCTCATCTACTTATCTGTAAGTCGTTAGAGTCCAGAGGACCCTTGTGATCATTCCTTTGTAAGATTGGGTCTAAGGTGTTTCTCACCCCTTGCAAGTCCTCTAAGAGGCCTCCGGCGGGAGTGTACATGGTGGGTGCTTTGTGTTGACCCTTGCTCTGTGGAGAGCATAAACGTTAGGTCCTTTGTGTAGGTCCTTGACCAAGGTGGTCTAAAAGTTGGGTGCGTTGTATTGACCCTTGCTCGTGGGAGCATAAACAAGTGAGGTTCCTTGAGTGGATCCTTTACCAGTGTGCTTAAAATCGGGTGCTATGTGTTGACCCTTGCTCGTGGGATCATAAACTATCAGCCTAGGTGTAGGTTGTACTGGTTAGAGGTGAACCTGATTTAAAACCTTCGGTTTAAGGTAAACCTGTTGTGAAATCTCCTTAGAGAAATCCGGTACACTCAAGGATTGAGTGCGTCTGCCGGGAATGGAGTAGACAAGTAGTCGAACAACTATAAAAATGATTGTGTTTGTGATTGATGTTTGTGAAAAGGCCTAGCTATATGTCCTAGAGGGGGGGTGAATAGGACAATGCCAAATAAAACTTATAACAGCGAAATTAAAAAGAATATGATAGCCAAAATAAATCACAATGCAGGAAAGTAAAACAACCTCAAAATTCAGATCTTGAGAGGTTGATACAAATGTTGTTCTAAGGACAACCTTACACCTAAAACCAGAGTTTATGATAGGACAACCTTATTTCTAAAAAGATCTTTGTATCAAATCTCAAACCAAAGAGGAATACAGAAATAAACAAAAACTGAACTGACATAAATTGTAATCACAAATGTATTGTTCTAGGGACAGCCATACACCATAGAAACGGCAGGGCAACCTTGCTAGAACAACTTTAAAGGAAATTGAATATCAAGCTGATAAAGGAATAACAGAAAATAAATTCTAGACTATTACAAAATTCCCACAATGCTTGAATTAAATGATTACAACATTCACCACCATACATACATCCCACAAATGAATAATTAAAGATTAGAAGTGTAAATCATTCAACCACAACACAAGGAGGGATTATAGTGGTTCGCCTGTGTGTTCACCAACTGTTAAACAACAGCCACACAGATTGCTACTCCACTCCTAATATCCTCACACAGGGGATATTATCGTTCACTAACAAAATAGGTTTTCACAGGTTCACCCAAAACCTTTACAATTGTGTCTTTGTTTTGGGCTTACACAATTAAAAAAAATCCCACTTCTGAGTTTTCCTGGCTCTCCTCAGATAACCAATACAACAAGATTTTTCTGGCAAATCTTGAAAGAAACCAAAATAGAAAGGAATTTACAATTAAATGTAAAATACCTGATTATCTCCTTCATTGTAGCAGCACGGTAGAACCAAGTCAGAGTAAATGATTGAATGTCAAAGTTCAATGTCCAATACTCAATTACAATGGTTCTAGTTCTAATAGATTTTAAATTAAACCAAATAGGGCTTGCCTTAATTGATTTTGATTCCAAAGAAAGGGAATACCAATTCCTCTTATCAAATTAGATTGGAATAGCAAAAACAAAATCAATTAAATAAAGCTAAAGAAAGAGAATATTAAATAAGCACACTTAGCTTAGATGGAGCACAAAATTATCTCTCAGAATTTGATGAAGATTGGCTTGAATGGATTAATTAAGTCGATGAATTCTTCTGAGATTCGTACTCTATTTATAGGTGAGCAGATCGTGTCTTCGACTGGTCTAGGGAGCTCTTCGACTAGTCGAAGAATTAACAGATATTTGAAAAATCGGGCGCGATAAGCTTTGACCGTTTTACTACTGGTCGTTGATCTCCTTCGACCGGTCGTTGGTCACCTTCGACTGGTTGAAGAACCTGAATTTCATCGCTGGACTTTGAGTCGAAGACTTTCGATTGGTCGAAGATGCAGTCGACACTGTTCCTTCGACTGGTCGAACAGATTCCTAGACTAGTTGAAGCCTAATAGAAAATATCCGAATTTTGTAACAAACTCACGACTGATCAAGGAATTTCTTAGACTGGTCGAAGCAAAGCTAAGACTAGTCGAAGAAGGCCTAGGACTAGTCGAAGAATAGACCAAACTCATGTAAAATAAACATCCTACTTATGTATCCAAAGTGACCTACTCCTAAGGTCAACCTAAGCTCAGTCAAACCTTAAACATGAAGTAAGAACATTAAAACATTAGGAACAAGTGACCTTGAAGTTTAAGCTTTGAAGTCTTGATGTAGTTCAATCTTGAAATCTTGATGTAGTTCAATCTTGAAATCTTGATGTAGCTCAACCTTGAAAGTGTCTTGAGTTCTTTACGAACTGCCTTGTACTCTTCTTGAAGTCTTGCATTCTTGAGTCATGTCTTGTGAGCAGTTCTTACAGTCAAGGTTGATCTTTGTACTTGTGAGCTTTGCTTGTTGTGAGCTTTGCTTGTTCATGAATTTTGATCTTTGAGAGAGCTTCACTTATGCAAGTTATATAACAGTGATTTTGGCACCACAAATTTGACAACAGATAGGGATATAAACTATAGCACTTAGAATCTCCCCCTTTATCAAATTAGTGACAAAACACATAACCAAGATAAACATAAAGTAAAACAACTGGTTAAAGAATCATGAACCAGTTAATATCAACTACCTTACCTGCAAATCAATATTCAATAATCAACATTCAAACAGTTCATTCAACTAGTTCAAACATACTCCCCCTGAGTAACATAACCAATGCTACTCCTCTCACAATCACATCGTTAAGAACAAACCATTCTCCCCCTTTTTGTCACAATATGACAAAGGAAATAACAATAAAGGAGAACTTAATAAAGGGATATATGAGTGTAAACATGAGGAGTTATGAGATGAATACAAAAATCAGAGATAGAGATACTCAGCATAGTTTCACATAGAACAAATATCCAGCATAAAACAAAGATACTATCCAACTCAAAATCAGTCAATTTAGTGCTAAGTTATAAAGTTATTACAGACCAGAAATCCCATATAAACTAATTAGAACCAGAACTAGATGACGGAGCAGGAATAGAGGGATCAAGTTGGTGCATGCCTTTGTTCAATCGCCTAAGATATTTGCGCATGTACTTGAATTGTAAATCATGAGCAACAGACATGTTTTCCATCTTTACATTTATATTCTCAACTTTATCCTCTAATGCACTCAGACGAGCATCAACATCAGATGGTTCAAAATCTGGATCATTTGTTGAATCAGAATCCAGTTGCTCAAAAATGTCATCCATATTAATGTCATCACTAGCTTCTTCATGACCACCACCTTGTTCAGGAAGTAATTCCAGCTTCATCTTATTTTTATTAGTATTGTTGAAAATCAGATGATGGATAGGTGCCTTATCAACCGGCATATCAACTAATATATGTGTAGCCAATACAGTCATTAAATAAGCAAAAGGAATGTCACTATGACCAGGATGGAGTCTAAACTGAAGAATGAAATGACAGATTAAGGATGGTAAACAAATCTGAGTACCACTGGCAATAGCATGGATAACATGAACCATAAACGAGGTCAAGTCAGTTTTATTACCCGAACGAGGATACAGATTAGACACAAAGATTTTGGGGAGAACTCTATATTTGAGTAACAAATACCTTGCGGGAAGCGCATTCCCTTTTTGTGTCCATTGAACATCCATGTTGCACAAATCTCTAGTGAGCATGCATTTTTCAGAAATTGAGGGTTTATCAGTTAAGTTATGGATATGAATACCCTCATCATTCACAGGAATGTCCATAAGGGCTGAAATTAAATGACGATCAATGTCAAAAGGTCATTCTCTAGTAGATATTTTAAAAGTTAAATCATCCTGTGAGAAAGCACTAATACATGCAAACATGGATTGAGCAATGGACCGGTATGCTGGCCCACCCCAATGTAATAAGTTAATCCAGCCTACAGCTTCAAACATAGGAAGGATGTCAAAAGGTGCAATATGATTAACATTAACAGGATGTTCAACAATAACATTACGTAATCTAATGTCCCTAACATAAGATAGATCGTCATTGGGAACAAGAAGATGACTCTTAGAGATAATGGTCGATCTGGAGGAAGAAGAAGGACCACGGGAAGTAGTTTTTATACCTCTAGAAGCCATTTGCAACAAAGATATCAAGGAAATAAGAAGTTGCAAAGGATTGAGAAGTGGGTTTACTCAAAACAGATTTTTCAAAATCCAAACCCCAAATCTCAATGAAATCCAAAATAGAAAGCTTCAAGCTAGAAAAGTAAACAATCTAGACATAAATTTACAAGAAAAACATAATTGGAACACTAACCTTGAAGAACATGAACAATGGGTTCGACAAGTCGAAGCTCGGTTCCTTAGAGATAAAAAACGGAATGAGGAAGAAAGCAAAATCCCCAAATTTTAAGTGATTCCCGAGATCTACAACTGGTCGTGGATATCTACGACTGGTCGAAGTTCGACTGGTCGAGTATACTCACGACTGGTCGAAGAATGTCCAAAAATTCATATTTCTTACAAATTATTCAAAAATTGGAATTCAACCTAGCAAATATATACACTATGATACAAGTAGGCATAAATAATCATTTCAAAATGCACATGCCAAGATCAAATTTCATCTTTTTGAACCTGCTTTTATCGAGAGGTTTTGTGAAAATGTCAGCTCGTTGATCTTCGGTAGGAATATATTCCAGAGATATAACTTTTTCTTCTACTAATTCCCGAATATAATGAAATCTAATGTCAATGTGCTTAGTACGAGAATGCTGAATAGGATTTTTTGAAATATTTATCACACTGGAATTATCACAATGTAATAACATAGAATCCTGTTTAATTCCATAATCACTTAGCATTCGTTGCATCCAAACAAGCTATGTACATGCATTACCAGCTGCGATATACTCAGCTTCAGCTGTCAAAAGTGATATAGAATTTTGTTTCTTACTAAACCAGGAAACTAGACAATTTCCAATGTAAAAGCAATCACCACTGGTTGATTTTCTATCATCTAGATTACCAGCCCAGTCAGCATCTGAGTATCCAGCTAATTGGACACTAGTCTCATGAGGATACCAGAGACCGAGATTTACAGTACTTGCGACATATCTAATAATCTGCATGACAGCAATCAAGTGAGATTCTTTTGGATCAGATTGATATCTTGCGCAAATACCAACACTTAGAGAAATATCAGATCTACTAGCAGTTAAATATAACAAACTACCAATCATGCTCCGATAAAGTTTTAAGTCAACATTTTTACCATTAGAGTCTTTTGAGAGTTTCAGGGTAGTACTCATAGGAGTATCGAAATTCTTGCCATTCTCAAATCCAAATCTCTTGATTAAATTCAAAGCATACTTAGATTGAGAAATGGATATTCCTTCAGGTTGTTGCTTTACTTGCAATCCAAGGAAATAAGTCAATTCCCCAACCATGCTCATTTCGAACTGTGATTTCATCAAATCTGCAAACTCAGTAGTCAAGTCAGTACAAGTTGATCCATAAATGATATCATCAACATAAATCTGTACCATTAAGATATGATCATTATGTTTTTTAACAAACAGAGTTTTATCAACAGATCCCATTTGAAAATTATGACTTAAAAGAAATTTTGTTAGTTTCTCATACTATGCCTTAGGTGCTTATTTTAATCCATAAAGTGCATTTGTAAGCCGATACACATGATCAGTATTTTTGGGATCTTCAAAACTCATTGGCTGTTCAACATAGACTTCTTCATGTAAATCGCCATTTAGAAAAACACTTTTCACATCCATTTGATAGATCTTTATCTTTCTAAAACATGCAATGGATATAAATAGTCTGATAGATTCAAGACGTGGTACTGGTGCAAAAGTTTCATCAAAATCAATTCCTTCAATTTGAGTATAACCTTGTACCACTAGTCTAGCCTTGTTTCTAATTATATTTCCACACTCGTCAGACTTATTTTTGAAAATCCATTTTGTTCCAATGATGTGTTTATCTTTAGGTCTTGGTACGAGATACTAAACATCATTTCTTATGAATTGGTTGAGTTCTTCTTGCATCGCAACAATCCAGTTCTCATCAGCAAGAGCTTCTTTTACGTTAGATGGTTCTATTTGGGATGTAAAACATACATAATTACATATATCCTCAAGTTATCTACGGGTACGAACACCGGTGAGAGGGTTTCCAAGAATTTGTGTGGTTGGATGATCTTTAACAGTCTTCAACTCAGAATCAGTCAGATGCAATGAAGTATCGGGTTTATCAATGATTAGAACTTCATCATTATCTGAATTAGGGATTGGCGTGTTTAAGTGATCATCAATGACAACATTGATGGACTCTTGAATCACACCAGTTCTTTTGTTCAGAACCCTATAAGCTCGACTGTTTATGGAATATCCTAGAAAAATCCCTTCATCACTCTTTGTATCGAATTTTTCCAAATTTTCACTATCTTGTAAAATATAGTACTTGCTGCCAAAAACTTGAAAGTATTTAACAGTAGGCTTTTTATTGAACCATAATTCGTAAGCCGTTTTATTATTATCTTTGCTAGTGTAGACTCGGTTAATAATATAGCAAGCTGTGTTAACTGCTTCAGCCCAAAGATTTTTAGAGAGCTTCATGCTATTCCACAAGACATCAGCCATTTCTTGAAGCACCCTATTCTTTCTTTCCACAATTCCATTTTGTTGTGGAGTTTTGGGAGCTGAGAATTCATGTAATATTCCTTGGTCGGTACAGATCATCTCAAAACTGCTATTCTCAAATTCAGATCCATGATCACTACAAATCTTACTGATTTGAGAACATTTTTCAGTTTGAATCCTTTTGAGAACTTTTCTTACTTCTTCAAGGGTTTCAGATTTATCCCTTAAGAAGACTACCTATGTAAATCTGGTAAAGTCATCAACTATTACCAGGACATACTTTTTCCCACCACGACTTTCCGTTCTGGTAGGTCCTATTAGATCCATGTGGAGGAGTTCGAGTGGTCTTGATGTGGTATTTGAATTCACCTTTTTGTGTGAGTTCCTTGTTTGTTTGCCTATCTGACACTCACCACATATTTTATCTAATTTCTGAAGTTTGGGTAAACCTCTTATAAGTTCTCGTTTGCTCAATCTATATAAATTTCGATAATGTACATGTCCAAGATGTTTGTGCCATAAATCAGTCTCGTCTGTGTGGACCATGTAACATGTTTAATTAGATGAGCTGGATTCGCTAATAATATAGCAATTTTCAGACGTTCTACGTCCAGTTAATATTACAGAACCCTTATTGTTTAGTATTTCGCAGCTTTGATTAAAAAACCGAACACTATGGTTATTATCACATATTTGAGATATACTAAGCAAGTTATGTTTTAAGCCTTCAACATATAAAACATTTTTAAACACAGGAAGATTAAAAAGTTAAACCGTACCTTGGCCTATAATCTTGCAGTTGCTACCATCACCAAATGTGACTGAACCATCAGTCATATCTTTCAAATCCGTGAATAAAGCTTTGTCACCTGTCATATACCTGGAGCATCCACTGTCTAGGTACCACTTTGAATGACTTGTTGCTTTGAAAGCAGTGTGAGCAACCAAGCAGGCAACTTTAGGAACCCATTTCATAACTGTTTTGGGTTTAGGAACATAGTTGGTCTTCTTTTGTTTGTAGTTATAAGAATGACCTATAGAGTTAGATTTTAAGAGCTCCTTGAGTAAATCAACTATCTTTTCAACTAGTGGATTTCGTTTCTGATTAAAGTTGACATGGCTGCTTCTAGGTTTTTGAAAGGTTTTTGAATTTCTAGAAAAACCTTGATAAGTATTTTTTCCTTTTGAGTTTGAGGACTCTCCTTTAACAAACATAGGAAGAGTATACTTTTGTTTAGGAGCTAAATTTTTATCATAGCCCAACCCGGATAGATCGCCACATTTTCTTGATCCGGATAAAAGTTTCTCTTACTTTGGATCACCTTGGGCATATTTCCATGTGTCCTTTAGAGTCCGAAGAGAAGATACTTCATTTTTGTGTTTCTCAATTTCAGATTTTAAATCAATAATTAAGGAGTTTTTGAATTCCAAATCGCATTTTGATTTTTCAAAACAATCTGAAATTTGTGATTTTTCTAAGACAAGTGATTCAAAACATTCTTTGAGTTTAGAAAACTTTTCTTTTTGAAGTTTAAGTTTGACAGCAATTTTACAACTTTCCTTATATAGGGAATTGTAAGCGTCTTGAAGATTGTCTTCATTTTCATATTCACTACTCAGATTTTTTTCACTTGTTGAGTCATTATCTGAAAATGTGAATTTGGCTAGAGTCATAAGAGCTTTAACTTCATTACCCGACTCAGTTTCAGAATCTTCTGATTCAGAAGAAGCTTCAGAATCAGATGATTCATCCCATGTAGCCAACATACCCTTCTTCTTGGGTTTGTCCTTTTTAGGACATCTATTTGCTAAGTGCCCATATTCTTGACAGTAGTAACATTGACTATCTTTCAAAGATTTTCGAGATTTGTGTCTAAACTTCTTTTTATCATTCGATTTTTGAAAATCAACCATTTTCTTGCTTTTGAAAATCTTGTAAAATTTCTTAGCTAAAAGAGCCATATCATCTTCTAAATCAGAATTTTCTTCTGAATTACATTTAGAAGATTTTAGTGCGATAGATTTACCTTTAGGAGCTTTAAAGTTTAACTCGTAGGTTTGTAGAGAACCAACTAGTTCTTCTACCCTCATATTATCCATATCACGAAGTTCCTGGATCGCGATTACTTTAGAATTGAACCGTTCAGGAAGTGAGCGTAATATCTTTGCACATACTTTACTTTCTACGATTTTATCGCCAAGACCCCACATTGAGTTTACAATGTCATTCAATCTAGTGTAAAAGTCCATAAACATTTCATTTTCCTCCATATGAATTCTTCAAATCTGGTTGTGAGGAGTTGGACTTTAGATTTTTTGACAATTGTAGTACCCTCGTGTGTCATTTCTAATATATCCCAAGCTTGCTTTGCAGTATCACAAGAAATAATTCTTTTGAACTCATCCGGTGATAGTGCGCAAGTGATTGCATTTAGTGCTTTAGCATTTGCACTACTCTCACTTTTCTGAAGTGTGGTCCATTGGTAATATGGTGTGACTTTCGTAGATTTTGAACCGCCAACCCCAGTAACTTCCATGATAGGAGGTTTCCATTTAGTCACTGTGGCTTGCCACACACTCTCATCCATTGATTTGAGGAAGATCCTCATTCTGGCTTTCCAATAGACATAGTTGGAGCCATCAAAGGGTGGAGGCCTAGTGACTAAAAGGCTATCAAAATTTGACATCTTAAATAGCTTAAATTGTTAGCTCAGGAATTAAATCCAAGAATTAAAAAGAGCTATTAGGCTCTGATACTACTTGAAAAGGCCTAGCTATATGTCCTAGAAGGGGGGTGAATAGGACCATGCCAAATAAAACTTATAACAGCGGAATTAAAAAGAATATGATAGCTAAAATAAATCACAATGCAGGAAAGTAAAACAACCTGAAAATTCAGATCTTGAGAGGTTGATATAAATGTTGTTCTAAGGACAACCTTACACCAAAAACCAGAGTTTATGGCAGGACAACCTTATTTCTATAAAGATCTTTGTATCAAATCTCAAACCAAAGAGGAATACAGAAATAAACACAAACTGAACTGAAATAAATTGTAATCACAAATGTATTGTTCTAGGGACAGCCATACACCATAGAAATGGCAGGGCAACTTGCTAGAACAACTTTAAAGGAAATTGAATATCAAGCTGATAAAGGAATAGCAGAAAATAAATTCTAAACTATTACAAAATTCCCACAATGCTTAAATTAAATGATTACATCATTCACCACCATACATACATCCCACAAATGAATAATTAAAGATTAGAAGTGTAAATCATTCAACCACAATACAAGGGATTATAGTGGTTCGCCTGTATGTTCACCAACTGTTAAACAACAGCCACACAGATTGCTACTCCACTCCTAATATCCTCACACAGGGGATATTAGCGTTCACTAACAAAATAGGTTTTTACAGGTTCACCCAAAACCTTTATAATTGTGTCTTTGTTTGTGGGCTTACACAATTAAAAAAAAAAAACTACTTCTGAGTTTTCCTGGCTCTCCTCAGATAACCAATACAACAAGATTTTTCTGGCAAATCTTTAAAGAAACCAAAACAGAAAGGAATTTACAATTAAATGTAAAATACCTAATTATCTCCTTCATTGTAGCAGCCCGGCAGAACCAAGTCAGAGTAAATGATTGTATGTCCAAGTTCAATGTTCAGTACTCAATTACAATGGTTCTAGTTCTAATAGATTTTAAATTAAACCAAATAGGGCTTGCCTTAATTGATTTTGATTCCAAAGAAAGGGAATAACAATTCCTCTTATCAAATTAGATTGGAATCGTAGAAACAAAATCAATTAAATAAAGCTAAAGAAAGAGAATATTAAATAAGCACACTTAGCTTAGATGGAGCACAGAATTATCTCTCAGAAGTTTGACGAAGATTGGCTTGAATGGATTAATTAATTCGATAAATTCTTCTGAGATTCGTGCTCTATTTATAGGTGAGTAGATCGCGTCTTCGACTGGTCTAGGGAGCCCTTCGACTAGTCGAAGAATTAACAGATATTTGAAAAATCGGGCGCGATAAGCTTTGACCGTTTTACTACCGGTCGAATGTCTCCTTCGACTAGTCGTAGGTCACCTTCGACTGGTCGAAGAACCTGAATTTCATCGCTGGACTTTGAGTCGAAGACTTTCGACTGGTTGAAGATGCAGTCGACACTGTTCCTTCGACTGGTCGAACAGATTCCTGGACTAGTCGAAGCCTAACAGAAAATATCCGAATTTTGTAACAAACTCACGACTGATCGAGGATTTTCTTAGACTGGTCGAAGCAAAGCTAAGACTAGTGAAGAAGGCCTAGGACTAGTGTAACGACCCGTAAATTTCCGTACTTTGGCTCGAGTACCACCTCGACTAGAAATCAATTAGGATTAAATCCTTTGGAAATTTAACAAAGTTAACTAAGTGTAAAACTCGATTAGCCATGAAATTCGTTGGGATCGCTTTAAATACAATCTGTAAGACCCAAAACTTGCAAAATCATTGACTCTAGGTTACCCTAAAGTTTAGGATCAAACTCATTACCCGGCTACTCTCGGGAATAACTTGAAACTTCGTATTAGGTCTAGACCGCACATCGGAAGTCCGATTAAAACAAAGTTAAGGACCTAGGACCGCCTCACTGGACTTGACAACCATCTCGGAAATCAAGTCCAAACGATGTCCCACGGCCATTCGCTTGAGCCCGGAGCGAGGGGGTGTGAAAACCACTATTTCCTTTACAAAATAAATATCTTGAATAGTGATCTGGCATCATTCACTTGCGGATCAGTATTAAGCAACCAGACTGTCAGAATCAGACCAAATTACACCATCGGATCAGGAAAAATTTCAGGAACATTTACATGTACTTGGAATTTCAGATCGTGGCCCACTGACCGTTGAAATGAAAATTGTCCGCCACGTGTGATCTGGGAATCCGACCCAGACGAAAACGTAATCCCACGTAGATCCATGAGTTGTGAGCTTAAGTCTGACGTTTGGCTCAAGGAAGGCCACCAGAAACCCTCTTTTAAGCTGGAAAAACGCCGAAATACTTATAATAGATGTACCCCTTGAACAGGAGTTTATTTCGGAGAGATTTCAGGCTATATAAGGGCCTTAGAACAGCCCCTCTCACAGCCATACGAATTTGGGATAAAACCCTAGGGAGAGAGAGAAAAGGGAGAGAAAACTTGGGATTTGTGGGAGCACCTTCCTCCTACTGCTTTCGATCTTTACACGGGCTGCACCGCCTCTTTCCAGGCCCTTTCCCGGCGATACCAACTCCGTTTTAAGGTGAGAAACCCTAACCCTAGATCTGTTTTGAGGTTTATAGGGTATAAGTTATGAAATAGCTAATTGATTCCACTCTTTAGGATAGAAAACTCCCGAATACGGAAGCTCATCAAACCTTGCTGATCCGTTGAGATTCCAAGGAGAAAGGTGAGGACTTTAGGTGTATAGGTTACGGTTTTCAACGCTTTCAATGTCAGATAATGGTAGATTCATGATCTGCATGCAAATGCACATGTACAAAGTGCTTTCCGTTTTCTGTTTCGATTAAAGTTGTAGAATATGGAATTTCACATACTCTAGGTATACGTAGAAATACCGTATACGTATTTTTTTTGGAAAAGTGTTTGACATGTTTATTTGATGTATGGTTATACGATATATGGATAAAATACTTGTATGGCGAAAGGAATCGCCGTAATACATGTCTACTTATAAACACTATGTATGTTGAAATTGTGTATTCTAGAAATACCGTATATGTATAAATTTTGGAAATGTAATTGTCATGATTAATTGCTGTATGATTATGATATACATGGATAAAATACTCGCTTGGCGAAAGGATAGCCCTAATACATAACATATGTCATGTATGTTAAAATAGTGTACTCTAAGTGTTTGTGTAAATGCTTGTGAGAGCAAA
Source organism: Magnolia officinalis (assembly GCA_021015155.1). Classification (NCBI taxonomy): domain Eukaryota; kingdom Viridiplantae; phylum Streptophyta; class Magnoliopsida; order Magnoliales; family Magnoliaceae; genus Magnolia; species Magnolia officinalis. Next base: position 25,016,114 of record JAJHSJ010000014.1, read on the forward strand.
TGCTTAGATGTTGGCACCGTAGGTCAGTGCTGATATGGAATTCTCGACTACCTTAGAGACATGTAGGATTCCCTCCATGTGGTGGTTTACTCTAACCACTCACTTGTGATGTATATGTAATTGTATCCCTATTTGTATAGTACTCTATAACATTCTTTACAACATGCTTTACTTCATGCTTTATAACATACCTTATGACATGCCTGCTAACATGCTTGTATTACTTTGTTATCACGCTTTACTCCACATGCTATGTATGAGAACTGATTGAGTTTGGGACTATGACCATAGTCCAAACATTCGGTACCAGATCTGAGAGTGTGGCTGAGATTCGTGTCGCTACGAGGGATGTGTCTGACGAACCCGAGTCGTACTTCGGTTGGCGATAGTGGTTGGCCACACGGAGTGCTTTTGCGCTTCATATCGCTCAACTTGTGCGCTCGAGCCTGTCAGGCTCGTCAAGTAACCAGATATGTCGAATGCGTGTTCACCATGTTTGGTCATTTCTGTTTGAACCTAGGGTACCAAACTTACCAGTGGCCATCCCGTTAACCATGGTACCTCGATCCGCTAAGACTCATGAGCCGGACATGGTAGTATGGGACACCGTAGCCGAGCTGTCGGCCTATGCTGGGGCTACGTGCCTCCCCATAGTGACCATTGAGCAACCCAAACTCGTGAGCCGAATACGGTGGTATGAGACACTGTATTCGAGTTGTCGACACTTACGGCGAGAGTCGAGTATGGTGAGACCTGTACTTGTGCTAACAGGCGACGAGTCCTCTGTAGTATCTTCAAGTATACTCCAAGGTCTGTGATTGGCGACGAGCCCTTCACAGCAACTAGAGTATGAGTTGAGCCGAGTACGGTGAGACCTATACTCGAGCTGACGGCTAGCGATTGAGCCGAGTACGGTGAGACCTGTACTCGAGCTGACGGTCAGCAATTGAGCCGCATACGGTGAGATCTGTATCCGTGCTGACGGGTGACGAGCCCTTTGCGATGCCTTCGCGATGCCTCTCGAACCATAATACCGTATGAGATTAACTAGGATTAACGACCCTAGAATGGATCATGATTGGGAATGATACAAGGGAGGTACCTTAGTTTCCCAATACTGCTGTTTGAAACGGACTAATAACAACTCGGTAATCATGTTCATCATTGCACCGCATGTGCCTAGTAGATGTGGAGCACTGAGGGAGTTATGCATTCGCGAACGTAAGATGATGTCGCATGAGGGTGGTTTGGCAAGGGCATAATTCGTCATGTCATTTCATACTTGCATTTAATAAGAGTAGTTAAACTTGTTTGATTGTACCGCTTTATCATTACTGCTTGATTGAGTTGATAACATGTTAACCTATGCTTTATTGTTCCACTGAGTTAGCTACTCACTCCCACGTTACGGGACGGTGTTTGCAACACCAACCAGACTCTGTCACAGGTATAGACGGCGCTCGGTTCAGGAGCCGGAGCCCGATTTCGACGAGGACCAGGATGAGTTCTCATTCATGCAGTACACTGACGGCTTTGCTTAGGCCGACTGCATCGCGGGGATTTCAGGACTCATCTTTTAGATTATATTTTGATTTTTGACTAAAAAACAGTACATGTATATGGGTACTCAACTAGTGATCATACTCTGATGTTCATAAAAATTTTGTTCCTTTACATACCTTATATATACAATTTCAGTCTTCCGCTTGCCTTTATACAATTGAACTGTAGTATGAATTACTGTTTTGGTATAATCTCACTCATGTTTATTGCTCTAACTCAGACAACATTTAACCATCATTATTTATGTTACATAAGTGATGTGTTGGAACTCGGGAGTTGAGTTCATACTCGACCCCCGAATTTCAGGGTGTTACAACTAGTCGAAGAACAGACCAAACTCATGTAAAATAAACATCCGACTTATGTATCCAAAGTGACCTACTCCTAAGGTCAACCTAAGGTTAGTCAAACCTCAAACATGAAGTAAGAACATTGAAACATTAGGAACAAGTGACCTTAAAGTTTAAGCTTTGAAGTCTTGATGTAGTTCAATCTTGAAATCTTGATGTAGCTCAACCTTGAAAGTATCTTGAGTTCTTTACGAACTGCCTTGTACTATTCTTGAAGTCTTGCATTCTTGAGTCATGTCTTGTGAGCAGTTCTTGCAGTCAAGGTTGATCTTTGTACTTGTGAGCTTTGCTTGTTGTGAGCTTTGCTAGTTCATGAATGTTGATCTTTGAGAGAGCTTCACTTATGCAAGTTATATAACAATAATTTTGGCACCACAAATTTGACAACAGACAGGGATATAAACTACAGCACTTACAGTTTGTCTTTGATTACTTGTGTGATTTCATTAAAGGCTTTCATATTTGATCACACCTCACACACAGTTACATCCATCATAAACTCTGAATTGCATCATGTTTATTATTAAATTAGTTTTATGAATGGATCCTCTAATTGGCTTGGAAGCCATTAGAGTTACTTTGAAGAAATCTTAATTTATGAATATTTTCTCAGGATAGGTTTGATAGGATTTTAAATAATCATACAACATTTGAAAAGTCCTATTCACCCCCCTCTAGGACATATTGGCATATTCCTACTTCAACTAAAGCGGTCATTACCACAATTTCAAAATATTGCATATTATCCCCCATTTATATCTTGGTTTTATGAATATGATATTGCTTAATGTCCTATTTTACTCGTGTTTGTCTTACATGGTGAATTTAAGAGCTTGGATTAGAAAAGGTACTTAAAGCATGGATTCGATGCTCAAAGATCACCAAGGCAAAGAATGGATCTTAGGAGACAAACATTGAAGATTTCAAGGACCTAAGATTCAAGAAAACTACGTGGAGAAGGAAAGAAGTCGAAAGAACAAGTGCAGAATTCTCATTAACTGTGTCATCGATCACTGTTCGATGACATCGAAGCTACCAGTCGATGACATCGAACATGGGTCGATGACATCGAATTTATGAATGGAAGTCGAGTTGGTCGCTGGACAAATTGAATACATTTCTCGATGACTCTAAGCTTTGCTCGATGCCATCGAAGACAGTTCGTTGACATCGATATTTTTGTGGATTTTCGGTAAAACTCGCTGGAAATGTTGGGCACAATGTTCGATTACTTAGAGGCCTCTTTGATGATATTGAAGACTTGCTCGATGACATCAAATTTTCTAGGAATTATTGGATTAATTCGCTGGATTGATTTGGATGCATTCTCAATTCCTCAAACACCATTCGATGACATCGAAGACACCCTCAATGACATCGAAGGTAGGTTTGATGACATAGAAGGTTACGCAGGCCGGATGAAGTTACGCAGTGTGAAAAAGGCACGTGTTTAAGACACCTTCGATGACATCGAAGGCAGTTCGATGTCATCGAACGATTTACGTAGAGTTACCTGGAGTACATAAATTGAAGCGGTTTCAAGAAATTTCAAGGTCGATTCGGAGCTTGGAGTTCCCCAACTATAAATAGGAGTCCCCAAGGCATCCCTAGGCATCATCTATGGTTTGGAGGAGCAAAGCACAAGGGTGGAGAGCTGTTGCCAAGCATTTTTCTTCCTTTCTTCCTTAGTTTTTATGCTTTCTTCTAGGGTTTTAGATCCAATCATGTCTATGGTTGGCTAAACCTCTTAGCTAGGGCTAAGAGGTGAAGCTTGTAGCATGACGGGATGTTTCTATTACTTTGATTCATGTTTTTGTTGAACTTATTTTATTTTAATTTAATTTTAAAGGAATACTTTTAGTTTTTAATGGTTTATTGTGACTCAAATTACAGTAGATCTGCATGCAATAGTTTGAGTATCTTCTTTTCCTGCTTTGAGATTATGGGATTAGTAAATCCTGTTGTTTTCCATTGTCTCGTGGGCATAGTTTGGTGATGGAATCCCTTCCAATCATCATAATTCTCCTCCTCTTTTGAGAATTAGGTTAATGAAAGTTCATATTTGGTTATATTATTATATCTTTCAATTCGATAGGATAGGACTCCAATTCCATTTTTGTTACTTGAATCAAGTAAGAAGGCTCCCTGATTGCTACAAGTCGATCCTTGGAAACCTTAGTTCCCACCTTTGAATTCTTAAGTTTCTAATTAAATACCTCACAATTACTTCCTTTAATTCCGAATTTAGATTTAGATCTTCTTCTAGTTTTGATTCTACTTACTTTCATAATACACACGAGATTAACCCCTGTGGATTCGACCTCGTTCTTACCGAGATTATTACTATATCGCGACCCTACACTTGGGGTTACGAACAAGTTTTTTGCACCGTTGCCGGGGACTAATGGTTGCGTTTCTCTGAGATTAACTAGTTTTGGAATTAGGTTAAGATTATAGTTTATTTGCTTTCTATTTTTAGGTTAGGGTTTTTCTGAATTATTTTTAGAAACTAACTTATCTTTTTATTTCTAAGTTTAAAACTTTCCTAATTTGTTTTAAAAACTTACTTCCCTAATTTGTTTTTAGAAATTAATTTATTTTTCTATTTTTGCAAGATCTTAATATAGAAACTTCTAATTTGGTAACTTCTTTCTAATTCACTCTCTTTATATTTCTAGATTTCTATTTCTATATTTCTTTTTTAGGTTTAGGTTAGATTTTGAAATTGAGGGTTGAGAGTATTTCATGCCCAAGTGGGTCTGTAATAACAGTTGCTGTCTCTTGAGTGAAGGAGGATTGGTTAAGGAGTTATCTATCCATCACCGAATTAGACACCACTCGAGATCCACAGAGTTAATTGAAGTTATGGCTGCCAATCAACCTCCCAATCAACCTCCAAATCCACCTCAACCTAGGGTTGAGAAAATCCAGGATGAAAATGAGGTGCATCAAGCACCCCCGCCGCGTACTTTACGAGACTATTTACAATCGGTGGGAGTGAGTATCCTTTCCTATATGGTCTTTTCAGAAAATATAGGAAACATAAACATCAAGTCAGGAGTGATCCAACTCCTTCCAAAGTTCCTTAGGCTTGAATATGAAAATTCATATTTACATTTGAAAGAGTTTGATGAGATCATAGCCACTTTATACTTTCCTAATGTGTCTGAGGATACAATCCAGCTGAAACTCTTTCCTTTCTCCTTAAAAGAAAAGGCTAAGATGTAGTTACATTCACTACGTCCATGATCTATTGGCAGATGGAATGACATGACAAGGGAGTTCATAAAGAAATTCTTCCCATATCATAAAACAAACAACATCAGAAACTTGATCATGAACTTCGCCCAAAGGGAAGATGAAACATTCTTCCAATGTTGGGAGCGGTTTAAGGATCTTGTCAGTTCATGCCCACAACAAGGTTTTGAAACGTGGCGCATAACAATTTTTTTTCCATGAAGGACTGACTTCTTCTATGCACTAATTTGTCGAGAAGATGTGTAATGGGGAATCCTGAACAAAGATGTCGATGAAGTGTAAGATTACTTTGATAAACTTGCTGAAACCGCACAATCATGGGACATCTCCCTAAGAACGAGCATCACGTCTAAGCCTACTTAATCAAAGGAGAGAGATGAAATATATCTTTTGAAAGAGGAAGATGATATCAACGCTAAAGTGGCCAGTTTGACAAGGAAACTCGAGGCCATGGAACTTAGGAAGGAAAATGATAAGGAAGTTATCTACTGTATTTGTGCTTGCAACATTCATACAACTGAAAATTGCCCAACAATACCTGCGTTTTAAGAAATATTGAATGAGTAATCAAATGCCGTAAACAACTACCAAAGACCTTTCAAAGGACTCACTTCGAACACATATAACTCCAGCTGGAGAAATCATCCAAATTTCAGTTGGAGGAATGGACAATCTGCTACACCTCAAGGAATCCCTAATAAATTCTTAAATCAAGGGAAACCTCAAGAGGAATTGGTTCAAAATCCTTAATAGATCATCTAACAAAGAACTCTTCAAGCCTTACAAGAACTCATAAAGCCTATACAAAAAGATAGACTCACGCGTTACGGTTATGGAGAAAGGGATGCTTCCAGCCTAACCTATCCCCAATCCTAAACCGCAATACAAAGTTAGTGAACCAAGCTCTTCAAATCCAATGGAGCAAGTTAAGTCTATCACCACTCTTAGGAGTGGGAAGATTATTGACAAATTTATTTCGGTAAGGGCTGAGAAGCCTAAGGACCCGGATGTAGATGAGACTGATAGACCTGGTGATGCTCCACATGAGGTAAAACCGAAACTTCAAAGCAAACCAGTTGCACCATTCCCCCAACGATTGATAGTACCAAAACCTCTCTTTAACTTGCAGGATATTTTAGAGGTGCTTAAGCAAGTGAAGGTCAACATTCCTCTACTGAAAGTCGTAAAATAGATTCTTTCATATTCCAAATTTCTGAAAGATTTATGTATGACCAAAAGACGGCGAAACATCCAAAAGAAAATATTTTTGATAGAATAAGTGAGTGTTATCCTAAAGTAAGATGTGCCACAGAAATACAAAGATCCCGGTAGCCCAACCATCGCTTGTGTAGTTGGGAATTACCGGATTACGCATGCACTTCTTGACTTAGGAGTAAGCGTAAATCTGATCTCTTACTCGGTCTACGAAAAACTAGATCTTGGTGAATTAAAACCCAACCGGACCATGTTACAAATTACCGATCACTCAGTCCGTGTACCGAGAGGGACAATTGAGGATGTATTGGTCTAGGTTGACAAATTCTACTACCCAGTAGATTTTATCGTCCTGAATACTTAACCTATCGTGGACATGAGCACTCAAATTCCTATCATCCTTGGTCGCCTATTCCTTGCTACATCAAATGCAATAATTAATTGTAGGAATGGAGTTATGAATCTATCTTTTGAAAATATGACATCGGAGCTCAATATCTTTTTCAATATGAGCAAACAGGTAGAGGATGATGACAATACCCACGACATTAATGTAATTGATTATTTCGTGGAGGATAGAACTCTGATGACCTTATCCTATGACCCTCTAAAGATGTGCTTGACCCACTCCCATGATTTAGATGATGATATGATTAGGGAGACAGGTGCCATGCTTGATACTATGCCGGTACTTGAAGTTAACCGGTGGAGGCCACAATTTACAGAATTACCCTAAACTGATGTAATACCTCTATCGTCTAACCTCAAAGCACCGAAGCTTGAGCTAAAACCTTTACCCTCTGATTTGAAATATGTCTATTTAGGTCAAGATGAGACATACCCAGTGGTGATTTCTTCCCACCTTGAACTAGAACAGGAGAGTATGTTTATCTCTACTCTCATTGAGCATAAAGGAGCCCTTGGATGGTCGATTGCGGACCTCAAGGAAATTGACCCTTTGATTTGTACTCATCACATTCATCTTGAGGATAATGCGAATACCTCCGGGCAACCGCAACGTAGATTAAATCCAAACATGAAGGAAGTGGTTAAGGCCGAGATTCTTATGCTATTGGATGTGGGTATCATATACCCTATATCCAATAACTAATGAGTGAGTCCAACTCAGGTGGTTCGTAAGAAGTCTGGAATCACCATCGTAGCTAATGCCGACAATAAACTCGTGCCAACTAGATTACTGGGTGGAGAATGTGTATTGACTACTGACACAAGGAAGGAGTACTTTCCTTTGCCCTTCATTGATCAAATCTTGGAAAGGCTAGGTGGTCATTCCTATTACTGTTTCCTTGACGAATATTTGGGCTACAATCAGATCAAGATAGCCCTTAAAGATCAGGAAAAGACAACATTTACATGTCCTTACGACAGCTTTGCTTACCGAATGATGCCATTCAGGCTATGTAATGCTCCCACCACTTTTCAGCGATGTATGTTGAGTATTTTTTCTAATATGGTGGGGCAATATTTAAAGGTCTTCATAGACGATTTCTCTGTCTTTGGTCCATCCTTCAGCGAATGTTTGGAAATTTTAAAAAATGTACTGAAGCGATGTGAGAAAAAAAAACTTGGTACTGAATTAGGAAAAGTGTCACTTCATGGTTCATAAGGGAATTGTCCTTGGACATATCATCTCGTCCAAGGGAATTGAGGTAGATAAGGCTAAGATTGATCTTATCTCTAACTTACCTCCACCCAAGAACATACGGGATGTGTGATCCTTCCTAGGACACGTCAGATTTTATAGACAATTCATAAAAGACTTTGGTCACCTCTCTCATCCTTTATGCAATCTACTTCAAAAGGACGTACTATACAAGTGGACTAAGCAATACCAAGAAGTTTTTTTCTAAGCTCAAGGGCATATTAATGTAACACCCCACACCCTGATATGCAGGTGTTACCATTAAAACCTGCGATAGCATGACCATAAGCCTAATGCTAAACAAGACATGACTTCAACTAAGACAAAAAGAAAACTAAATGCTTACACACGACCACACACACTAAGTACACTAAGCAGGCCAAGTAGCTAACTTGAATGTACCTATCACCCCTGAATCCCTTTTCAACCATTGATAACCAATCTTAGAGGAACCTGACCCTCAGAATTCCCGAAAAGACCCAATTAACACTTCAATCACAACTCGGGGACCTTTCAGTATTGGATCGTCTGATTGACGACCAAACACCTTGTGTAGGACCACCAAGGAGGGTGGACGGCTTAGATCGCGAGATCCCAGCACGATGGGGCCCACGCTAGCTGCATGTGCACTACAGGTGCGAGTGCACGACTTGCACTGGATGGCCACGGCGATCAAAATGCCTTTGACCCGACGAGCTCATATAAAAGTCGAGGATTCCTCCTGTTACATTGAGACGGACGGAGAGACGCCTATTCACACGGGATGTGGCCCACCTATGGCCATTATGTGTGAGATCCGGACCGTCCATCGGCCTTGCACTGTCAGGACGGCCAGACCCCTCCCTGTCAGTCCACCAGGTCCATGCAACCATCCACACGTGTAAGAAAAGGACGACAGAGGAATGTTCATTGTGAATGTCTTATGGCCCACTCCGGGCCATCCTTCAGCCAATCTAAACCATTCATTGGACAGGGAAGGCCTGAACGACCAAACCCATGATGTCCAAAGGACTTCATGCACACGTACGGGTACTCGTGCAGCGGTAGCCACGAACGGATGGCTGTCTTCCCGTAGAAATAAGACCTTTGTGGAACCTCCATGTCAACAATCTGCGTCCTGAGCTCTCCTTCAATCCTAGCCCTTCCTTGGAGTAGAAATCCATATCTTCCATCCATTTCTAGAAGTAGGTAGGCAACCGTCTGTAGCAATGGATGGTGTGGGAAACATTTCCCGGCTGGGAAATCACAGCTGGCTCGATCCAAGCCATCTGTTAGTCTATGTGGAGTGATCTCCACCACTTCCTTTAGGGCAGCAACAGATAGCGTGAGTGAAAATTCTCTTCTTGCGAGAAAACCGCAGGAGGCGGAAATTCTCATATGGGGTAGTGAAACGCAGATGAAGGGCCTGAAAAATAGGCCCCACCGTGATCAGAGGCCACATCTGACCTGTTCAAATGGATCAGATCACGTAGAAACACCGTCAACAAAAATTTTCCATGAACGACCATGTCATCTTCCCCGTCAGGCCGGGAACCCGCCATCACAACCTGGGCCCCCATAATGGATAGAAAGTTACTTTTCCTGTGGGTCCCAGCACCAACAACCCATCCCTGGCAACGGATGGATTTCATGCATGTGGAAATTTGAGAAAATCGTGTGTATCCAAGCCTTTAAATCGTGACCGTCGGATGGGTCGTTCGTACATGTCCCAGCCCTATAAAACCCAAGCCATTTGTCTCAGGATTCGCACCTCAAATTCGTAGTGAGGGAGAGAGAGAGAAGAGCTAGAGAGAGAGAAAGGAAGAGAGAGAAAGAGATTTGAGAGAGGCGGACTTGGTGCCGCACTGAGTCGACCCGGTCCGTGCGGGTTGAGTCGAAGCAGTGCCACTTAGTTTAGCTGGATTAGGAGAGATTTAAGGAGAGGTAAGGTGTGGTAGGAAAGCTTAGAGAGAAAGAGAGAGAGTGTGTGTGAAGGGACCCGGACCTGCACTACACCAACTCAACCTGATCAGTTCGGATCGAGTTGGGTCAGTTCAGGCCAAGGGAACTCCATCCCCAAGAAGAAGAAAGAGCCCAGGTAACCCCGAGCACACCACCTCCATTATCCATTTGATTCCAGTCGAGATTGGGCCGATTGGCTCCGTTGATCAAGGCCACTACTGGCCGTTATGTATTGAGGTTCAGCCACCAGACCAAGCCATTTCCAGGGTCGAAAACTATCTCCGATCAAGGCCGAGATCAGTCCCTGGTTAGGACCAAAAGCATCTGAGAACAACCCCTCTGATGGGCTGAGTTGCTGAGTTGAATGCCGGTCCTTCTGCTGGACCAGAGATTGGGCTCTAAAACTATTTAAGATGGGCCTCATCATGCATTGCATGGGTCGGGATCAGCCCACAATCTGGACTAAAACCCGTCTAGAAGGGAGGGCTAAAAGCGGTCCTGTTGGGCCGATAACCAGCTGGAGATCTGGGCCGTTCTCAGCCACTCTGCTGAGTTCAAAGTGACCTCTATCTGGGATGGATTGCTGGGCCAGTTCCAGAAGGTCAGGTGGGCCGAGATCAGGGTCCCACATCGGCCTGAGAGATGACCGAAAACATCTCAGCTGGGACTTAGAACAGTCTCAGGCAGGAGCTCAAAATGGCCGCAGATGGGCCGAAAATTTGAACCGGGCCCAGCTGTGTGATTGAAGTGGGTTCCGGGCCTCACCACGCATCTCAGTGGGCCACACAACGGCCAATCAGGTGGGCCGCACTGAGATCAAATCTCAGTGGGCCGCACCATGTCTTGAGGTTGGGCCGCACTTGAGATTAAATCTCTGTGGGCCACACCATCTCCATCAAGTGGGCCTCGCCCTCCACGCCCAGTTGGCCCCACTAGAATTTTCAGTGGGCCGCACCTAAGACTGGGTAGCAGGTCAGCCGCACCATACAAGTCAAGTGGGCCACACTTTGCATTGGTGGGTCGAACTGCCAGCCCAACCATATGCTGGCAGGCCTGGTTGCTCTAGAGCGGGCCTAATTGACGCGGTGCATGGGCTTTTTAAACCCCCACATGGTAGTTAGCTAGAGTTTTGTAAACACTAATTAACATAAGATCATGGGTTGGAAATAATCCCAGGTGACCAATTATGGCATTGGACCGTTAGCTAGCCTCAGAAAACTAAATTAGGAAAGGAGCTACAACCCTTCAGGTGAGGATTCTACCCCTTAAGCTTCCCTCTTCCCTATTAACTCATGTGTTAGTTCAACTCTAATTATTACATAATAATTAATGACTCCATTTTCTCTGCTTTTTGCAATAGTTATTGCCTGTTTAATATCTATTTTGTGAAAACCTACATCATGGTATGCCAAATTTTGCTTAAGGAATAATTATGTAATACGTGCTTATAACTTTTGAATTACGACACTCAATTGTGGAAACCTATATATACCTTTACGAAACACACACTCATAAATCTTGAAGTATGACACTTATTTAAATGTCTACCTAAATTGACTATTTAACAATTGTTGAAATTAATTATGCATACATGGCACTCCTATCTTTGGATGGACTAACTGTTAGAAAGATCCATTTTCTTATTAGGGATGGGCCGACTGTTTGAAAGGCCCATCCCCATGCTTGAATGAGCCGACTATTTGAAAGGCCCATTCATTACTTAAGTGAGCCGACTGTTTGAAAGGCCCACTATCTTACTTAAGTGGGGTCGACTATTTGAAAGACCCATTCCTTCGCAAGTTGAATGAGTCGACTATTTGAAAGACTCATTCTTTTGCCTGAATGGACTGACTGTTTGAAAGGTCCATTCCCTTGTTTGGGATGAGCTGACTATTTGAAAAGCCCATCCCCTAGCATGAATGAGCCGACTGTTTGAAAGGCCCATTCATTACTTAAGTGAGCTGACTGTTTGAAAGGCCTACTACTTTGCAAGTTGAATGAGCTGACTGTTTGAAAAGCCCATTCTCTTGCACGAGTGGACTGACTGATTAAAAGGTACATTCACTTGGCCAACTGGATGTGCATCCCCAGTTGATGTGCATTCATACATCCATGCACTTAAACAAGATCATCACGAAATGTTTTGTATGTTTTACTATCTGGAACAATACTTGGTTAATGCGGTAGTGTGAAATCTTGAGGGGACTTCCCACTGAGCTGGCCACTCATCCTTTGAATATATAACCGTACAGATAATGCAGGTATAAGTGAAGGTGTGAATGGGGCGGATTTGGATGCAGATCCCATGGGATTGGGAGAAGACTATTATGAAGAAGAGCCTCGTCAGGGAGCAACAAAGTTTTACGGGCTAAACCAATAGTTACTTTTATTTCCTTCTTAACTAGTAACTCTTGAAACATTTTAAAACTCGAAGTTTTGTAATTGGGCCCCAGCTGAGCTGCCCAGGATATTATTCCCTTCTTGGTTAAATTTTCGCTAAGTTTGGTTTCCGCTATTTGCACTCTGAACTTTATTAATTGCCATTAATATTCTGTTAACTCCTGGGTTTTTGGAATGCGAGTCGTATACTTGGGTCCTGAAAACCGGGGCGTTACAGTTAACCACTGCACAATCATGCAGCCACCCGACTGGAACTTTACTTTTAAAATTATGTGTGATGCGTCCGACTATGCTCTTGGGGCGGTGTTAGGCCAAAGAAAAGAAAAGAAGCCCTACGTTATTATTATGCAAGTAAAACTCTAAATCCTGCCCAAGTGAATTACTCTAGTACGGAGAAGGAACTCTTAACCGTAGTATTAGCTTTGAACAAAGTTAGGTCCTACTTAATTAGATCCAAGATCATCATCTACACTGATCATGGGGCGCTCAAGTATCTTCTTTCTAAGAATGATGTTACGCCTCACTTGATAAGATGGATCCTCTTACTTCAGGAATATAATTTGGAAATAAAAGATAAAAAGGGAGTAGAGAACGTAGTGGCTGACCATTTTTCCTGCCTTGATTTCTCTGACTGCCTTGAGACGACACATATAAATGACATATTCCCTGACGAACAATTGTTTAAAGTTTCCCATTTACTTTGGTTTGCTGATATTACTTATTATCTTACTACATGTTTCACGCCAACACATTGGACTGCGCAAGATAAGAAAAGATTCTTCACCGAGGTACACAAATTCTTCTGGGATGATCTGTGTTTATATAAATATTACCCATACCAAATCTTAAGGAGATGTGTGCCATACAACGAACACCAAAGTGTCATCTCCTTCTATCATTCTCAGGCCTGTGGTGGTCACTTTTCCGCTAAAAAGACCACAACCAAAATTCTGCAGTGCGACTTTTACTGGCCCACTATGTTCAAGGACACTCATGAGTTTTGCAAAGCTTGTGAGTGTTGTCAGAAATTGGGAGCAATGTCCCGTTAAAACATGATGCCTTTAAACCCCATTCTGATCATTGAAGTATTTGATTGCTGGGGCATCGATTTCATAGGACCGTTTCCCCAATCCTTTGGGAATTTGTATATTTTGCTAGCAGTAGATTATGTCACTAAATGGGTTGAAGCGATCCCGTGCCGGAACAATGATCTTTAAACAATCATTAAATTCTTAAAAGAGAACATCCTTTCCGGTTCGGAACGGCTCGAGCCATCATTAGTGAGGGAGGTTCACATTTCTGTAATAGGCCATTTGCGAACTTAATGAAGAAATATGACATCTCGCATAAGGTAAGTACTCCATACCACCCACAAACAAGTGGACAAGCTGAGATTTTCAACAGGGACATTAAGCATATTCTAGAGAAAACGGTTAACCCTGACCGTAAGTATTAGTTGATCCGATTGACTAATGCCTTATGGGCTTACCGCACTGCATTTAAGACCCCGTTTGAAATGTCTCCCTTTAGACTTGTCTATGGGAAAACTTGCCACTTGCTTGTGGAGCTGGAACATCGAGCCTACCGAGCTATTAAAAAGCTGAACTTCAATTTGGACAGCGCTGGCTCGCTGCGCAAACTGCAGTTGAATGAACTCGAAGAGATCCAGAATGACGCATATGAGAACTCGAGAATTTACCAGGACAATATGAAGGTGTTTCATGACAAGAACATCCTTTGAAAAATATTCTTGACTGGTTAAAAAGTCCTTTTGTATAATTCTTGGTTACATCGTTTTTCGGGTAAACTCTGATCTCGTTGGACCGGCCCTTTCACAGTTATTAAAGTCTATTCTCATGGGACCGTCGAGATTCAGAATCTAAACAATGACAATGCTTTTAAAGTAAATGAACATCGGTTAAAGCTATTTGTTGAAAAATTTGATTCAGAGGACATGTCCATACCTCTGATTGATCTTGTTTACTAGGATTGACCTCCTAGTCTGACGGAGGTATAGTTAAGTCTATTTTTTTCATATATGTTGTGTTTAGGATAGTTTATTTTCCGCTGTTTAGGATAGTTTTCTTATCGTCTATTTAAGTCTTTTGTGCTAACCCATCTTCACACTGAGATCATTAGAAAAGCCTCAAAATTCCTTCTTCAGGTATTATCTTTCCATCACTTCCCTTTTCTTTTCATTGCCTTTTTTGCATTACATGCTTATTTATATTACAATGAGGACAATGTAGATTTTAGGTTGGGGATGGGGGAATAGGTAAACTAATTAGTGTTTTCTCAGTTTTGAACAAAATTTTTGATTGAAAATTTTCAATGTTTCAAGTTGAAATCTATTTGGGAAGCGATGAATTGTGTACTTAAGAATGCTTTGAGTATGATAAGATAGAGATTGAATTTTGGATTGTTGGAGTTCGATCAACTAAGTAAACTATCACCTAAGTTCTTGCACTCAATTGAGTAAGAGGAAGTTTGAATATCATGTTAATCTAAATCACAAGACATATTCAAATTATTTTCTGTATACAATACTAGAACCTCTGATTATTAACATGTAAATCATTGATAGATTTGAGAATTGAGTCTGAAGAATTTTATCCACCTTAAAAGATGAAAAGAACTAGTTAAAAAAATAGTAAGATCGACTAAATGGTCATGTATGGTGAAAAGAATGGAAAAAGAATGAAAAATAATGCAAAGTCTGAAGAGAATGTCTAAAAATTGGCCGTCGATATAAAATTAAAGACTAAAAAAAGAAAGAAAAGGGGATAAGTTCGTAATTAGTACTTATGTCTTCAAGTAATCTAGATATGGTAAACATGGCTAACATGATGAATTGATAGTATTCGTACGAGAAGTTGATTTTCACTGAGCATATTAAAAAATATGATATAGACTTATACTCTAATTTGATTGATAAAGAATCTGTTTGATAGATCGCTTATGTGCTTCAGCTATAGGTTTTCAAAATCTCACTTTCGCATTTTAATTCTACCCATTCATACTTGAGTGTACAAAGGATTGTTTTCTTAAAGAGGTTTTGGACAATGAGCATTAAGGTTTATTTCACGCATACTTTGCTCGGGACTAGTAAAATGCTGGTTGGGGATTGTGTTGATGTTCAAATATTGCATATTATCCCCTATTTATATCTTGGTTTTATGAATACGATACTACTTAATGTCCAATTTTACTCATGTTTGTGTTGCAAGGTGAATTTAAGAGCTTGGATTGGAAAAGGTGCTAAAAACATGGATTTGATGCTCAAAGATCACCTAGGAAAAGTGTGGATCTTAGGAGACAAAGATTGAAGATTTCAAGGTCCCAAGATTCAAGAAAACCAAGTAGAGAAGGAAAGAAGTCGAAAGAACAAGTGTAGAATTCTCATTAACTGTGTCATCGATCACTGTTCGATGACATCGAAGCTACCATTCGATGACATCGAATTTATGAATGGAAGTCGAGTTGGTCGTTGGATAAATTAAAGACATTTCTCGATGACTCGAGGACTTTTCAATGACTCGAGGACTTTTCGATGACTCGAAGCTTTGCTCGATGGCATCGAAGCCAGTTCGTTTTTGTGGATTTTCGCCAAAACTCGCTGGATGTATTGGGCACAATGTTCGATTACTCGAAGGCCTCTTCGATGATATTGAAGACCTACTCGATGACATCGAAGCCTCTTCAATGACATCTAATTTTCTGAGAATTATTGGATTAACTCGCTAGACTGATTTGGACGCATTCTCGATTCCTCAAACACCATTCATGACATTGAAGACACCCTCAATGACATCGAAGGTAGGTTCGATGATACAAAAGGTTATGCAGTTTGGATGAAGTTACACAGTGCGAAAAAGGCACGTGTTCAAGACACTTTCGATGACATCGAAGGCAGTTCGATGTCATCAAACGATTTACGCAGAGTTACGTGGATTGCGTAAATTCGAGGCGATTTTCAGAAATTTTAAGGTCGGTTCAGAGCTCGGAGTTCTCCAACTATAAATAGGAGTCCCCAGGGCATCCCTGGGCATCATCTAGGGTTTGGAGGAGCGAAGCACAAGGGTGGAGAGCCATCGCCAAGCATTTTTCTTCATTCCTTCCTTAGTTTTCATGCTTTATTCTAAGGTTTTAGATCCAATTATGTTTATGGTTGGCTAAACCTCTTAGCTAGGGTTAAGAGGTGAAGCTTGTAGCGTGATGAGATGTTTTTATTACTTTAATTCATGTTTATGTTAAACTTTCTTTGATTCTAATTTAATTTTAAAGGAATACTTTCAGTTTTTAATGGTTTATTGTGACTTAAATTACAGTAGATTTGCAATAGCTTTGAGTATCTTCTTTTCCTGCTTTGAGATTATGGGATTGGTAAATGCTGTTGTTTACCATTATCTCTTGGGCATGGTTTGGTGATAGAATCTCTTCCAATCATCCTAATTCTTCTCTTTTGAGAATTAGGTCAATGAAAGTTCAGATTTGGTTTTATTGATATATCTTCCAATTGGATAGGATATGACTCCAATTCCAATTGTGTTACTTGAATCAAGTAAGAAGGCTCACTGATTACTACAAGTGGATCCTTGGAAACCCTAGTCCCACCTTTGAAGTCTTAAGTTTCTAATTAAATATCTCACAATTACTTCATTTAATTCCCAATTTAGATTTAGATCTTCTTTTAGTTTTGATTCTAGTTACTTTCATAATACACACGAGATTAGTCCCTGTGGATTTAACCTCAGTCTTACTGAGATTATTACTACATCGCGACCCTACACTTGGGGTTGTGAACACCTTTAAGATTATAAATCAAATGAGGATTCCAACCTCAACATTGAGATGTGCTTGAACTCCTCAATTTCCTAGAGATTGGACTTAAGCACTCTTTATAAATCATTGTCCAACTCTTCTAGGAGACCCATCTAATTGAATCCCCTAGGATAAACAACTACCCATTAGTTGTAAGATATTTGACCTACTCCCATCACCTTGGTCATCTTGAAGACACATTAAATGAAAGGAGATTGATCGTGGAGCTAAAGCCTTGGCGAAGCAGTGACAACCTGATCGGGGGAGCATTGGGGAGCTGATTAAAGCACGGAAAAGAGAAAATTAAGTAACCCAAGATGGAGCGGTGAAAGGGACTCAATCTGACAAGTAAGTGTCATGTGTAGGAGTCCGAGTTTGTACTCTGACCTTATGTAGGTTGGAGTGTAAGAGTTTGTATCCCCAAACTCACCCTAGGTTCTTGTGTAGGACCTTGGCCTGTATGACATAAATCTATGGTTCTTGTGTAGGACCAAGGTTGTTGGTTAGTCCAAGGAAAAACCAACCCAAGTCCTTGTGTAGGACCAATGTTGTTGGTTAGTCCAAGGAAAAACCAACCCAAGTCCTTGTGTAGGCCTCCGGTGAGAGAATACGTACCAGGTTTGGGATTAGGACCTTGGCCTATGTGGCCTAAATTGCTGGGTTCGGGATTAAGACCATTGATCTTATGTAGAGCATACATTCTAGGTTCTTGTGTAGGACCTTGGCTCTTGTGTAGGGCTTAAACCCAGGTTCTTGTGTAGGACCTTTGTCCTTGTGTAGGACATAAACTTATGTTCGGGATTAGGACCTTGGCCTGTGTGGCCTAAATTATCGGGTTCGGGATTAGGACCCTTGTCCTTGTGTAGGACATAAAGTCTAAGTTCTTGTGTAGGACCTTGGCCTTTGTCCCCTGAAATTTAGTACTTCTATTATACAAGCCATTTCCTATGCCTTTAAGGATTCCCTCCTTCCTGTGTTCGAGGTAATATGAATTGATGGTTGTAGTGGGTTTGTGCCCAATACACGGATCCTTTGCCTGCGTAGTACAGAGGATTTTCCGGTATCAATTCATAGTCATGTTAAATCTCGATCCTTCGCTTGATCAGGGCATTGGAATCATTGGAGATTTTCTAGAACTTAGAATTTGAGTTAAACCGTGTGAATTTCACTTAAACATAGTTCCATCAGTCCATAATCCTGATTGTTTTAGACTCATGGGAAATATCGCATAATCTTATATTCTTATAAAGGATAAATCTACCGTGGCCCATTATGCTCTCATTGAGTACTTTGATTATTTGATATATTACCCGAGATTTCTCCTATCATCCTCACTAATTCAATTTGCTTAGATTTTTAATGTATTGCGCAGAATGTAGATATATGTGTGTATAATTGGTTACATGAAATTGGGACGCTACATCCTACCACCCTAAAAAGAAAATCTCGACCCCGAGATTTGGTATTTGGATAAAACTGCTCGCGCCTTGCTTAATGTGGTTTGTAATTCCATGGTCCCGATCACTCTCCATCCTTGGAAAAGTCTTTGTTTTGCCCCAACAGTGAGATATCCTAACTGGACTAGATGACAATGAGTAAGCCAGGTTTCATAAAGGATGGGTGAAATCATCCATTCATTGTTAAACCCAAGCTTAGTGTCGTCATTGTAAATGTCCAAAATCGCTTTATATTGATAGTCTATCACTCTAAGAATTTTAATTTCATATCCATAGGTCTAATTCATTCAAATTTAGATCTTAAGCCCTTGACTTATCCTTGAGACTTCAGAAAAATTCATGAGGCCAGATCCCACGGTTTTTTTTTTTTTTTTTTTGGGGGGGGGGGGGTGGTGTTTCACCCTTGTGAGGTGTAAAACAACTTGTTGTCCAGCAACGATTTCTACTAATTTTTTGCTATTGTTGGATTTTGTTTTTTATTATAGAATTTTGTACATATCCGATCGAGATGAAACTTTAAAGGAAGGTTGATGGAGACCTAAGTGATCTATTGAAAAATTCTCTAAATTTTTTGATGTGTCTTCTTTCTGCAACTAATGGAGATTTCACCACATGTCAAAATTTCATTGAAATAGTAGAAATTCTGGAATAATTTGAAAATCTCTATTCCCATAAGGGAAACTTGTTCTTCTTGGTTATGACTCTATTTAAGGATGACCTTTAGTTCAGAAAAAGTTTATTTGGAATTTTGGGGATTTATTCTGGGGGTACCTAGATTAGTAGTTTCTAAATTCCACGTCTTTACTTGATATTTCCAATGGGGAACCTGAATATGGGTTTTTAATTCCTCAACTCCCTAGTTCCTTCAAGAATTCAATTGATGGGGCCCGCACACGTGTGTGCCCACCCACATGTGACCACAGTGACGGCATCACAGTATATGTATCTAATTCATTATGTATCCTAATCGTGTAAAGCTTATGATGGTCCACTCCCTCAGGCCCAGTTAATCTCATTACCATGCTCTGATACCAACTGTAACGCCCCGAATCTTCACCACGGCTAGAGTTTATACTCATGCCCGAGAAAACCGGGTGTTAATGATATATAAACTGGATGCTTTAAAACCGCATCATATTTTTTTCATTTGGATTACATCCAGATACATTGACGAAGGTAACGTTCACGAGAATAAATTTGACTGTAATGATTATTTCATTAGAGTAAAGAATTCAAATAAATAATCAAATGCCCTTTCAATGGGAGCTTATTACATTTATCGAGTTCGCAGCGGTAGTATAAAACTAATTTATAAAACCATCTTCTTATTCTTTCAGTATAATCTTCCATAGGGAGATAGTCTTCAACTTCCTAGTTCTTTGTGAATTCAAATGAGTATATGTATCTAATCCATAACCCTATCCTGGTCGCGTAAAGCTTATGATGGTCCACTCCTCTCAGGCCTAGTTAGTCTCATTCTCATGCTTTGATACCAACTGTAACATCCCAAATTTTCATGGCCAGAGTTTATACTCGTGCCCGAGAAAATCGGGTGTTAGTAATGTAAAACTTGGATGCTTTAGAAATTACACATTATTATTATTATTATTATTATTATTATTATTATTATTATTTTAAATCGCATCCAGATACATTCATGAAGGTAACATTCACAAGAATAAAATTGACTGGACTGATTATTTCATCGGAGTAAAGAAATTCAATAAATAATCAAATGCATTCTCAATGGAAGCTTATTACATTAATCGAGTTCGCAGCGGAAGTACAAAACTAATATTAAAACTATCTTTGTATTTTTTTTCCAGTATAGTCTTCTATAGGGAGATGGTTCTCTAGATCTTTAATTTGTACATCACCTGCATCATCTGTACGGTTGGGAGAGGGTCAACGCCCTACTCATAGTGATGGTTATCCTTTAAGATTAACAATAATTCAAAAGATTCATAAGAGTGATGTAAGGGTTCTGATACGTCACATACTCCACTACTACGAGAGATATCAGTATGCGCAAATAATCTACATGAATGTATGCCTAGCAAAGTGTGTGCAACTCATCATACTTAGTGATCACTGTCACAATGTGGAAGATAGTTCATAATATCCGGCTCGACCCGCACTCTCACTATACCTATATTCATTGGCGTGTCCTACGTTAACGTGGCTTTACTCGAACATTTCAAGGCGACATAATGACGCAATTGGGAGATTTACGTTACACGATGTGTTCATGGAGCGACTATTTGCGACATCCAATCCTGAAAAAAGTGTTGTAACACTACAATTGCGATTTACATACATCGATTGTGTACCATGCCAACTAACCCACGGAATTACATGCCAGTCAAGAGGGCTGCTACCTGTAATACATTACGTCCACGATAAATATTGAGTCACTAGTCGTGATACCTTTAACACAACACTTGCAGTGATAGAGAATGTACACTAAACGTAATTCCCAAAAAGGGTAAATAAATATGGTAATAAATCAATTGAAAGGATAACTCTCAGTAATATGTGAATATGAAAGGCAGGATAATAATCATCAATTAAATCAAAGTAAGCTTAAAGGATAAAACCCTCACCTTTGACATTGAAGTGCCCTTTCATCTTGTTAGGACCTAGTGCGTGCATGTTGGATTCAACTTAAACCATAGATTACACCAATTATATGGTTAGGGCTTAATTCGGGTTTCATCTTTAAATTAATTATCATTTAAATCAAAACTTAATATAGACTTTCACGTAAATGGCCAACTTACCTTGATCAACACCTGAGTCTTGGCCTAAAACAGGTTTGATGAGATCCTTTCAAAGAGTCGACCCGTTCATGACTTGACGTAGTGTAACATCACCACGAAATTTCTCGTTTCTTCTCTTTCTTTCTCTCTCTTTTCTTTCTTTTCTTTTCTTTTCTTTTTCTTTTTCTTTTCTTTTCTTTCCTTTCTTTCTCCTTTCCTTCCTTCTTTCTTTTTTGCTCTGTCTCCTCCAACCGTTGGAGGAGTGCTATTTTTATAGTGGCGGGATGAGTCATTCCAGACTCTTCCTGCGAAATCTTTCGCAGGCTCCTTTGCGTACGTGTTTATGCAAATCATGTTTCTTGCGTAGTGAAAATTGGAGGTAAGCTTGCGTATTGACCGGATCAGAGTGGCCATCGATCCCGTCTTTTTGATCTGCCCTCGTGGAAGAAGTCGGATCACTTCTTTCAGGGATTTGGACGGTCGGGATCGGGATTGCAATCCAAAGGTTGGCCGTCCAATGTGTGGAGGTGTTCGTTTCGATCCAGATTCCTCGTCGTTCGCGTCTGCTTCGGAAGTGAAAGTACCCTAGTTTGTCAAGTTACGTGAGTGTTAGTCAGATTGTCTACAGAGCCTGATAGGAAGATCAATTCAAGTATCTGCCTCAACCGGATGTGCTCGCCACAGGTAAACCTAAAGCCTCACATCCCATAACCCAAAACACCAGGTGAATAAAACCCTTAAAAACAAGTTAGAAATCATAGGGTTTTAAGGTAAGAAAACTTTTTTCAAAATAGGAAAATCTCTAAGTTTTTCTCGCCTTGTTGATTTTATCGAAACACCCTCGATATGATTGACCTGTTCTGTCGATGTCCTCAATACCTTAACGATATTATCGATGTGAGGACCAAAAGTGTCCAGCAACTAAATATCCATTTGGACGGATTTATCGATGTATCGATACACCTATCGATCTCATCAATATAAAACTAAAAATGTCCAGCAACTAAATACTCATCTGGACTGATTTATCGATATATCGATTCCCCTATCGATATCATCGATATACAAATCTCGAGCCCATCGAAAGTAGCTCGATAAGATCAACATGCAGATTTTCGGCGCCCCTAATGAAAATCTCAAATTCCTTCGATATATCGATGCTCTTCCAATATGATCTGAAATCAAATATCGATCATGGGTGCGCATATCTTACAGCAGATATTTCAGGTTGTTTTTAACTATGATTGGGGGTCCTTCGATAGAATCGATATTTAAATATCAATGATATCGGCACCAGGTCGATTGCATCGAACAAGGTCATAAACCGTCCAGCAAGCTTAAAGACAAATCCGCTGGATTTATCGATGCCTCGACTTTGATCTCAATATCATCAACATTCAAATTCTGATGATCTTGATGGTTCCCCGATCATTCATAAAATCCTGAAATATTTCAAAGTCAAGTCTCTCTCATTTTTCAAATGTCGATGGATCGAACCTGTCATCAATGAATTCAGAGTTCGAAATCCGATAACATCGACAATAGTTTCGATTCATCGACCAATTGGCAAAAAGTTTCATAAGTGTATGACATTGAGTTCGAGTCATTGAGCAGACCATTGATGCTATCGAGAGTATACGCTAGATGATATCGAACCTGCTCGATGATATCGAACTCCGTCATAAATGTGACCGTTTTATATCCGTTGGAACTTTTTGCCTATATATAGAGGACTTGTCTTTTGTTGCTGTGAGAGAAAGTAGAGAGAGCTTTTGTGTTTTTCAACTTATATCTTATATCCAAAGCCCTTTCTCTCAAGGAAGTTCATCCTCCAATCCACCCTCATCATTCACATTCAATAGAGTGGATTGGGGAATGAACTACCGCATTCAAGGATCCTCCAACTACTACCTTAATGACAAATCATTAAGCTGGGATGCCTTGAATACATAAGATTGGAGTCGCTCTATCTTCTTAATAGGAAAATATTTTGAGAGTAGGATTCCATCTTGACCTTGACCCAACCCGAAGCCAAGTATTTGTATATTATTTTGTGTTGCAGATCAAGGGAGCAGAAGACTCTTCGTCAACAAGGAGGAGGAGATCTTCGGCATTGTGCTAAACAGGACTCATCAGCTTACTTGTAAGTATCTAGAGTCCAAGAGGACACTTGTGATCATTCCTTTATAGGATTGGGTCTTAAGTGGTTCTCACCCTTTGAAGTCCTCAAGGAGGCCTCCGGCGGGAGTGTACGTGGTGGGTGCGTTGTGTGGACCCTTGCTCTATGGAGAACATAAACATCTGGTTAGGAGTGAACCAGTAAAACTCTGGGTTTGAGGTAAACCGTGTAAAGCCTTGGGTTTGAGGTGAACCGTGTGAAACCTCAGGGTTGAGGTCAACCGTGTAGAAACCTCCAGTAGGGTCTTTTGGAAGATCCTTGGCCAGTGTGCTTAGAAGTGGGTGCATTGTGTTGACCCTTGCTCGTGAGAGCATAAACAATCAGCCTTAGCATAGGTTGTAAAGGTTGAAGATGAACCTGATTTAAAACCTTAGGTTAGAGGTGAACTGCTGTGAAACCTCCTTAGTGAAATTCGGTACACTCAAGGGTTGAGTGTGGTTACCGGGAGTGGAGTAGACTTATCGTTGAACCACTATAAAAATGACTGTGTTTGAGATTGTTATTCTTCTGATTGTGTGATTTACTTTAATATTTCCATATCTGAATATTTGATCACACCTCACACACCTACACAGTCATATCCATAATAAACTAGGTTGCATATTGTTTTACTTCTTAAAAACGGTTTATGATTGGATCCTCTACAGGACTTGGAAGTCAGTAGAGTTATTTTTGAGTAATCCTAATGTGTGTCTGTTGTTAGGATTAGTGTAATAGGATTAGAAATAAATCATAAAAACTTTTAAAAATCCTATTCACCCCCCTCTAGGATATATTGGCAAATTCTAACTTCAACTAGTGCGGTCTTTACCGCCATTTCAGGAAGATGCTTCTTGTGTTAACGGTGGTGTCCATGGTCAGTGTATCATAGCGGAAGAAGCTTCTGCACGTTGGAATTGGTTTTACGGAAGATCTTTTGCTGCTAGTGTGAACGCCCGACCGATCTGGGAGTTTCTAGTGAGTCGAGGCCCTCTTCCAATGGACGATGTGCACTCTTGGGAGCTCGGGAAAGTGTAAGGAAAACTAGGGTTTGGTCGGCCCCATCTTACGACCACAATGGACGGGTCAGATCACGCAGGTGGATGGTCTCAGTGGGCCATAACAAGCCTTAAACGGGAGCTGTCCATTCGTCGAGTGCATCACCTAAGCCATTTACTAGTGTTTCTGTGTACACGTGTGCGTGCATGGATGCACATGGCTGGCATGGGTTTAGTCGAATTTGTCTCTCAGATACAATGGATGGCTCAGATCATCCATTTGGATGATGATGGTGGCCCATCATTGTCACAGCGGACGAACGTCGATTTTCCTTTGCAATTCTCATCGGGTCAAACCACGTTTGACCTAATTCTTGATTTAGTGCACTACTGGTGCACTTACGCCGTGTACGCTTCGGCTATAGTGGGGTCCACAAATGTTGTTTTCTTGAGAAATCTACTCCGTTCACGTGAAAAGAAATGTCTAACTACGACTACCTACGCGGTTTCTTCACTCGATGGACATCACAATCAACGATTACGACTGATTTGTTAATTTGGGCCACTTTTACAATGATCTAAGGGCTAAATTTCGACGTGTATATTTAATTTATGATAGATAGGCACGATATAAAATTTTACATGAAACGGATCGTGGAAATTAGGTGTTTTGAAATTCAAGGGTCTACGTTAATGGCATTTTCGTAATTAATGTTGATCTCTAAGAGTTTTACATGGTTGTAGGCACGTTTCTAAGTAATTCTTACAAAAGGACTTATATCTAAATTATTATGGATAGAGAGTTATTCACTGATTTAGTCAAGGGAAGGCATATTTATCAAGCCATATGATCAACGGTTGGATGACTTGATTTATGGATGAAGATCATTCTTAACCAGTCAGATTCACGTTGGATGATGGATGTAGGGTTATGTTAGGTAGATTGGTACCATTCACGTGTACATAATATGTTAAATTCGTGGTAACACTTGCAGACTTTCATTACTCGGGTATTGAAAATTTTGGGGTATTACATATAATGTCAAAGCTCTCAATGCTATTTACTGTGTGATTTTTCTCGATGAATTTAGACGCATATGTACATGCACATTGAGGAAGGAAGCATCGGATATCTTGTAAATCACCCATGAAGGAACTAGCACAGTAAAAAGATCGAAGCTTCAGCTCATAACCACCCAATTTTTAAGATGTTAGAGACTAAAACTTTAATAAAATTCTATTCTAAACTTAATGACATTTGCAATTCCATGTGGGGTTTAGGAGAGAGGATTTCGAATGAACGTATTAATAAGAAAATTCTTAGATCATTACCGGATAGGTTCACTCCCAAGACAACCTCAATAGAAGATTGTAGGAATATAGATGAGATGAAAGTAGAAGAACTTATAGGTTCCCTACAAACATTTGAACTACGCTTTAAGACCCCCTTTAAAGATAAGAAACTAGCCATCCTCAAATCATCATATAGGCATTCACATAAACATAAAGAAATTAAATCAGAAAGTGATAGTGATGGTGTGGACGAAGAGGAATTAGCTAACACACTTAAGAAATTCCTCAATTTTACTAAAGGGAAGAGTTGTAACAAGAAGGACAAGCGTAAATGAAAATCCACTAAACCATCTAAAAAGGTCTAATATTACAACTGTGGAGAGTATACACATTTTACCCCTGATTGCCCTTGCAAAATAAAATCTAAAGGCAAGGCAATGGTGGCAACTTGGGATGTACAGACGAGTCTGAATCCACTTTAGATGACTAATCTAGTGTAAAATATAAAAGCCAAATGTGCATCCTATTGGCTCACATCACATCATCCCTCCCTAGAAATTTGGGAGACCATAACTCCATAAGGAGACCTTAGAGATCTATTTGAGCTAAATTGAGAAATCATAGGACCAAGCCTCCTATATGTGCCCTATTGATAAATTTGAGAATTTCAGCCTCATAATTGAACATATAGGTAAATCAGAGGATTCTAGCCTCATTTTTTTTTTTTTTTTGCTTATCGTAAAATCTAAGGATTTAGCCTCATTTTTTTAAAATAATCTAAACTTCGAATTTGCTAAACTGTATATCACATGCTTAGAGTTTAGATTATCTTTTGTCATTCTTGTTTTCATAGGTACATCCTTTGAATGACCATGTTTAGTATGCTCCATGTATTTCAAGTTATGCATCCCTAACCTTTGTTAGTATAGGTCTTATATTTGAAAATATTTGACTTATAGAGTTGGTTCATATATGATTTTATTGGTATATCTTTTTGACTAACCCTTTGTTAAATACTAACAAAAAGGGGAAGAAAGATCAAATCTCACCAGAACAATACTTTCTCTTGTGTAGAGTTTGTTTGTTGTGTTGCAGGTTTGATCGAGGAAGCAATTTAGGGGAGCATTGCTGCATTACATGTCTTAGTGTTCTAGAGTTATAAATTTTTATTTTGACATGTAATTTTTATTTTTATTTTATTTTGGTATGTCATTGGTATGGACCATGATATTGTCTTAGGTTAAGTTTTTGTCACATAATTGACAAAGAGGGAGATTGTTAGTGCACTCATTTTTGCAACCTAATTTTGTCAGTCACGTGAGCCGTTTTGTCCGTAGTCGGTTGAGCCTTCGGAAAGTGAAGACTAAAGACACAAGTGGAGTATAAACACCAAGGAGAACATACGGGTAAAAGAAATGCCTTGGTGACCCTAACCCCAACCCAAAATAACCTACAACCTCTAGATGATCTTGTCCCAATTAGGAATATTAATTTGATAATCCCTTAGCCTTGTGATAACAAGAAAAACATAATAAAGAATGCTAGAATAGGTGTGAATCTGCTATGTAAAAGATAAGCCAAAATAACAGATTCGAGGACATGTTTGATGGCATCGAGCTGCCATCGAACAGTCTTTATTGGCCTCGAAATCTGGCCGATGACATCGATTGAGAATCAGGGAAGTCCTGCAACCAATCTGGAAATTTGGTTAGAATTCTTGATGGCATCGAGGTCCCTTCGATGTCATCGATTTGAGATCCAGATTTGTCCAATAAGGTTCTTGAAATTTCCTCTGATTTTCTTGATGACATCGAAGATTGTTCTTTGATGGCATCGACATGACCATTTTCTGTCCTTTTTTTTTTTTTTTTTTTTTTACTATTGGAGCTTGAACTCTTTATAAATGGCATTTGATCCTTGGGCTTTTTAATGGTTTTTGGAGCAATAGAAGGCAGGGTGATTCCATATGCAAATCCCTCATCCTAAGCCTGTATTCCATTGAGTTCTAAGCCATCTCCTTTGAGATTACGACTCCAATGAGGATTCCAACCTCAACATTGAGATGTGCCTGAACTCCTCAATTTCCTAAAGATTGGACTTAAGCATTCTTAGTAAATCATTGTCCAACTTGAAATTGCGGTAATGATCGCTCTAGTAGAAGTAGGAATAGGTCAAATTGTCCTAGAGGGGGGTGAATAGGACTTTATAAAATATTATTACAATTTAAAATCACATTAACCTAATCTTGATCTAATATGGAACTATCAAGATATTTTTAATTTAACTCTAATGGCTTCCAAGCCAAATAGAGGATCTAATCATAAGACTATTCAATATTAATCAATATATAAACTTAGTCTATGATGGATGAACTATGTGACTGTGTGTGGGATGTGATTCTTATCAGTTCTTAATAATCACATTAACATGCTTCATAAGAACATTCAAAGTAAACAAAATAGAGTAATATGCAAATAACAATCCCAAACACAGTCATTTATAGTGGTTTGACTACATGCCTACTCCACTCCTGGCGGACGCACTCAACCCTTGAGTGTACCTGATTTCACTAACGGAGGTTTTAAATGAGGTTCACCTCTAACCTTTACAACTTAAACAAGGTTGACTCTAGGACCTACACAAGGTACCTAAACATGCCTACACAAATGCACACTTTTATGCCTTACACAAGAGTAAAGGATCCACACAAGGAACCTGGGGTTTTAGGCCACACAGGTCAAGGATCCACATAAGGAACCTAAGTTTTAGGCCACATAGGCCAAGTATCCATACAAGGAACTTAAGTTTTAGGCTACACAGACCAAGGATCCACACAAGGAACATAAATATGCCCTACAGCACCCACACGTACTCTCCCATCGGAGGCCTCCTATGAGGACTTGAAAGGAGTGAGAAGCACCTGTGACCCAAACCTACACGAGGAATGATCAACAGGGTCTTTAAACTTTAATGACTTACAGATAAGTAGGTGAGCCCCATTAAGCACGTTGATGAAGATCTCCTCCTTGATGATGAAGATTCTTCAGCTCCCTTGATCTGCAACACTTGATGATGTTCCAATAAAGGCAACGGGTTGAATCAAGGTTATCTTGGAATCTACTCTAATAAATATTACCTATTAAAGCGATGGAGAGATTCCAAGGTGGTTAAGCATCAAAGGGATCCTAACTCAATGATTTACCATTAAGGTGGTAGCTGGAAGATCCCTGAATGAGGAAGTTCATTCACTAATCCACTCTATGAAATATCAATAATGAGGGTAGATTGAAGGATGAACTCCCTGTGGAAAAAGGGCTTAGGATAAATGATAGGCAATAACACTCTCAAAGCACTCTATCATTTTTTACCACCTAGCAACCAAGGGCAAGCTCCCCTTATATAGGAAAAAAGAACCAATGGTAATAAAGATGTCAGTTTCTAACTAAGTTTGATATCATCGAACCTGCTTCGATGTCATCGAACGTATACTTTCGATGCCATCGAGTCGAGGATCGATGATACGAACTCAACTGAAGTATATACCTAGACCTTTTTGACTGAAGATCGATGTCATCAAACATTCGTCGATGTTATTGAATTTTAAATCTCGATATCATCAGTAGTGGTTTCGATACATTGATCTTTTCAATGAATATTTTAAGAAAGCTTGTTGGACATGAACAGGTTGACTTCGATGTCCTCGAGCCTACTTCGATGTTATCGAATTTCAAAAGTTGATGATATCGAACTCTAGTTCGATACATCGATCTTCTTAGAAGATTTTCCTTGAGAGATTGCTGGACATTCCTTTGTCCGAAATCGATGTCATCAACATAGTTTCTGTAAGTGTTATGGTCTCATGCTCCTTTGATTGTCAAATTTTGTGGTGCCAAAATATCTTGTTGCCAAAATCTCTATCTGTGTGTCTTGTGCTTGTATGTTGATATATTTGACTCAAGACGACATCACAATGGTTCAAGACATGTATGGTGCTCTGCTTCAAGAAATGAAATGTTACGTACTTTGTCCTCTTCCGTATGCATCAATGTTCAGAACTACATCGATAAGAAGAGTGTTGGTTCAAGACTCAAGTGCATTTCAAGACCCAAGTACAACTCAAGTTGAAGTTTAAATTCAAGCTGTAGAAGATCTCAAGATCAAGCAACATCAAGTAGAGATCACAAGCTTCAAAGGTTAACCATCATTTGAAACAATGAAGTTCAATGTTCATACTTCATGTCCCAGCTATGATAGACCTTAGTTTGAGCTTAGGGTAGGTCATTTTGAATACATAATTCAAGATAAGTATTCTTACATGAATTTGGTCGATTCTAAGACCAATCCTGGACCTTGTTCGACTAGTCCTAGTTCTTCTTCGACCAATACAAGAAATTCCATGACCAGTCCTAAGTTGTTGAAGATTTTCAGAATTTTTTGGTTGTGCTTCGACCAGTCCTGAAGACTATTCGACTGGTCGTAGGGAGGTCACAACTCGACCTTCGACCAGTCTTGATTCTACGACTCAAACTACAACAACTAAATCTAGTTGTCTACGACCAGTCGTAGGTCAACTACAGCCAGACGTAGGTGGTCCACGACCAGTCGTAGACTCCTTAAGACCAGTCGTAGAACGGTTTTCAGGATCGCTCTTTAAAATTTCAAAAAGCTGTTGGATCTACCACCAGTTGAAGGGTTCCTAAGACCAGTCGTAGACGTGATCTATTCACCTATAAATTGAACACGAATTTCGGAGATTGACAACGGAATTCAAGGAAATTCAACGCTCCACTTTGAGATAAGTTAGTGTTCATTTTAAATTACTTTGTGCATAATTATTTTTTCTTTTTGCTAGCTTATTTTATTTGATTTTGTTTCTATATTCCAATCTTATTTGAAAAGAGGAATTGTTGTATTCCTTCTTCTTGGAATCAAAATCAAATATAGCTACGTCCAACTGGTTTAAATCTAAAATCAATTAGAACATAGAACCATTTCAAAGTGAGTATTGGACTTGAACGTTGATTCTGTAAGTGCTATAGTTTATATCCTATATCCCTGTCAGTTGTCAAATTTGTGGTACCAAAATCACTATTATATATAACTTGCAAAAGTGAAGCTCTCTCAAAGATCAACATTCATGAACAAGCAAAGCTCACAACAAGCAAAGCTCACAAGTACAAAGATCAACCTTGACTGCAAGAACTACTCACAAGACATGACTCAAGCTACAAGACTTCAAGAAGAGTACAAGGCAGTTTGTAAAGAACTTAAGACACTTTCAAGATTGAGCTACATCAAGATTTCAAGATTGAACTACATCAAGACTTCAAGGCTCATACTTCAAGGTCACTAGTTCCTAATGTTTTAATGTCCTTACTTCATGGTTGAGGTTTGATTGACCTTAGGTTGATCTTAGAAGTAGGTCACTTTAGATACATAAATCAAATGTTTATTTTACATAAGTTTGGTCTGTTCTTCGACTAGTCCTAGGCCTTCTTCGACTAGTCCTAGAGTTGCTTCGACCAGTCTAAGATATTCCTCGATCAGTCGTGAGTTTGTTACGAAAATCGGATAATTTCTATTAGGCTTCGACTAGTCCAGGAATCTGTTCGACCAGTCGAAGGAATAGTGTCGACTGCATCTTCGACCAGTTGAAAGTCTTCAACTCAAAGTCCAGCGATGAATTTTAAGTTCTTCGACCAGTTGAAGGTGACCTACGACCAGTCGAAGGAGACCTTCGACCAGTCGTAGAACGGTCAAAGCTTATCGCGCCTGATTTTTTAAA
This sequence comes from Magnolia officinalis, assembly GCA_021015155.1. Lineage (NCBI taxonomy): Eukaryota > Viridiplantae > Streptophyta > Magnoliopsida > Magnoliales > Magnoliaceae > Magnolia > Magnolia officinalis. Next base: position 25,047,775 of record JAJHSJ010000014.1, read on the forward strand.
TATCTGTTATTACTTCGACTAGTCGAAGAGCTCTTTAGACCAGTCGAAGACGCGATCGCTCACCTATAAATAGAGCACGAATCTCAGAAGAAATGATCGAATTAATTAATTCATTCAAGCCAATCTTCATCAAACTTCTGAGAGATAATTCTGTGCTCCATCTAAACTAAGTGTGCTTATTTAATATTCTCTTTCCTTAGCTTTATTTAATTGATTTTGTTTCTGCTATTCCAATCTAATTTGATAAGAGGAATTGTTATTCCCTTTCTTTGGAATTAAAATCAATTAAGGCAAGCCCTACTTGGTTTAATTTAAAATCTATTAGAATTAGAACCATTGTAATTGAGTACTGGACATTGAACTTGGACATTCAATCATCTACTTTGACTTGGTTCTATCGGGCTGTTACAACGAAGGAGATAATCAGGTATTTTACATTTAATTTTAAATTCCTTTCTATTTTGGTTTCTTTCAAGATTTGCCAGAAAAATCTTGTTGTATTGGTTATCTGAGGAGAGCCAGGAAAACTCAGAAGTGGGGTTTTTTAATTGTGTAAGCCCACAGACAAAGACACAATTGTAAAGGTTTTGGGTGAACCTGGGAAAACCTATTTTATTAGTGAACGCTAATATCCCCTGTGTGAGGATATTAGGAGTGGAGTAACATTCTGTGTGGCTGTTGTTTAACAGTTGGTGAACACACAGGTGAACCACTATAATCCCTTGTGTTGTGGTTGAATGATTTATACTTCTAATCTTTAATTATTCTTTTGTGGGATGTATGTATGGTGGTGAATGTTGTAATCATTTAATTCAACCATTGTGAGAATTTTGTAATAGTTTAGAATTTATTTTTTGTTATTCCTTTATCAGCTTGATATTCAATTTCCTTTAAAAGTTGTTCCAGCAAGATTGCCCTGCCATTTTTATGGTGTATGGCTGTCCCTAGAACAATACATTTGTGATTACAATTTATTTCAATTCAGTTTGTATTTATTTTTGTATTCCTCTCTGGTTTGAGATTTGATACAAAGATCTTTTTAGAAATAAGGTTGTCCTACCATAAACTCTGGTTTTTGGTGAAAGGTTGTCCTTAGAACAACATTTGTATCAACCTCTCAAGATCTAAATTTTGAGGTTATTGTACTTTCCTGCATTGTGATTTACTTTGGCTATCATATTCTTTTTAATTCCGCTATTATAAGTTTTATTTAGCATTGTCATATTCACCCCCCTCTAGGACATATAGCTAGGCCTTTTCAAGTGGTATCAAAGCCTAATAGCTCTTTTTTAATTTTTGGATTTAATTCCTGATCTAACGATTTAAGCTATTTAAGATGTCAAATTTTGATAGCCTTTTAGTCACAAGGCCTCCACCCTTTAATGGCTCCAACTATGCCTATTGGAAAGCCAGAATGAGGATCTTCCTCAAATCAATGGATGAAAATGTGTGGCAAGCCACAGTGACTGAATGGAAACCTCCTATCATGGAAGTTACTGGGGTTGATGGTTCAAAATCTATGAAAGTCACACCATATTACCAATGGACCATACTTCAGAAAAGTGAGAGTAGTGTAAATGCTAAAGCGCTAAATGCAATCACGTGCGCACTATCACCGGATGAGTTCAAAAGAATCATTTCCTGTGATACTGCAAAGCAAGCTTGGGATATATTATAAATGACACACAAGGGTACTACAATTGTCAAAAAATCTAAAGTCCAACTACTCACAACCAGATTTGAAGAAATTCATATGGAGGAAAATGAAATGTTTATGGACTTTTACACTAGATTGAATGACATTGTAAACTCAATGTGGGGTCTTGGCGATAAAATCCCAGAAAGTAAAGTGTGTAAAAAGATATTACACTCACTTCCTGAACGGTTCAATTCTAAAGTAACCGCAATCCAGGAACTTCGTGATACGGATAATATGAGGGTAGAAGAACTAGTTGGTTCTCTACAAACCTACGAGTTAAACTTTAAAGCTCCTAAAGGTAAATCTATCGCTCTAAAATCTTCTAAATGTAATTCAGAAGAAAATTCTGATTCAGAAGATGATATGGCTCTTTTAGCTAAGAAATTTTACAAGATTTTCAAAAGCAAGAAAATGGTTGATTTTCAAAAATCGAATGATAAAAAGAAGTTTAGACCCAAATCTCGATAATCTTTAAAAGATAGTCAATGTTACAACTGTCAAGAATATGGGCACTTAGCAAATAGATGTCCTAAAAAGGACAAACCTAAGAAGAAGGGTATGTTAGCTAAATGGGATGAATCATCTGATTCTGAAGGTTCTTCTGAATCAGAAGATTCTGAAACTGAGTCGGGCAATGAGGTTAAAGCTCTTATGACTCTAGCCAAATTCACTTTTTCAGATAATGACTCAACAAGTGAAGAAAATCTGAGTAGTGAATGTGAAAATGAAGATGATCTTCAAGATGCTTACAATGCCCTATATAAGGAAAGTTGTAAAATTGCTGTCAAACTTAAACTTCAAAAAGAAAAGTTTTTTAAACTCAAAGAATGTTTTGAATCACTTGTCTTAGAAAAATCACAAATTTCAGATTGTTTTGAAAAATCAAAATGCGATTTGGAATTCAAAAACTCCCTAATTATTAATTTGAAATATGAAATCGAGAAACTTAAAACTGAAGTATCTTCTCTTCTGAGTCTAAAGGACACATGGAAATATGCCCAAGGTGATCCAAAGTTAGAGAAAATTTTATCCAGATCAAGAAAATGTGGCAATCTATCTGGGTTGGGCTATGATAAGAATCTACCTCCTAAACAAAAGTATACTCCTCCTATGTTTGTTAAAGGAGAGTCCTCAAACTCAAAAGGGAAAAGTACTTATCAAGATTTTTCTAGAAATTCAATAACTTTTCAAAAACCTAGAAGCAGCCATGTCAACTTTAATCAGAAACGAAATCCACTAGCTGAAAAGATAGTTGATTTACTCAAGGAGCTCTTAAAATCTAACTCTATAGGTCATTCATACAACTATAAACAAAAGAAGACCAATTATGTTCCTAAACCCAAAACAGTTATGAAATGGGTTCCTAAAGTTACCTGCTTGGTTGCTCACACTGCTTTCAAAGCAACAAGTCATTCAAAGTGGTACCTAGACAGTGGATGCTCCAGGCATATGACAGGTGACAAAGCTTTATTCACGGATCTGAAAGATATGACTGATGGTTCAGTCACATTTGGTGATGGTAGCAACTGAAAGATTATAGGCCAAGGTACGGTTCAACTTTTTAATCTTCCTGTGTTTAAAAATGTTTTATATGTTGAAGGCTTAAAACATAACTTGCTTAGTATATCTCAAATATGTGAAAATAACCATAGTGTTCGGTTTTCTAATCAAAGCTGTGAGATACTAAACAATAAGGGTTTTGTAATATTAACTTGACATAGAACGTCTGAAAATTGCTATATTATTAGCGAATCCAGCTCATCTAATCAAACATGTTACATGGTCCATACCGACGAGACTGATTTATGGCACAAACGTCTTGGACATGTACATTATCGAAATTTATATAGATTGAGCAAACAAGAACTTATAAGAGGTTTACCCAAACTTCAGAAATTAGATAAAATATGTGGTGATTGCCAGATAGGCAAACAAACAAGGAACTCACACAAAAAGGTGAATTCAAATACCACATCAAGACCACTCGAACTCCTCCCCATGGATCTGATAGGACCTACCAGAATAGAAAGTCGTGGTGAAAAAAAGTTTATCCTGGTAATAGTTGATGACTTTACCAGATTCACTTGGGTAGTCTTCTTAAGGGATAAATCTGAAACCGTTGAAGAAGTAAGAAAAGTTTTCAAAAGGATTCAAACTGAAAAATCTTCTCAAATCAGTAAAATTCGTAGTGATCATGGATTTGAATTTGAGAATAGCAATTTTGAGAAGTTCTGTACCGACCAAGGAATATTACATGAATTCTCTGCTCCCAAAACTCCACAACAAAATGGAATTGTAGAAAGAAAGAATAGGGTGCTTCAAGAAATGGCTAATGTCATGTTAAATAGCATGAAGCTCTCTAAAAATCTTTGGGCTGAAGCAGTCAACACAGCTTGCTATATTACTAACCGAGTCTACACTAACAAAGATAATAATAAAACAGCTTACGAATTGTGGTTCAATAAAAAGCCTACTGTTAAATACTTTCTAGTTTTTGGCTGCAAGTGCTATATTTTACGTGATCGTGAAAATTTTGGAAAATTTGATACGAAGAGTGATGAAGGGATTTTTCTAAGATATTCCTTAAACAGTCGGGCTTATAGGGTTCTAAACAAAAGAACTGGTGTGATTCAAGAGTCCATCAATGTTGTCATTGATGATCACTTAAACACGCCAATCCCTAATTCAGATAATGATGAAGTACTAATCATTGATAAACCCGATACTTCATCAAATCAGACTGATTCTGAGTTAAGGACTGTTAAAGATCATCCAACCACACAAATTCTTGGAAACCCACTCACCGGTGTTCGCACCCGTAGACAACTTGAGGATATATGTAATTATGTATGTTTTACATCCCAAATAGAACCATCTAACGTAAAAGAAGCTCTTGCTGATGAGAACTGAATTGTTGCGATGCGAGAAGAACTCAACCAATTCGTAAGAAATGATGTTTGGTATCTCGTACCAAGACCTAAAGATAAACACATTATTGGAACAAAATGGATTTTCAAAAATAAGTCTGACAAATGTGAAAATATAATTAGAAACAAGGCTAGTGGTACAAGGTTATACTCAAATTGAAGGGATTGATTTCGATGAAACTTTTGCACTAGTAACACGTCTTGAATCTATCAGACTATTTATATCCATTGCATGTTTTAGAAAGATAAAGATCTGTTAGATGGATGTGAAAAGTGCTTTTCTAAATGGCGATTTACATGAAGAAGTCTATGTTGAACAACCAATAGGTTTTGATGATCCCAAAAATACTGATTATGTGGATCGGCTTAAAAAGGCACTTTATGGATTAAAACAAGCACCTAGGGCATGGTATGAGAAACTAACGAAATTTCTTTTAAGTCAAAATTTTCAAATGGGATCTGTTGATAAAACTCTGTTTGTTAAAAAACATAATGATCATATCTTAATGGTATAGATTTACGTTGATGATATCATTTATAGATCAACTTGTACTGACTTGACTACTGAGTTTGCAGATTTGATGAAATCACAGTTCGAAATGAGCATGGTTGGGGATTTGACTTATTTCCTTGGATTACAAGTAAAGCAACAACTTGAAGGAATATTCATTTCTCAATCTAAGTATGCTTTGAATCTAATCAAGAGATTTGGATTTGAGAATGGCAAGAATTTTGATACTCCTATGAGTACTACCCTAAAACTCTCAAAAGACTCTAATGGTAAAAATGTTGACTCAAAATTTTATCGGAGTATGAATGGTAGTTTGTTATATTTAACTGCTAGTAGACCTGATTTTTCTCTAAGTGTTGGTATTTGCGCAAGATATCAATCTGATCCAAAAGAATCTCACTTGATTGCTGTCAAGCGAATTATTAGATATGTCGTAAGTACTGTAAATCTCGGTCTCTAGTATCCTCATGAGACTAGTGTCCAATTAGCTGGGTACTCGGATGCTGACTGGGCTGGTAATCTAGATGATAGAAAATCAACCAGTGGTGGTTGTTTTTACATTGAAAATTGTCTAGTTTCCTGGTTTAGTAAGAAACAAAATTCTATATCACTTTCAATAGCTGAAGCTGAGTATATCGCAGCTGGTAATGCATGTACACAGCTTGTTTGGATGCAACGAATGCTAAGTGATTATGGAATTAAACAGGATTCTATGTTATTACATTGTGATAATTCCAGTACAATAAATATTTCAAAAAATCCTATTCAGCATTCTCGTACTAAGCACATTGACATTAGATTTCATTATATAAGGGAATTAGTAGAAGAAAAAGTTATATCACTAGAATATATTCTTACCAAAGATCAACGAGCTAACATTTTCACAAAACCTCTCGATAAAAGCAGGTTCAAAAAGATGAAATTTGATCTTGGCATGTCCATTTTAAAATGATTATTTATGCCTACTTGTATCATAATGTATATATCTACTAGATTGAATTCCAATTTTTGTATAATTTGCAAGAAATATGAATTTTTGGACATTCTTCGACCAGTCGTGAGTATACTCGACCAGTCGACCTTCGACCGGTCGTAGATATCCACGACCAGTCGTAGATCTCGGGAATCACTTAAAATTTGGGGATTTTTTCTTTCTTCCTCATTTCATTTTTCCTCTCTAAGGAGCCAAGCTTCGACTTGTCGAACCCATCTTTCATGTTCTTCAAGGTTAGTGTTCCAAATCACGTTTTTCTTGCAGATTTGTGTCTAGATTGTTTACTTTTCAAGCTTTAAGCTTTTTATTTTGGATTTCATTGAGATTTGGGGTTTGAATTTTGAAAAATCTGTTTTGAGGAAACCCACTTCTCAATCCTTTGCAACTTCTTATTTCCTTGATATCCTTGTTGCAAATGGCTTCTAGAGGTAGAAAAACTACTTCCCGAGGTCCTTCTTCTTCCTCCAGATCGACCATTATCTCTAAGCGTCATCTTCTTGTTCCCAATGATGATCCATCTTATGTTAGGGACATTAGATTACGTAATGTTATTGTTGAACATCCTGTTGATGTTAATCATATTGCACCTTTTGACATCCTTCCTATGCTTGAAGCTGTAGGTTAGGTTAACTTATTACATTGGGGTGGGCCAGCATACCGGTCCATTGCCCAATCCATGTTTGCATGTATTAGTGCTTTTTCACAGGATAATTTAACTTTTAAAATATCTACTAGAGAAGGGCCTTTGACATTGATCGTCATTTAATTTCAGCCCTTATGGATATTCCTGTGAATGATGAGGGTATTCCTATCCATAACTTAACTGATAAACCCTCAATGTCTGAAAAACGCATGCTCACTAGAGACTTGTGCAACATGGATGTTCAATGGACACAAAAAGGGAATGCGCTTCCCGCAAGGTATTTGTTACCCAAGTACAGAATTCTCCACAAAATCTGTGTCTAATCTGTATCCTCGTTCGGGTAATAAAACTGAATTGACTTCGTTTATGGTTCGTGTTATCCATGCTATCTTCAAAGGTACTCAAATATGTTTACCATCCTTAATCTGTCATTTCATTCTTCAGTTTAGACTCCATCCTGGTAATAGTGACATTCCTTTTGCCTATTTAATGATTGTATTGGCTACACATATGTTAATCGATATGCCGGTTGATGAGGCACCAATCCATCATCTGATCTTCAACAATACTAATATCAATAAGATGAAGCTGGATCTACTTCCTAAACAAGGTGGTGGTGGTGGTAGTCATGAAGAAGCTGGTGATGACATTAATATGGATGACATTTTTGAGGAACTAGATTCTGACTCGACAAATGATCCAGATTTTGAACCATATGATGTTGATGCTCGTCTGAGTGCATTAGAGGATAAAGTTGAGAATATAAATGTAAAGATGGAAAACATGTCTGTTGCTCATGATTTACAATTCAAGTACATGCGCAAATATCTTAGGCGATTGAATAAAGGCATGCACCAACTTGATCTCTCTATTCCTACTCCGCCATCTGGTTCTAGTTCTGATTAGTTTATATGAGACTTCTGGTCTGTAATAACTTTATAACTTAGCACTTGGTTGACTGATTTTGAGTTGGATACTATCTATGTTTTATGCTGGATATTTATTCTATGTGAAGCTATGCTGAGTATCTCTATCTTTGTTTTGCTATAATCTCATAACTCCTCATGTTTACTCTCATATATCCCTTTATTTAGTTCTCCTTTATTGTTGTTTCCTTTGTCATATTGTGACAAAAAGGGGGAGAATGGTTTGTTCTTAACGATGTGATTGTGAGAGGAGTAGCATTGGTTATGTTACTCAGGGGGAGTATGTTTGAACTAGTTGAATGAAACTGGTTGAATGTTGAATGTTGAATATTGAATATTGATTTGCAGGTAAGCCAGTTGATATGAACTGGTTCATAACTCTTTAACTAGTTGTTTTACTTTACGTTTATCTTGGTTATGTGTTTTGTCACTAATTTGACAAAGGGTAGATTGTAAGTGCTATAGTTTATATCCTATATCCCTGTCAGTTGTCAAATTTGTGGTGCCGAAATCACTGTTATATATAACTTGCATAAGTGAAGCTCTCTCAAAGATCAACAGTCATGAACAAGCAAAGCTCACAAGTTCAAGGATCAATCTTGACTGCAAGAACTGCTCACAAGACATGACTCAAGCTACAAGACTTCAAGAAGAGTATAAGGCAGTTTGTAAAGAACTCAAGACACTTTCAAGATTGAGCTACATCAAGATTTCAAGATTGAACTACATCAAGACTTCAAGGCTCATACTTCAAGGTCACTAGTTCCTAATGTTTCAATGTGCATACTTCATGGTTGAGGTTTGACTGACCTTAGGTTGACCTTAGAAGTAGGTCACTTTGGATACATAAATCGAATGTTTATTTTACATAAGTTTGGTCTGTTCTTCGACTAGTCCTAGGCCTTCTTCGACTAGTCCTAGAGTTGTTTCGACCAGTCTAAGAAATTCCTTGATCAGTCGTGAGTTTGTTACAAAAATCGAATAATTTCTGTTAGGCTTCGACTAGTCCAGGAATCTGTTCGACCAGTCGAAGAAACAGTGTCGACTGTATCTTCGACCAGTCGAAAGGCTTCGACTCAAAGTCCAGCGATGAATTTTAAGTTTTTCGACCAGTCGAAGGTGACCTACGACCAGTCGAAGGAGTCCTTCGACTAGTCGTAGAATGGTCAAAGCTTATCGCGCCTGATTTTTCAAATATCTGTTATTGCTTCGACTAGTCGAAGAGCTCTCTAGACCAGTCGAACACGCGATCTGCTCACCTATAAATAGAGCACGAATCTCAGAAGAAAACATCGAATTAATTAATCCATTCAAGCCAATCTTCGTTGAACTTCTGAGAGATAATTTTGTGCTCTATCTAAGCTAAGTGTGCTTATTTAATATTCTCTTTCCTTAGCTTTATTTAATTGATTTTGTTTCTGTTACTCCAATCTAATTTGATAAGAGGAATTGTTATTCCCTTTCTTTGGAATCAAAATCAATTAAGGCAAGCCCTACTTGGTTTAATTTAAAATCTATTAGAATTAGAACCATTGTAGTTGAGTACTGGACATTGAACTTGGACATTCAATCATCTACTCTGACTTGGTTCTATCGGGCTGCTACAATGAAGGAGATAATCAGGTATTTTACATTTAATTGTAAATTCCTTTCTATTTTGGTTTCTTTCAAGATTCGTCAGAAAAATCTTGTTGTATTGGTTATCTGAGGAGAGCCAGGAAAACTCAGAAGTGGGGTTTTTTTTAATTGTGTAAGCCCACAGACAAAGACACAATTGTAAAGGTTTTGGGTGAACCTGGGAAAACCTATTTTATTAGTGAACGCTAATATCCCCTGTGTGAGGATATTAGGAGTGGAGTAGCATTCTGTGTGGCTGTTGTTTAACAGTTGGTGAACACACAGGCGAACCACTATAATCCCTTGTGTTGTGGTTGAATGATTTATACTTCTAATCTTTAATTATTCTTTTGTGGGATGTATGTATGGTGGTGAATGTTGTAATCATTTAATTCAAGCATTGTGAGAATTTTGTAATAGTTTAGAATTTATTTTCTGCTATTCCTTTTTCAGCTTGATATTCAATTTCCTTTAAAAGTTGTTCCAGCAAGGTTGCCCTGCCATTTTTATGGTGTATGGCTGTCCCTAGAACAATACATTTGTGATTACAATTTATTTCAATTTAGTTTGTATTTATTTCTGTATTCCTCTTTGGTTTGAGATTTGATACAAAGATCTTTATAGAAATAAGGTTGTCCTACCATAAACTCTGGTTTTTGGTGAAAGGTTGTCCTTAGAACAACATTTGTATCAACCTCTCAAGATCTAAATTTTGAGGTTATTGTACTTTCCTGCATTGTGATTTACTTTGGCTATCATATTCTTTTTAATTCCGCTGTTATAAGTTTTATTTGGCATTGTCCTATTCACCCCCCCTCTAGGACATATAGCTAGGACTTTTCAGACCTTTGCTCTTACGTAGGGCATAAATTGTAGAGTACTTATGTAGGGCTGTAAAGGTTTGAGGTAAACCTGATTTAAAACCTCCCATAGTGAAATCCGGTACACTCTAGGAGAGAGTGAGTCCGCCGGGAGTGGAGTAGGCATGTAGTCGAACCATTATACATGCCTATGCTTGGGATTGTCATTTGAGCATTTGCTTAATTATGCAATATGATTTAATGTTTAATTATATGCTTGTATGATTAGATGAATGATAGGATTAATAGGTAGCATATCCCATACTCACATGTTCACTATGCTATAGGCTAGTTACTTAATTTGCATTTCTTAAGTAGCCTATGTGATTGGACCCTCTATTGGCTTGGAAGCCTTTAAAGTTACATCGCTTAGTTTAGTTTAATTGGCAATTAGTTTAAACTAGGCAATTGTTGGTTTTAATTGATGATAGAAAATCTACCAACGGTGGATGTTTTTATGTCAGAAATTGATTTGTATCATGGCTAAACAAGAAACAAAATTCTGTATATCTATCTACTGCATAAGTTGAATATATTGCGGTGAGAAATGCTTGCATTCAGCTAATGTGAATGAAGAGAATGCTAGCTGACTATGAGATTACGTAAGATACGATGACATTATATTGCGATAATTCTAGTGCAATAAATATCTTTAAAAATCTAATTCAACATTCTCGTACAAAGATATCGACATATGATACCATTATATTCGAGAATTGGTTGAAGACAAAATTATCATGTTGGAATACATTAAAACTAAGAAGCAGCTTGCAGATATATTGACTAAGATGCTTGACAAAGTTAAGTTTTTAAGTGTAAAGCGTGACATTGGATTGTGTAGTGTTAAATAATTTTTCTTTTCTTTGCATTTATTTTTATGTTTATTTATAATTAAAAAAATGCATGAAAAGAAAAATAAAAAATAAAAATAAATGTTGTAATAAAATAAAAATCAAAATTTTGGACGACATATTTAATGAGTTGGAAGATACTGATGATCCAGCTGATTCTGACTACCATCCCTCTCAGTTTGTTGAGAGACTATCTGTATTGGGGGAGAAAGTAGAGGCTTTGCTTGTATCACAAGCTTCATTAGCCCAAACCCAACAGTCTATAATGAAGTACATAAAAAAGTACTTCCATCGCATCAACCGAAGTTTGCAGCTAAATGATCACTCAATGCCTGCACCATCTTCCTCTGGGTCGGATTAATATTGATTTATTTATCTTTTTTACTTATGTTGGTTCTGTACTTCAACTTATTTTGTGACTTGTATGTTGGTTATGTACTTCAACTTATTTTGTGACTTGTCTTGATACTTTGGATTGCCTTGATGATGTGTTTGCTGACATTTGAATATTTTAGATAATATGGTTTGGATATTTCATATGAATGCCCTGATTTACCTATTACATGCTCATTCTATCATTGATATTCATATTATTATGCTATTCTTCCTTTGTCAACTTGTGATAAAAAGGGGGAGAGAATGATGGAATGCTATATGTGTATGGAATGCTATATAGTATGGAATACTATGTGTATACAATGTTATATGTGTATTTCACAAGGGGAGTGTCAGTTGAGCACCATCAGTTGTGAGCTGAAGATTACGACTTCAAGGACGAAGACTTCAAGGGTAGCTTCAATGTGTATAATTGATCTTGTAAAAGAATGTGTACGTGTAATGTTGTGTGTTTTGTCACGAAATTGACAAAGGGGGAGATTGTTAGTGATATGATGGAGAGCACATATAGATTGTCAAATTTCATGATACAAAAGTGCTTCAAGGTAGAACCTGAAGATCAACTCAAGATCGGCTTATGTTCAAGAAAAGATTGGCACAACTTCTTAAAGAAATCATCGTGAAATCGTTGCCCGAATTCAAGACAAAGTCTAAGACAAAGTTCGGGACAAAATCCAAGACAAAGTTCAAGAAAAAATTCAAGACAGTCTAAGACAAAGTTCAAGCCAAATGACTCAGATATTTGATATATCTCAGGTGGTATAAACCCTAGAAAGACCTTAGGACTAGGTGCTTTTAAAATTATTTTAACATGATTTTATGCCTGGAATTCGGCCAACCTAACTTCTGGTTCGGCTAGCCCAACTTCAAGTCCCTGTAAATAACAACTTTTGTTAAAAATTTCGCTAGCCTAAGTTTTTTTTTTTGCTAGCCCAAGCTTGAAGTTTTTCCAGCCCGAGAAAGTTTCGGGTGAAATTTCAGCAACACCAACTTTCGGAATTCACGGGAATTTGGTCAGCCGAAGGGAAAATTCAGCTAGTCGAACTTGACCTTGGGTCAGCTGAATTTTGGATAATTCTTATCCCGTGCAATCCAAAATCCATTGAACAGAATTTGGTGAACTTGAGCTAGCAGAAGCCTATCTCGAGCTAGCCGAAGTTCTAACTTCTTTGCCTATAAATTGAGTATTTCTCTCATTCCGAATTACACACAAAATTATTATCATAATTCTTCTACAAGAGAGAAAGAAGCTTAAGTCGTCGGCAAGCTATTTGTTGGTATTTATAATTTATTTTAATTGCTTATTCAATTCCCTTTATTCTTAAATCTCTTAAGTCTTAATCTAAAAGAGTAAACTATTCTCCTCTTTGAGGTCTAAAAGAATTGAATTAAGTACAATTTGGGTTTTTCATAATTAAAATCTATAGATCCCTAGACTCTTTCTATATGATTAAGTAATGCGCCATCTACGTTCAACAAAGAGGTTCTTCTACTACAAGCTTCTGCTACGTCTTCTATATTCAAAGATAAGTATACCTTCTAAAACTTTGCTTAGGTTTTTTTGAGATATCCTGTGAAAATCTCAGTTGAGGTTTTGTCTGAGATAACCCGTGAAAATCTCAGTAGGTTTTTTTATTGTGATAGCCCATGAAAATTACAATGAACTGTATCAGGTTATTAAAGTGACCCTGTGAAAACCTTTTTATAGTGAAAGCCAAAATTATGAGGGAAGTAATTTTGGGAGTGGAGTACGTGTGGTTGTTTTAAGCACCGAACCGCTATAACTCATGTGCCATTTGGTGAATGCCTTATTATTTTTTGTGATTGGATGTAATTTATTTCATTTCAGTGGTGAAGATTGTAATCCTTTTATATACTCTTATTAGTTTGAAAGATTGATTTTAAAGACATTTGTGAAATAAGGTTGTCCTGCCTAATATTTTAGGTGAAGGTTGTCCTACGAATTATTTGTAATCATGGTTTCAATACTCAAGCAATTGAGTTCTTTGTAATATTTATATATTTCAAATTTATTTCGATTATTTGGCATTGTCCTATTCACTCCCCTCCCCCACCCCCCCTCTTCTAGGACATCACTAACTCTCCATTTCAATGTTTATATGTCAATGCAAATGGACTCATTCCGGTACTGGTGCGGGGAGAATTCCTATATGCCCAAGTCTCTCTCACAACTTTGTATGCCACTGGCGGGAATTCTCTTCAATCATCTTCCTTAGAATGTTTTTATTAACTTGTTATTAGCCTCAGCCTGACCATTTTCTTGCACATAATATAGCATTGAGTGTAAAAATTTGATTTTGTATCAGTCAGCTATGACCCTGACTTCTTTTGATGAGAATGCTGCACCTTGATCTATAGTAATCAATTTGGGAATCCCAAACCTATGAATGAATGAGTCTTTATGAACTCAATTATTTTCCTGAGACCGACTCCCTTCATGGGTCTTGCTTCTGCTCACTTAGTGAAGTAGTCAGTCGCCACAATGATGAAGGAATCCATGTGCAATGCTGGTGGATGAATTTGACTTATCAAATCAATTTTCCATCCTCAAAATAGTTATGACTTGATGATTGGATGAATTTCGGCCATGGGGACATGTTGTATCAGCCCGTTTCTTTTGCATGCCTTGCAGCCTTTGGCATACTGGATGTAATCAGATGTCATTTTTAGCCACAAATATCTGTAACATTAGATTGTGAGCCTCATTTTCCTTCCGGCTTGATGAGCTTCACACAACCCATCATGGACTTTGCCCATAACCAGCATATAGCTTTCTTGTTAGCTAGGCATCTTAATAGCATACCATCAGTCCCTTTTCGGTACAATTCACTATCAATTATGACATAATTGACGGTCGATCTTCTCAGATCTCTATTAGTCTTAATCTGTGGGCTTTGACGATAACCGATCAGGGGAGTAATCTAGTCATCCTCATCTACCTCGACTTGGCATACTTCCATAATTACTTCCCTCTAAAAAACTGAGGGTTAAGGATCTCCTTTGCACCATGGTCATCCTCTCGGCCGATCCTCTCATGATGTCCAATCCTACAACCATCTGTGCCATTTCATTAACGTCCATATTGTGATCTCTAGTATTATGCATTAGTTCCACCTCATTGAAGCTATCCAACATTTGGGATGTCAATGCATAATAAGATAACAGTGCAGGGCTGGTGCACTTAAATAGTCCCGTCATTTTATTTATCACTAATTGTGAATCATTCATTACTGTTACGTTTTGCGCGCTTAGTTCCATTAGTAATTTTAGACCAATTATCATAGCCTCGTACTCGGCTTGATTGTTGGTGCATTTGAATTACAATTGGAACGCGAATTCTTACATGTTCCCATTTGATGTAATTAAGATGATCCTAACCCCTAAAGCTTTATGGGTCTTTGAGCCATCAAATATCAACTTCTAGGGAGTCAAATACACATGATGAAAGTCTAAAACTTTTGAGGAAAATTGGCTCTCTAAGTCAAATGATGATTGGCCATGAAATTAACTATAGCCTGATCCTTTACTGCTTTCCGAGGTAAGTACCTAAGATTGAATTCAGACAGAGCTAAACGCCATTTACCGATTCGCACGCTCAAAATCAGCCGATTTAACATATATTTCACTCGATCGGTCAAAGCTATTAGGTTTAACTCTTTCGGCCAACAAATAATGTCTTAGTTTGGTGGCCACAATTGTATAAAGATAAGAATAATTTTTCCATTGACGTGTATTGTCTCTCAGTATTGAGAAGCTTCTGACTTGGATTGTTGATTGCTTTTTCTTTTCGGTCATCGTCATCTTGGGCTAGCAGTACACCAACCAACTCTATCGATACTGCGACATACGACTTAAGCGGTCGACCTTTAACTAGTGGCATTAACACTAATGGCTTCATCAAATATTCTTTAATCTTCTCAAAAGCAAGCTAATGTTCTATATCCTATTTGAACTCGACTCCCCGCTTCAGTTTTATTAGAGGAGAAAAAATATTAATCTTTCATGTATAGTTGAAAAATAAATCTTTGCATGAAATTGGCCTGCCCAAGGAAGAGTTGCAATTCTGATTTATTCCTTGAAAGGTGAGCATTTATGATTGCCCACACCTTATTCTTGTCCACTTTGATACCTTGCTGGTGTACAAGGAATCTCAAAAAATTATCGCCCGACACTTTAAAGGCACATTTGAGGGATTCGTTTTTAACTTGTGGAGTCTCATTCGCTCGAATGACTTGCGTAAATGAGTAAAATGATCCCCTACATCGATCGGTTTAAATACTACATCATCGACATCAAATTTTATGAATTGGTAGAACAACATGACTACCCAAATAATAGGTCTCTAAAGCCCCGAGAAACCTATGGCCTTAGAGCTATGAGCATTATTGAATGATGTCCACTGTTTTGAGTCTAGATTGGCATGGGTGCATATAGTGGTGCAAATGGGTTGGGTTGAGGAGGGACACTGTACCCAACCCATTTAAGAATAGAGTAGGAATTTTGGACCCAGACCTAACCCACTGGGTTAGACTGAAGTCAAAGATAGCCGACCTATTAATGTAGAGGGCCAGGTCTGGGCCCTCCTCCAGACCTTACTCATTTATACAAGGGTTGTGTCTAGTTCGAGCATAGAAATTACATTGGAGTTCTCATACAAATAATGTTCCACACCATCCAATTAGTGGTGACTATTAATTTTAATGAACGACAATCCAAATTCAACAAGTAAAATTAAATGGTTAGGGTAGTTCAATTAGTGTGGTTTTTGTTACTTTATATCTAATATGGTCCAGATTGAGTAGTGGATGGGTAACCGTCCTTTTAAAAAATGGTGGAGAACTATTGCTACAGTTTAGAGTTGTACATGAGTCGAACCGAGTCGAGCTTGGCGCTGCTCGACTCAGCTCACCTTAGTCCTTGAGCCTGACTGGCTAGCTCGGCTTAGTTCAGTCAACAGCTCGGGCGAGTTTAATTCGAGTTCGAGCCAAGATTGAGCCTCTGTGGCATTTTCTCAAACACATGGAGTGCACCTTCAATTTCTCACGGAATGCTGAAATCATTATCAATGTTGGCAGCAGTCATATGGGTCCTAGTGATTTTCTGTCCTTGTTGATGCAAGGTGATCAGAGTGTTTGTAGCATCTTCTCTAATGTCCTCAACTATCTTCAGGTAGCCATTAACAACCTTTGTAGTCTCTTCGGCCTTGTACACTGCATAATTATCCAATTCTTGCATTGTTTAGTTCTCTAATCCACCCGATTCGCGAAAACTATTATTGTATCAGTTTTTTGTAGACAAAGAAACTGAAGCAGAAGAGGCTCCTCCACTTACATCATCATTACTGTAAGTAGAAGGGGTGGTTTTGGAATTCGTTTTGTTGGTTATAAGATGCTCTCCCAGGTTTAGAGGTTTGATGTATATTAGAATCAGAGTCTGAATTAAATGGGTTAGAGGAAGCCGAGAACCTAGATTCCACAGACTGTTGCTTAGGATTCTTACCCATTGGTGTTTTTGTCATTGCGGTTTTGGACGTATGAGTATGAACAAAAGATTGAGTCGTTTCATTAAGCACTTGCTAAGAAACATCAATATCAAAATAACTGACTCACCGAACTAGTTAGATCCGAGTTCGATTGAAGTTGGGGTTCGATTCGAGTTGAGTTGAGCTCGGGCAAGCTTGAACTCGGCTCAAAATTTTTTCGAGCTAAAAAAATCAGCTCGTCTCAGCTCGAACTCAGTTTCGAACTGAGTCGAATCGAGCTTTTTTGAGTCGAGTCGAGTGAGCTAACTGAGCTAACTTGGTTCGTGTACAACTCTAAGTTTAGCCCAAAACAATCAAAAAAATAAAAAATAAAAATAAATACACGTAATTAATTAGTTTTTCTTGGGTCCTGGTTCTGTCCATTTTAGTATGATCCAAATTAGAACCACTTAAAAATTTGTTGGGTTCAGCTTAGGTCAGGTTGATTTTGATAGGACCCAGACTAGTAGTTTTCAGTTTTAATCTAATGGCCCAATAGGTTTACTAGACCCACTTGATACAACATTTATATTAAATGAGTTGCCACTAATTACCATGATGAATGCATTTGAGTTCCCAAATGGAACTAGCTCACCATGAGAGCTTTATAACATAAGAGGTTTAGAAACATTATACGTAATATTGAATCAGCCTAAAGTGATTGAATCTTTTTTTTTTTTTTTTAATTGGCAGGCTCTCGATTTTTTTTTCTATCCATTTCTTCAAGATCTACAAAATTCATTTTGGGCCAACCCGAGGTTGGGTTGGATTGGGTTAGCGTTGAGGTATAGGAACCTTGGGTTGGGCTAGGGTTGAGCACCAACTCGACCCAACCTGCCCGACTTTCAACCTTAATACAAGCTAAAAGAGATGGGGAAGATTGGACAAGATGATATTACGCTTTTAATGAAAGAATTTGAAGATCTTGATGCTGATCAATCAGGAAATTTGTCTGCATCCGACCTTGTGCTTGCGCAATCCTCCTCAGAAGGGAGCTAACATCAAATACAACACTCATAGAGAGATTGGGAGCTGGAAGCTGTGTTTTCTGGATTCCTTAAATTTCTACCAAACAGACGCTAAGATGCTTGCTCAAGAGTGAATATGTGTAAAATTTTAACTATACCCATTGACTTCTTTATCTCACTTTCTTTGACGAGCTATTTTGAGAAAATGTGTGCATTTTGCATGTATTTTTTGTATGTATGATATTTGAATTGAGTGTTTTCCACACGGACGGTTTGAAGAAACCAGAAGAGAAAAAAAATTTGTTGTGATTGAGATTCTTAGATGAAGGGCAAAGTGTTTTGAGATGGGCATTTACCACATTTGTTTAATTGCAAGAGTAAATGGGTTGGGTGTCACGCCCCAGACTCAGTAACCGGACTCACTAGGAACCTGATGGCCGGTTCTGGCCGCAACAGCATCCGTAGTACCCCATTCTCAGCTACTGAGGCAGGTTCCGATCCTGGGATCCTATAAGGAGGATTTTTATAACAGTATAATCATTACCAATACGAGCATACCTAAGATCACATCAAGTAAATTTGAGAATAACAAAGACACACATCACAAAATCCACTAAGAATTTAATCTTTTACAAGCTTACATCAGGTCCAAAAGGACATACATAAGATAATGGGAAAAGAGAGAAAAGAGTCAGCAACGCTGGAGTCCTCAAACTCAACTCTACTCCAAGCTCTGCAGCTACGACGCCTGCCTAAGATCTCCTGCACGCATCAATCGTGCATAAGCTTATAGAAGCTTAAAGGGTGATGTAAGTGTGTGATAATAGTGCTCAGAAGAAGATAGAGAATGCAGGAGGGAGTCATGATCAATACCAATACCACTAGCCTTACCAAGGCTAT
The DNA here is from genome assembly GCA_021015155.1 of Magnolia officinalis. Lineage (NCBI taxonomy): Eukaryota > Viridiplantae > Streptophyta > Magnoliopsida > Magnoliales > Magnoliaceae > Magnolia > Magnolia officinalis. Next base: position 25,066,609 of record JAJHSJ010000014.1, read on the forward strand.
CATAAATGCGAGAAACTATACCAAGGCTATATAATGCAATGAGTACTGTAATGCAATGAGTACTGTAATGCGATGAGTACTGTAATGCGATGAGTACTGTAATGCATTATGAGGCTTACACAACCGATGCAATTGCAATGCGAAGTGATGTCAGTGCTCATGTCCAATCCACATATCAAGTACATTTCCATCATAAGGAAATCACCGGGGTTCATTACACTACTGGATGACTGCCGCTTTACAGACCCCACACAATCAAACGAGCGTAAGAGACCTCACTACCCTCCTATGGACAACCAATCACCAGAATGGCCTGATGGTAGCGGACCCATTCACGAGCTGGTCAGACTCAGCCTAGCAATGTCGCCTTACATCAGGTGAGTAAGGCCACACCCCTATCTAACCGACTACACGACAGTGAGAGTCGCGGCCTAACGGTATAAAGCCCTCGTGCGCTCATATATTCCACCTGGTCACGGCGCTGGAGCAGATCCTTGGTACCATAGAAGTTTTGGGAATTTCACCCATGGGCATCCTACGCACCCGGTATGCTCAAGTAACATTTCTAGTGTCCAAACATGGCCATCCATGATGTATCTGTGGAGGCTACAACCCTGATGAAGCTAGGGTGATAATGTTCATATGTTATACAATGCCAGATGCATGAATCACACCATCAACTATGCATCAATTCCAAGCATCTAACATGCTCAAGAGGGAATATTGCGTCCCTCAGGAAGGCAACATGCAATGCCCAATGGCACAATCATAACCACACATACAGTGTCATCCAAGCATACAATGAAGCACATGGGCCATGAAGATGGGTTTAAACGCATTATGCGGCGATATACAAAGTAGTACGCTCCTCCTATCCAAGAAGAGACCAAGACTAGGTATTTAGACAATATCCATAAGGAATCCCACCTCTAGTGGGGACCCATTTACCTAGGGTAGCCCACGAGACTAAGCATACAACTACATGTCTAAGTAACATAGAAGTGAGTCTAGCAAGAGTTTAAGATGAGCATCTAATCACATTTCGATACAATCGAGCCTAGAGGGGTCCATAATGGGGACATTTAACCACCATTCCCTAAGAGACATCTCAACCACGAACTATATGGATACAAGGCCCAAGGCCCTACATTCAAGCTAAGAACACAGGTAACCACATACATACATTCCTCATAATAGGCCATAAAAAGATATAATACAACTTTTAACAATATGGGCTCCAAGTTGAAAATTAAGGCCCAAGGCTCAATTCCCAATGGCCATAGAATCCACGCATTAAGTTGGACTTGGTTGGCAGCCCGCGTACACAATATACGACCCAAAATATGTTTAAGCTTGGATGATGAAATGGGCCCAACTACATCAGCCCAATAACTAACAATTTAAGTGGGCAACCAAGGGCCCAATACTATCCTTATCTTAGCCCACAAGTCCACCAAAATGGTGGAAGCTGGCTCAATATATGTTGGGCCAAGCTAGGACGTCCCAACCCACTCTGGGATCATGAGATGCCCCAAAAATCTGATCTAAGATGGGGTCCTCATGTGATTACTAAAGGTGACCCAAAAGAATGCACTGATTAAGCCCAAAGATTATAAGAAAACACAAGCATGCAACACGTATACAAGTTCTCAATATGGTGGGTCCCATGTCTAATAAAGTTTTAACCATAACAATGTACATTTGAGGCCCCTTAATAAACGTTCAGCCCACTCAGCTTCTTGGGCCTGCTAAAGCCCAGAAATTAGTCAATTAAGTGGGAATGATCTCATGAAGGCCAACAGTATTCACAGGGGGCCCCACCAGATGGAGGGTGTGTATATATCAAGAAAAGATCAAGTGGGCCTGCTACTGGATTGTGAATCCAGCAGCAACCCAAGGCAGAGAGTGCCTCCATGATCGGGCAATCTAAGGCTTAGATGGCTTGGACCAAATATGTGTTAAGGTAGGTTCCACATATATACACATTAAGCCTTAAACAAATGGCCTAGGGTCAATGGTGGGCCTTTAACCATCCATAGAAGAACCCATGGGCCTACCTTAGGACCATCCCGGAGGACATCCAACCTCAACTGGTTCCCAAGAGGTAGCCTGCCACTACTCGAGCATGAAATAAGGCACAAGGCCTAATCAATCCATGACCTAGTGAGCCATACACTAATCCCAATACTTAGGTAGCATGGTGGGCCCTTAAGCAAGGTTTGGGCCCAACCATAAAGGTCATAAATCCATATATTGTGGTGGGTTTCATGGGCAGCCTAGTAATTCATTTACATGGGCAAGTTTCACATTTAACACAAGTGAGTTGGGCCTCACTTTTGGCCCAAGTACAGGGTCAATTTAGTGGGCAGTCAAGGGACCAACCTCTTGTGTATTATTGCCCCTAAGCCTATCACAATAGATAGGAGAGTATAGGCCCAAGATCAATGGGCCTATCCAAAAGAACTAAGTCAACAAGGCCTACTTGCTAACACAAACATGCATATAATATATCACATAATGGGCCCAAAAGAAATGGCCTAAACAAAAGTCATCCAATTCATACATTATGGTGGACATGAAGGCAGCCCGTAAGCCCAAGAATACACATGGTCAAGGCCTATACTGACAGTGTGGGCCTTGTCACACCAGCCTAAAGATTTAGCAAGGCCCTCCACAATATACATTTATGTGGGCCTTGCAAGTCAGCCCACAATTAAGCATTTTATGAGGGCATCAAGGCTAATAAATACACATGATCAGTTTGTAGAAGGCCCATTAGGCCCATGAATCAATAAGGTCAGCCCTTGCACGATCTTGGGCTCAAGGGATAGGTTTCCAGCCCATTGGGCCTATAAAGCTATCAAAAATTCTGGTTAAGGCTAGCCCACAAACCACCACAAAGGTGGGCCTCAAGGGGCACTAATTAAGCCCAAAATGACTAAAGAAGGGGGCAAAGAGTATGTGCAACACTCCCTTAAATCCGGTGGGCCGCCACGGCTCCAAAAGATTAACTATGCACAAATTTGGGCCCCTTACTGGAATTCCAACCCACCCACTTCCTGGGCCTGCTGGTGTCCAGAAATTTATTTAATTTAAATGGGTTACTGACCCATGGTGACCCACACATATCACAGTGGGTCCCACCAGATAAGAAGGGGGATATACAATACTTACTTCAAGTGGGCCATGCCATTAGAATGCACGCCCAGTAGCCCAAGGTAGGGGCATCCCATGGTGGTTAGTCATATGGGCCTGGGTATTTGACCCAAAACTGATCCAAATTGCAGGCCACACCACGATCGGTACAGGGGTACGATGACCCTAAAAATTTGTAGGGTAGTCCTTCCATAGGTGGTATACAACACCACAAAATTTCAGAATTTTTGGACATGTATAAATATTTTAATTAATTTAAATAAAACGGTCTGTCCAGAAAATCGGACTGACCTGGATGTCCGAATGTGGTGGGCCAGTCCGGGCCTTTCCACGGTGTGCACAGGGGTCCATTAGACCTGAAATTTAGTAGGTAGATCCCACCATGAGTGAACCACCTCCCTATAAATTTTTATAATTTTGGGATACACAAATGTATTTTAATTAATTTAAAGAAAACAATCTATACAGGGTGAAATATTGCTGAAATATAACTGTCCTGAATTTGGGCCATCAAATGGGTGGGTTTTGGGCCTCCAAAATTCTTGAAATTTAGACCCAAGGTCCCTCATCAAGCCCACAACAAGGTGGGACCCATAAATATAGCCCACCTTCTGAGAAAATATTTTTTTAAAATTTATTTTTATGAAACTATGCTGCTGACTGCATAGCAGAAATTTATGGTAGCCTACTATATTGGCCCACCCTTTTGGATGCCCAAATGGGTTCCATTAGCCCTACAATTTTGCAGGCAGGCCCTACCATGGGTGGGAAACTTCTCTGCAAAAGTTTAAAATTTTTTGGATATTAAAAGTATTTTATTTAACTCCTACAATTTATGGACAGCAAGGTATTTCTGAAACAATGCTGCTGCTGAAACAATGCTGCTGCCCCTGATTTGTGCACCCCATTAGAGTGGGCCCAGGTCTGCCAAATTTTAAGAAAATGTAGGACTAACATCCCTACACAAGTATACAACAAGGTGGGGTCCACAAAGGTGGCCCACTACTTCAAAAACAAGCTGATATTAATGTTTTTACCACAGCAGAATGGCTGGACAGTCCAGAAAAATCTAGACCGTCCAACCTTCTTGACTCACCCTTTTGGGTGATCAAACAGGGACGGATGACGGTGAAATTTGGGGAACATCTAGGTGGGATCTCCACCTTTAAGAGGTATATATCAAATGGGACCAAACACCCCATCAATCATCCCTAAAACTGAGCTCAAGACAGCTCATAAATCTGTCCAGATGGCTTTTGGACAGCAACATAATACTGAATTAAAATAATTATAATCACTATAAAAAGAGGAAATCAATCCATGGAAATTGTGGTATGGACCAGCCTAGTGGGCCCCACAAACATCCAGACCATACCCCCTCCATGAAACCCATTGCATGTGCCCAAAATGGAGCAAGTAGAGTGCCAATGTCCAAGGAATGGACAACCATGAGCGTCCACTTTGCTTGGACGGTCTGGATATTCCGGGGCCACTAAGCGGGCCACACACATCAGAAAATCAAGAATAGAATAATGGAAAATAAAAATAATCCAGCCACAAGAGAGGAAACGTCATGATGGGGTCAATGGAGCATGGCGCCATCCATGGAATGCAAGGAAAAGGGCCATTGGCCTCAACCATAGAGACATGAGGGACCTCCATCACCACTTGATGGGTCCCACAAGCTCCTAATAAAGAAATGAAGAAAGATCTAAGAGCACCCACCTTGATCCTTACAAAAATCTAGGTCTCCTTGCTCCTCTAGCTCCAAGGAAGGGAAATCAATGGATGAGATTATATTGAAATGGATGGATTTAGAGAGATTAGGGAAAGAAGGGGCTGGAGTAAATGGGGGATTTGCTAGCCATGGAGAGAATGAGAAGGAGGGAGAGAGGTAAGGAGATAGAGATAGAGAGAGAGAGAGAGAGAGAGAGAGAGAAATCATTTGTTTGTAAGAAAGGAAATAATTACCTATGGGAGGAGAAAACAAGGTTGTAGGGTAAGTAGGCTTTTGGGTGGTGTGTGTGGGGTGGGTAGTGTTAGCTATGAAATTTTAGTGGTGTGTATAGTGTTGCATGGGAACTTGTGCCAAGAGGAGTGGGGTCCACATGCATGACACTTAAGTGGGTCACATGATTAAGGGTCATACAATGAAATGTACATAACTTTTGATCTACATATCGAATTTATGCGCGAGACACGGCGTTGGAACCGCGACGACGATGCGGTCCCAATGGCATACGTCTCAGCTCAATCTGAGTCAGGTCTACATGACCAGACTCAAGGATGACGCAAACACTACCCGATGGTTGCGGGTCACCGAAATTTAACTGGTAGGACCGCGAGACCAAGATGAACAAGATGCATACTCACACACGCACATGCACACATGCGGACTCGGGTCGGGTGTCATAATCCTCCCCACCAACAAAGAAATTTCATCCTCGAAATTGACAAAACCGAGACAACAAAATGCATAATATCATATATATATATATATATATATATCACAATCATCAATCAAGAGAAGGCAACACAAGCAATACATGCAATCAATCATCGAACAAATGGGGATAACGCTCCCTAATCTCTGCAAACCTACGATGAAATCCATCAATACACTCTCCCACTTCCACTCTTGAACACTCAACGACTGCGAGGGACTAGGAGGCCTCAAATGATCGGCCTTGACATGCTGACAAGCGTCACACTCAGCCACAAAACTAGCAATTTGGCCTACCATCCCCAACTAGAAATACTGCCTTGACAACAAAACAAGCTCGACATCGGCAATACAAAACTATTTAGTGGGCAAGAGCATCTCACCAAACAAAATGGAACACGATAATATCATCGGCCTAACACAACGATCTTTTCGAAAATGTCGATATTGACAATCCCTTACGATAGACTCTAATAGCAATCTGAGTGAACAAAAGCCCTTGGATACAAAAAGGGTACGATACACCAAAACACAAGACTTACTTACGGAGACAATGAGAATACCCATAACAACTCCCCTAATAACTAAGGGTCCTGATGAGTTGCGCAAAATCAAGCCTGAGGTGGCTGGGGAGGTGTCTGTCTACTTTGCATATGCGGTCTCTGCTGCTACTGCGGTCGCTGCGAAGGTCCATCCTGCTGATGAGGACACTCGCGCCTACGGTGTCCCGTCTGCCCACAACTGAAGCAAACTCCAGAAAAGGGGCTGGAAGATGAAGAAACCGGCGGTGCTAATGATGATGAAGAAGCTACTGCATGTGATGCTGATGCTCTAGCGGCTCGATAGGCTACACACCTTTGCCGCTGTCAACGTTGCCGAGAGCTACTAAAGGGGGTCTGCCTCTTCCGGCCTCTCCTCTGATCACGATCCCTCTACGAGCTGGTCGACTCGGCCTTGCCCTGAAGTAAAAATACCGCCAATGAAGCTCGCTGCAGAGTCGAATCTTGCAAAAGGGGACTCGTACGCTCATGTTCCGCCTATCCGGGCATCTCAGGAACGGGTTGACGGGTCTGAAGAATATCAGTGATGACCTGCATCAACTGCTGGAGATACTCAGCTCCTACAGGAATCGTTAGATAAGTAGGGGTAGCACTGGCCTCTGGCGGAGGAATAGGTACGGCGGAATCCTCAGGAATAGGTATGGCAGGCTCCAGAGGGAAAACATGAATCTCAGGTGGTGGAGTAAAAGTCATTTGGATCACTGGAGCGGAATAAGAACCATGTCCATGGGCACCACAGCCAAGAGTGTCACAATCATGGGCACCTTAACTAGACGGCATGGTCTACAGAAAGAACAAAGGTGATGGACACTTAGGAATTAGAATCCTTGAAGGCTCAAACGGAACGAGGGAAACGCACTTGGGACACTACTTGTCCTAAGCTCACAGCAGATATGTGATACTATCTCAAATTATTCCAAAATTACTTGTGTAACATCCTGAAAAATCGAGGGTCGAGTAGTAACTCAACTCTCGAGTTTCCAGAACATCACCTATGCAACATAGATAATGATGATTAAATGTTGACTGTATTAGAGTAGTGAACATGAGTGAGATTAAGCCAAACAGCATATCATACTCCAGAGAGTTAAATTTGTAAGCGGAAGACTGTGATAGATAGATAAAATATATAAACTAAGATGAGTCTCAAGAGTGTGATAACATTACCAGGTTAAATAATTACAAGTACAATCCTAAAATATACCAAATGTATAAGTTCCTCTAGTCAATATCCCAGAAAGCCCCGCCGATCAGGACACGGCTCACTGGAAGCCGTCAGAAGACAACCAATACAAGCAGGCATCATAGTCATTGCAGAGGTCCGGCTCCGCCTCAGAAGTAGCGTCGCCATCTGAAATCAGACAATGTCTGGTGGGTGTTCGAAACATCATCCCGTAACGTGGGAGTGAGTAGCTAACTCAGTGGAACAATAAAGCATAGGTTAACATGTTATCAATACAGTCAAGCAGTAATGATAAAGCAGTACAATCAAACACTCCTAACTACTCTTATTAATGCAAGTATGAATGCAGGTATGATGGATGCCCTCACCCACCCTCCCTCGTGCGACACCATCTCACGTTCGCGGCATGCTTTCATCCCTCAGTGCTCCACATCTTCCAGGCACATGCAATGCATGATGAGCATGATTACCGAGTTTTTAATTAGTCCATTTCAAACAGCAGGATTGGGAAACTAAGGTACCTCCCTTGTATCATTCCCAAACATGATCCATTCTAGGGTCGTCAGTCCTAGTTAATATCAAACGACGGTGTGTTTTCTAGCTCACTACAAAGGCTGCCAGAGCTGTTACGCACAAAGGTTACACCACTCCCCCATAACCTCTTAAACGATTCATCACAATACAGAAATAGGCCTAGTTTATACTCTGTTACTACGAGAAGGCTCATCGCCTCACTGCAGATTTAGAGTATGCTCGAGGTCACTCCACTGACACCCTACCAACTGACAGTCTATTTTCGAAGCCTGACTAGTCCGCTTATTGAGAATGGAACCCGGATGCAACCCGACTGGGGACCACAGCCAGGCTGTGCCAGCGTAGGCCGACAACACGAATATAGTGTCCCATACCACCATAATCGGCTCACGAGTCTGGTTGCTCACTGGTCACTACGGGGAGGCACGTGGCCCTAGCGTAGGCCAACAGCTCGACCACGGTGTCCCATACCACCATGACCGGCTCATTAGTCTTAGCGGATCGAGGTATCATGGTTAAAAGGGATTTCACTGGTAAGTTTGGTACCCTAGGTTTAAGCAGTAGCGTCCAAACATGGTGAACATACATAAGACAGATCGGGTTGCCTGATGAGCTCGGCTAGCTCGAGCGCATAACAAGTTGAACGACATGAAGTGCATAAGCACTTCGCGTGGCCAACCACTATCGCCAACCGAAGTACGACTCGAGTTCGTCGAACACATTGCACGTGGCAAATGAATCAAAGCCACGAATTCAATTCTGATACCGATTGCCTGGACTATAATCATAGCCCCAAACACAATCAATTTCAAATAGTAAAGCAGTAATGGATCAAGGTTCAAATCATACAATCAAAGTCTGATATTATCCGTTTAGGGCTGCCAGGGCTGTTGCACGCATTCGTTGCACCACTCCCCCATCACCCATGACGGATCATACAACGTAAATATGAATTTAAACATATGCATTACATAGATAAAATCATAAAAGCAGTTGAGCATGTTATGAAGCACAACACAAGCATGAGTTTGTACATGTTCAATTCCTAATCACACAACTATCCAAGGAAATCATACGCATAGTTAAAAGAGGTTGAGAATCATATCTCAACACCCTTAAACATTACAATTTACTAACTACTACTCATTCAGACATTTCAACAAACACTTTAAAATACAGGCATCAACATACATGACATATGTTGATCACATAGGTATAAGGCCAAATCCTTTCACTAGGGAGTTACCCCAATCATAACACGCATGCACCCACGATGGATAGTCATGACAAGCAGGAATCCAAGTTCCATATTCATTCAGTCATTTTCACAAACACTTGGGCTACATATTTTAATATAAGTAGTGAATATTGGCCGTGGCGTGATTTAGGGCAAATCCTTTCGTCAAAGGGGGATCGCCAATACAACAATCATATATCCATGACAATTAGTCATGGTGAGCACGAATGAGAATTCTATACTCATTCAGTCATTTTTACAAACACTTAGAATACACTATTACAACATACTTAGTGTATGTTAGCAAACATGTATTAGGGCGAATCCTTTCGCCAAATAAGTATTTTATTCACATATCATATATTCATACTACAAATAATCATGTCCAACCCACTTCCAAAATATATATGTATACGGTATTTTCTACAATACACAATTTCAACATACATAGTGTATATGAGCAAAACATGTATTAGGGCGAGTCCTTTCGCCAAACAAGTAATTTATCCATATATAATATATTCATACAACAAATAATCATGTCAAGCACATTTCCAAAATTTATACGTATACCGTACTTTCTACAAATACCTAGAGTATGTAGAATTCCATATTTTTTCATCTTTAATCGAAACAGAAAATGGACAGTACTTTATACATGTGCAATTGCATGCAGATCATGAATCTATCATTATCTGACATTGAAAGCGTTGAAAATCATAACCTATACACCTAAAGTCTGCACCTTTTGTCGTAGAATCGTAACGGAGTCAATAGGTTTGCTAAGCTTCCGTATTCAGCAGTTTGGCAACCTATAGAACGAAATAGGTTAGCTATTTCATAACCTACAACCACCCAAGCCCCAAATCAGATTAGGGTTAGGGTTTCTTACCTAGAAACGGAGCTGGAATCGTCGGGAAAGCGATTAGAACGAAGCGGTATAGCTCGTAAAGCGGCAGGGAAGAGTGGCAGGGAGAATCTCCCACAACTCCCACACTTTCTCTCCCTTTTCTCTCTTCTCTATCTAGGTTTTCTCTCAAATTCGTATGGTTGCAATGAGAGAGGGTTTAAGGTCCTTATATAGCCTAAAAACTCACCGAAATAGACTCCAGGTCAAAGTATACTTAGGTTATAACCAAAACGGGTCAGTTTCAGCTCAACGGAGACTTCTGGCGGGCCTCCTTGAGCCAAAGGTCAGACTTAAGCTCACCGACAATGGATCTAGGTTCTATTAAGTTTTCGTTCCAGTAGGATTCTCAGATCACACGTGGCGGACCATTTTCAGTTCAATGGTCAGCGAATCTCGATCAGAGATTCCGAGTACATGTAAATGTGTATGAAATTTCTCCTGATCCGAGGGTGTAATTTGGTCTGGTTCTGACGGTCTAATTGCTTAAAACTGATTCGCAAGCGAGAGGTGCCAGATTACTATTCAAGATATTTTATTTTGAATTAATTTCACATTTCTCACACTCTTCACTCCGAGCTCAAGCGAATAGCGCTGGGACACTATCTGGATTTGATTTCCGAGATGGTTGTCAAGCCCAGTGAGGTGGTCCTAAGTCCTTAATTTCGTGTTAATCGGACTTCCGACGTGCGGTCTAGATCTGAAACGGAGTTTCGAGATGCTCCCGAGACCAGCCGTCTAATCCCATGTTGGCAAAAATCTGGGATGTTACAACTTGCTATGCTTTGATACCAACTTCTGTCACGCCCTATACTCGGTAACCGGACTCACAAGGAACCCGATGGTCAGTTTTGGCTACAACAGCCTCCGTAGTACCCTATTCTCGGCTCTTGAGGCAGGTTCCGATCCTGGGATCCTATAAGGAGGACTTTCATAACAGTATAATCATTACCAATACGAGCATACCCAAGATCACATCAAGTAAATCTGAGAATAACAAAGGCACACATCACAAAATCCACTAAGAATTTAATCTTTTACAAGCTTACATCAGGTCCAAAAGGACATACATAAGATAATGGGAAAAGAGAGAAAAGAGTCAGCAACGCTGGAGTCCTCAAGCTCAACTCTACTCCACGCTCTGCTGCTGCGACGCCTACCTAGGATCTCTAGCATGCATCAATCGTGCATAAGCTTATAGAAGCTTAGAGGGTGGTGTAAGTGTGTGATAATAGTGCTCAGAAGAAGATAGAGAATGTAGGAGGGAGTCATAATCAATACCAATACCACTAGCCTTACCAAGGCTATCATGAATGCAAGAAACTATACCAAGGTAGTACAATCATGCAGGAAGCCATACCAAGGCTATATAATGCAATGAGTACTGTAATGCAATGAGTACTGTAATGCGATGAGTACTGTAATGCAATGGGTACTGTAATGCATTATGAGGCTTACACAGCCGATGCAAATGCAATGCAAAGTAATGTCAGTGCTCATATCCAATCCACATATCAAGTACATTTCCATCATAAGGAAATCATCGGGGTCAATTTCACTACTGGATGACTGCCGCTCTACAGACCCCGTACAGTCAAACGAGCGTAAGAGACCTCACTACCCGCCTATGGATAACCAATCACCAACAAGGCCTGATGGTAGCGGACCCATTCATGAGCTGGTCAGACTCAGCCTAGCAATGCCCCCTTACATCAGGCGAGTAAGGCCACACCCCTATCCAACCGACTACAAGATAGTGGGAGTCACGGCCTAACGGTATAAGGCCCTCGTGCGCTCATATATTCCACCCGGTAATGGCGCTAGAGCAGATCCTTGGTACCATGGAAGTTTTGAAAATTTCACCCATGGGCATCCTATGCACCCGGTATGCTCAAGTAACATTTTCGGTGTCCAAACATGGCCATCCACGATGTATCTGTGGAAGCTACAACCCTGATGAAGTGAGGGTAATAATGTTCATATGTTATGCAATGCCAGATGCATGAATCACACCATCAACTATGCATCAATTCCAAGCATCCAACATGCTCAAGGGGGAATACTACGTCCCCCAGGAAGGCAACATGTAATGCCCAATGGCACAATCATAACCACAAACAAAGTGTCATCCAAGCATACAATGATGCACATGGGCCATGAAGATGGGTCTAAACGCATTATGCGGCGATATACAAAGTAGTACGCTCCTCATATCCAAGAAGGGACCAAGACTAGGTATTTAGACAATATCCATAAGGAATTCCACCTCTAGTGGGGGCCCATTTACCTGGGGTAGCCCACGAGACTAAGCATATAACTACATGTCTAAGTAACATAGAAGTGAGTCTAGCAAGAGTTTAAGATTAGCATCTAATCACATTTAGATACAATCGGGCCTAGAGGGGTCCATAATGGGGACATTTAACCACCATTCCCTAAGCGGCATCTCAACCACGAACTATATGGATACAAGGCCCAAGGCCCTACATTCAAGATAAGAACACAAGTAACCACATACATACATTCCTTATAATAGGCCATAAAAAGATATAATACCACTTTTAACAACATGGGCCCCAAGATGAAAATTAAGGCCCAAGGCTCAATTCCCAATGGCCATAGAATCCATGCATTAAGTTGGACTTGATTGACAGCCCGCGTATACAATATACGGCCCAAAATAAGTTTAAGTTTGGATGATGAAATGGGCCCAACTACATCAGCCCAATAACTAGCAATTTAAGTGAGCAACCAAGGGCCCAATACTATCCTTATCTTAGCCCACAAGTACATCAAAATGGTAGAAGCTGGCCCAATATATGGTTGAACCAAGCTGGGACGTCCCAACCCACTCTGGGCTCATGGGATGCCCCAAAAATCTGATCTAAGATGGAGTCCTCATGTGATTACTAAAGGTGACCCAAAAGAATACACTGATTAAGCCCAAAGATTATAAGAAAACACAAGCATGCAACATGTATACAAGTTCTCAATATGGTGGGTCCCATGTCCAATAAAGTTTTAACCATAACAATGTACATTTGAGGCCCCTTAATAAACGTTCGGCCCACTCAGCTTCTTGGGCCTACTAAAGCCCAGAAATTAGTCAATTAAGTGGGAATGATCTCATGAAGGCCAACAATATTCACAGGGGGCCCCACCAGATGGAGGGTGTGTATACATCAAGAAAAGATCAAGTGAGCCTGCTACTGGATTGTGAATCCAGCAGCAACCCAAGGCAGAGAGTGCCTCCATGATCGGGCGATCCAAGGCTTAGATGGCTTGGACCAAATATGTGTTATGGTAGGCTCCACATATATACACATTGAGCCTTAAACAAATGGCCTAGGGTCAATGGTGGGCCTTTAACCATCCATAGAAGAACCCATGGGCCTACCTTATGACCACCCCGGAGGACATCCAACCTCAACTGGTTTCCAAGTGGTAGCCCGCCACTACTCGAGCATGAAATAAGGCCCAAGGCCTAAGCAATCCATGGCCTAGTAGGCCATACACGAAACGCAATACTTAGGTAGCATGGTGGGCCCTTAAGCAAGGTTTGGGCCCAACCATAAAGGTCATAAATCCATATATTGTGGTGGGCTTCATGGGAAGCTTAGTAATTCATTTACATTGGCAAGTTTCACATTTAACACAAGTGAGTTGGGCCTCAATTTTGGCCCAAGTACAAGGTCAGTTTAGTGGGTAGTCAAGGGCCCAACCTCTTTTGTATTATTGCCCCTAAACCCATCACAATAGATAGGAGAGTATATGCCCAAGATCAATGGGCCTATCTAAAAGAACTAAGTCCACAAGGCCTACTTGGCAACACAAACATGCATATAATATATCACATAATGGGCCCAAAAGAAATGGCCCAAACAAAAGCCATCCAATTCATACATTATGGTGGACTTAAAGGCAGCCCGTAAGCCCAAGAATACACATGGTCAAGGCCTATACTAACAGTGTGGGCCTTGCCACACCAGCCAAAGATTTAGCAAGGCCCTCCACAATATACATTTATGTGAGCCTTGTAAGTCAGCCCACAATTAAGCATTTTTTGAGGGCATGAAGGCTAATAAATGCACATGATCAGCTTGTAGACGGCCCATTAGGCCCATGAATCAATAAGGTCATCCCTTGCATGATCTTGGGCTCAAGGGATAGGATTTCAGCCCATTGAGCTTATAAAGCTATTAAAAATTCTAGTTAAGGCTAGCCCACAAACCACCACAAAGGTGGGCCTCAAGGGGCACTAATTAAGCACAAAATGTCTAAGGAAGGAGGGCAAAGAGTGTGTACAACACTCCCTTAAATCCGGTGGGCCGCCACGGCTCCAAAAGATCAACTATGCACAAATTTGGGCCCCTTACTATAATTCCAGCCCACCCACTTCCTGGGCTTGCTGGAGTCCAGAAATTTATTTAATTCAAATGGGTTACTGACCCATGGTGACCCACACATATCACAGTGGGTCCCACTAGATAAGAAGGAGGATATACAATACTTACTTTAAGTGGACCATGCCGTTAGAATGCAGGCCCAGTAGCCCAAGGTACGGGCATCCCATGGTGGTTAGTCATATGGGCCTGGGTATTTGACCCAAAATTGATCTAAATTGCAGGTCACACGTGACCTAGAAATTTGTAGGGTGGTCCTTCCATAGGTGGTCTATAATACCACAAATTTCAGAATTTTTGGACACCTATAAATATTTTAATTTATTTAAACAAAACGGTCTGTCCAGAAAATCGGACTGACCTGGATGTCCCAACGTGGTGGGCCAGTCCGGGTCTTTCCACGGTGTGCAAACGAGTCCATTAGACCTAAAATTTGGTAGATAGATTCCACCATGAGCGAACCACCTCCCTGTAAATTTTCATAATTTTTGGATACTCAGAAGTATTTTAATTAATTTAAACAGGGTGAAATATTGCTGGAATATAACTGTCCTGAATTTGGGCCATCAAATGGGTGGGTTCTGGGCCTCCGAAATTCCTAAAATTTGGACCCAAGGTCCTTCATCAAGCCCACAACAAGGTGAGACCCATAAACATAGCCCACCTTCTGAGAAATTTTTTTTTTTAAAATTTATTTTTATGGAACTATGTTGCTGGACTGGATAGCAGAAATTTCTGGTAGCCTACTATATTGGCCCACCCTTTTGGATGCCCAAATGGGGTCCATTGGCCCTCAAATTTTGCAGGAATGCCCTAACATGGGTGGGACACCTCTCTGCAAAAGTTTAGAATTTTTTGGATATTAAAAGTATTTTATTTAACTCCTACAATTTATAGACAACAAGGTATTTCTGAAACAATGTTGCTGCTGAAACAATGCTGCTGCCCCTGATTTGTGCACCCCATTAGAGTGGGCCCAGGTTTACTAAATTTTAAGAAAATGTAGGACCAACAACCCTACACAAGTATACAAAAAAGTGGGGTCCACAAAGGTGGCCCACTACTTCAAAAACAAGCTGATATTTATATTTTTATAGCAGCAGAATGGCTGGACAGTCCAGAAAAATTTGGACCGTCCAACCTTCTTGGCCCACCCTTTTAGGTGATCAAACAGGGACGGATGAGGGTGAAATTTGGGAAACATCTAGGTGGGATCCCCACCTTTAAGAGGTATATATCAAATGGGACCAAACACCCCACCAATCATCCCCAAAACTGAGCTCAAGACAGCTCAAAAATCTGTCCAGATGGCTTTTGGACAGCAACATAATACTAAATTAAAATAATTATAATCACTATAAAAAGAGAAAATCAATCCATGGAAATTGTGGTATGGACCACCCTAGTTGGCCCCACAAACATCTAGACCGTACCCCCTCCATGAAACCCATTGCATGTGCCCAAAATGGAGCAAATAGAGTGTCAATGTTCGATGAATGGACAACCATAGGCGTCCACTTTGCTTGGACGGTCTGGATATTCCAGGCCTACTAAGTAGGCCACACACAATAGAAAATCAAGAATAGAATAATGAAAAATAAAAATAATCTAGCCACAAGAGAGGAAAATGTCATGATGGGGTCAATGGAGAATGGCCCCATCCATGGATCATGCATGCAAGGAAAAAGGGCCATTGGCCTCAACCATGGAGACATGAGGGACCTCCATCACCACTTGATGGGTCCCACAAGCTCCTAATAAAGAAATGAAGAAAGATCTAAGAGCACCCACCTTGATCCTTACAAAAATCTAGGTCTCCTTGCTCCTCTAGCTCCAAGGAAGGGAAATCAATGGATGAGATTATATTGAAATGGATGGATTTAGAGAGATTAGGGAAAGAATGGGCTGGAGAAAATGGGGGATTTGCTGGCCATGGAGAGAATGAGAAGGAGGGAGAGAGAGAGAGAGAGAGAGAGAGAGAGAGAAGAAAAGAGAGAAAAATCATTTGTTTGTAAGAAAAGAAATAATTACCTATGGGAGGAGAAAACAAGGTTGTAGGGCAGAGTAAGCTTTTGGGTGGTGTGTGTGGGGTGGGTAGTGTTAGCTATAGAATTTTAGTGGTGTGTATAGTGTTGCATAGGAACTTGTGCAAAGAGGAGTGTGGTCCACATGCATGACACTTAAGTGGGTCACATGATTAAGGGTCATACAATGAAATGTACACAACTTCTACATATCGGATTTATGAGCGAGATGCGGCGTTGGAACTGTGACGACGATGCGGTCCCAATGGCATAGGTCTCAACTCGATCCGAGTTGGGTCTATGTGACCGGACCAAGGATGACACAAACACTACCCGATGGTCGCGGGTCACCGAAATTTAACTTATAGGACCGCGAGACCAAGATGAACGAGATGCATACTCACACACGCACATACACACATGTGGACTTCGGGTCGTGTCTCACAATGGGTTTGGTCCATTTTGGTTTGATAGGTGGCTTGGTTTGTGTTGATTTTGACAGGTTCTAGACCCAACCCACTTAGTAGTTGGGGTGAACTTTTGGACCTAGACATGTGGTCCAACAGGTCCAAATACAGGTCCAGATCTGCTTGTTAGGTAAACCTAGCCTTTTGCACCCATACTCCGGGAGGTTGAACTGTTCATCTGGTTCGCCCATTATGGATGGACCATACCCAAAGCTAGGTGATCCTGACCCTTAGATTAAAAAGTTTTTGAAGAAAAGGGGACAACTAAGAAATGTCGTTAATATCATTATATGATTAAGAAAATTAACTCAAAAATATTAAACTATTCAAACACTTTGGACATCTAAACAGACAAAGGTGAGGCGGTTTTATCATCTATGGGTACATTCAGGTAGGCCACACCATAGGGAATCATTGGGATCATAAAAACTCTTCTGGATTGTGTGTGGGGTCTACTGTGTATTTTATGTGCCATCCAATCCATCCAGAAGATGCATGGGACCAGTTGAAGTGGATGTCGAAAAAGACCAAGCCATCCTAAAACTTAAGTGGGACACACCACATGATTTTTGGGCTTTTAGGCATGATTTATATGTCATGGCCCACCTGAGTTTTGGATTGGATTGATCTTTTGGTGCATATGATGGATGATTTGGATGTAATGTAGTGGGCTCCATGCATCACGTTTAGTTTCCAAAGCTTTGTAGTGGATGGGTCAGCAAACTGTTTAATGGTCAATACTAAATGCCAAAAAGTGGAGGGAAAGGCCTGATTTTCAAACTAAACAGACATCCAGAGTGCAGTTGCATGGAAACGGACTTCATAAAGTGCAGTTGCGCGGAAACAGACTTGTTGCGAAGACTAGTTGTGCGAATAGACTTGTTGCCCGGGTTCATTGGGTTTGTTGCGTGGAATGGGGCCCGTGGCACATAAATTGAGGTCTCACACATGTGAATGTATATAAATACCCTCTTCCCCCCTCTCATTTGAGGATCAGAAGTTTCAGGGAGGTGCCAGGAGCAAGGAGAGAGAGAGAGAGAGAGAGAGAGAGAGAGAGAGAGGAGCAGGTATTGGGAAGATGTGTTGTGCAGACCCACGTAACAAAAATGTGTTGTGCGGACCCGCACAATAGGGTACACACTATATGGGCGCAATAAGTGTCCCCACAGTGCATAACCCCTTTGTCACTCTGACGGATGCAAAACACGCTAGGGCTGAAAATTGGGCGAGTTGGGTCGGGTTGGTGCTCAACCTTATCCCAACCCAAGGTTCTTATACCTCAACCCTAACCCAACCCAACCCAACCTCTAGTTGGAAATTCTCAACCCAAGCCCAACCCAAGTGGGCTCGGTCTGGTTGGGCAGGTTGATCGGGTAGATACATGCTAATATTTTCATTATTATATTAGTCTATCATATTTTAATACACTTCTTATTTTTTGTACCTATGATTTTATTAACTACATATAGTCATTTATGGTAATGAACTTTATTTTTTCTAAACAAACAAGCTAAAATATAGGGCTACTCCTTTAAAGGTCGTGTTATGTAGTACACAATCTATTTAAGAGAGAAATTTGGCATATCTTGTTAGCTTGAATCATTGGAAATGGCGTGGACCAATGAGACCCGATGGCACAGGAATTTCCTATGCCTTCAACACAAATGATCCACACTCAATTACAATTTATAACTTACATATTGATTGGGTTCGGGTTGGGTCGGGCAACCCGAGACCTCAACCCAAGCCCGACTCAACCTTTATCGGGTTGGTGTTTATATAGCCCAAGCTCGAGACCAAACCCGATACATCTTGCCTGAGCCCAACCCAATGTCGGGTCGGTCACAAGTCGGTCGGGTTGAACCCGCCCGACTTTTAGCCCTAAAACATGACGAAATGCTGTCGAAATTACCATTGGATTACTTTTTTTTTTTCATTTTTTTTATGCTAATTCGTTATAATTTGTTTTAGAATTTAGGAAAACATGAGAATATAATTAAAACTCAGAATTGATGAAATCTATGATGATGAGTGTTCTTCTATTTTCTTTGTTAATTATCGGATGAGATCTCCCCTATAAAAACACATTCATTTTCTTGTCGAAGCACCGTCCATCTAGTGACTCTCCACATTAAAGAATTTTAGATTTTAGACCGGATGACTTCATATCAGACCATCCAATATGGAGAATTGTGTGGACATAAGTCCATGTTGAAGAGCCCTAGGCACCAACGATGTGGATCGCCAGAACATGGGCCCAATTTGTACAAAATAACTGAGGCAATGGGCTTCGTGGACCATATGCACCTCTACAAACGGATGGACATGCATTCGTGTCACGTGCGTGGCACATCGGAGCCTTAGATAACGTGGCAGTGGTACCCAACATGTGAATCATTTGTGCCATCCAAGACGTTAACGAGGTGTTTCCAACAAGCATGAAGGGAAAACATAAATTAATATCAACCTGATCTAAGAGTTAGGTGACCCCTAAGAAGGTTTCAACCGAATACGTCCATTCCCCACCGCTTATTATGGTGTAGCCCACTTGAATTAATCCGCTTGATTCTCTAGATCACATCCTTATGTGGGACAAAGAAACGGACGGATGGAGTGGATATAACACAGGCATAAGGGTGGCCCCCACAGATATTAGGGTTAGATGGGAAGCGGATTGGCTGGTGTACCACACACCAGTGATCTAGCTGGTGTGTTGATATCATCAAGTTCTGTGCGTTCCATAGTGAGATATGTGTTATATCCAAACCGTACATACATTTGGAGAGCTCTGTTGGGGGCCTTGCACAAAACCTTAGGATCTAGCCTCCCGAAACAAACCAAAATTATGGAATAATAATGCAATGAACTAAATCAAAACATAAACTACACCACACCAGGGATTTTTATGTGGAAAACCCTCAAAGAGGTAAAAACCACGGGACCTTACCCAGCTCAACAATCCACCATAAAGCAGAACATTACAACCGATCACAAGCATACATCGCTTAGATCAAACCTTCTTCACTCACGCAGGAGTGGATAAACAATAAGAGAAACAAAGAAGAAGGAGAGATCTCACAGATTACGAGGATGTGGAAGCACTGAGATATGACAGATCACCACTACGAGCATAGCCTCTGTTCACTCCCCAAGTATAGGGTTGTGATGTAGTAATAAACTCAGTGAGACCGAGGTCAAATCCCAAGGGACTGAAACCTGTACGTAGTCTGAAACTAAGTAGAACTAGAACTAGACTAAGATGTAATCTAAATCAGGTGAATATGAGGGAATAAGGGTGAAATATCAATCTAAAAATTGTAAAATTCAAAGGTGGGAAACTAGGGATTTAGAGGATCCACTTGTAGAGATCAGGGAGATCTATGCTTGATTCAAGACACAACTGGACTTAGAGTCCCATCTTCATCCAGTTGGAAGGTATAACATTAAAATCCAAATATGAACATCCTTTGATATAGTTTTCAAGAGATGATAGGTATGAAAATTAGAATTGATTCCATCACAAAACCATGCTTATGAGACAAAGTAAACAACAGAATTTAGCCAATCCACATCCAATCTAAGGAATGTATGAATGTTGAGAAGGATTCTGTCATCCAACCATGCCCAGGAGACGATGGTGAACAACAGGGTTCCCAAATTCACAAACCCTATAATGCTTAGGACATGCTCAAAGTTATCTTGGATCCATTGTAATTTAAGTCACAACAAACCATTAAAAACTAAAAGCATTTCTATTAATCAAACTAGAATCAAAAGAGAGTTCAAGTAACATGAATCAAAGCAATAAAACCAATCCCATCACACTACAAGCTTCACCTCTTAGCCCTAGCTAAGAGGTTTAGCCTATCATAATCATAATCAGACTAAAGTCTCAGAAAAGCATTAAAAGAAGAAGAAAAACTAAAAGGGAAGAAGGAAGAAGATCTTGGCCGACCAATTTGCCTCCATGGCTGCACAAAATTCCCCCTTTTCTCTCTCTCTCTTCTCTCCTTTTATAAGGACTTGGAGTCAGTTGGAGAGAGCCGGCTGGAGACGTACGTAGCCCTTACGCACTGTGTACAACAGAAACCGCGGTGGTGCTTGCGTTTGGAGTGGCTTTTGGGGAAGGATTCATACACTCCGCTCATTTTGCCTCCATAGGAAGGGTAAATACCCCTTTTTCCACCTTTTGGATGGTCTGGATCATCGATCCAATCACCCCCTTGATCGCACAGTGGCCCACTGCAGTCGGTTTATACGAATGCACATCCTTTGCGGACGTTCTTACGCTGCGAAGGTCGGTGGGCTCCATAATAATGTTTTCAGACAAATCCACCCCGTTCATTGGATTCCTAGCGCAATTTTAGTCAGAAAAGAGTAGTTTTGATCGAGTTTTGATGTGGGCAACTGTATCAAACCAACTCACTGTTCATCCTGCGTTTGACGGTGGAAATCGCGTGATCGCGTACCCGGGCCAAAAGGGAAAGCTTGGCCAGGGTTTTAGCCACCCTCCAGAGCATATGGACGGTTCAGATTATAAAAAAAAAAAAGATGAATGGATCCCACTAGCGACCACAGCGTCCGCACCTTATAGACGCTTTGAATTGCTGAAGACGATCGGGTCAGCGCCCGTGTTGACCGGGCAGTCTGTCTGGTGCGGTGCGGGAGTGCACCGCCTGTACACGTGCAATGCACGAGAGGGTCCCACGGTGATGTATATGATCAATCCGCTCCATTCATTCCTTTCCTCCTATAGGTTAAGTGGTTGAGACCAAAATTGAAGAATATCCAGATATCAGGTGGGCCTCATATCACTATTTTTGTGGCTGATCTGTCAGTTGGTCCACTTCCACAACGATCCAGGAGCTGAAATTCGATGTGTACGATTCATTTATGGTCTTTAGGCCATGTATGAAGTTTCGAGGTGAACGGATGGTGGGAACCCTGTGATCTTGTATCCTGGACATCTTTCAAGCCACTTGAGCTTCATTTTCTTAATTTTCTCAGATCTATGGCATGTAAATCCGTCGATCGTGATCTCCTGGGTTTCGTCCCTTGCCTTGGTAAATTCTGAGCGTTAAATTCATGCATTTAGTACCCTGTTTCAGTCCAAGCTCATAAATACACATTGCATTACAAACACGATTAAATCGAACCGTTAAATGATATCATGTTTGTAAATCCAAGTAGTAACTGGGGTTTGATATGCAATATTTGACCCTCAACACAACCCCCAACCAGCATTTTGCTAGTCTCGAGCAAAGTATGAGAAAAATAAGTTGAGAATTACAAGATAATTTCTATAAACTCGAGTGATTTATGAAAAACAATGCAAATACTAGAATTTTAAGATTCATGAATGTTGGCCATTACTTTCTCCTGGACTCAAGCACACGGTAAACTTTATAATCAAGTTCAAAATATTAATCCATCAATCAGAAAGAAAATTCTAAACATTGAGTTCCATGGGTTTAAAGTGTAATCCTCGGCTTATTATCATTAAGAGATCCAATCGTCAATTTCTATGATAACATTGATGATCAAAAGAGCAT
The DNA here is from genome assembly GCA_021015155.1 of Magnolia officinalis. Classification (NCBI taxonomy): domain Eukaryota; kingdom Viridiplantae; phylum Streptophyta; class Magnoliopsida; order Magnoliales; family Magnoliaceae; genus Magnolia; species Magnolia officinalis. The sequence goes on from JAJHSJ010000014.1 coordinate 25,089,075, forward strand.
TAAGGACAACCTAAACCAGAACTTGCCTTATAGATCATCTTTTCATTCTTCCAGTTTTTAATTTTTTCATTAAAAGCAACTCCAAGGAGGGGAATCAAATCCTCACCTATGGGGAGCAAACCTATGGTGAAGACCATACACCCAACCCTTTTCACATATCACCCATGGGGAATTAAATCCTCACCTATAGGGAGAAAACCTATGGTGAAGATTATTCGCCCAACCCTTTTCAAAGGTATCTTTTTTTTTACTAGGTATTTTCTTTTTCTTCAATTGATCATGACCGACAAATTTTCCAGGCTGATTCCTTACCTGCTTAGTGATTACCAAGTTAACCCTTCAATATCAACTGAAACCTTAATGTGTAAGCGAGATGTGACATGTGAAATCATAACTCAATCAATGTTTACAACTTCTAATTCTGGATTAATAATTCAAACTTAACTGTGAAATCTAATAGATAACTGAATCAAGAGTCATAAATCCAACATTATGTATCTTATAATTCTGAATCACAGATGGCCATCAAAATCACTTCGAATTTCAAATAAAAGATTAGACAATGGCAAAAAGACCATGTTACCTTTTTCTGGTGATGATGATAAATTTTAGAAACACATTGCATATGAATTTCAAAAACTGGCCTTTTCAAGGCTGCATCTAAGTCTGGCTCCTCTTTGTAATTGAAAGCTTTTAATATACTGTTGTGCATAAAACTTTTAATTACATAGTCATGATAAGCATTGGGCACATGAAGTCCAAATTCCCACTAGTCACTACCACAAGTGATTAGATTAATCTGACAAAAAAAAAAAGAAAAAAAAAATCAAAATAAGTTGAATAGTTAGAAAGGTGATACCTTTGACGGAGAGTTAGCATTTTGTCCAGTAACTCCAAAGTAGGGGTGTCAACACTATTGAGAAAAGGGAATACAAATTAAGCCCCGCAACAAGAGACCTAATGAGTGAAACAGAGACAACTTTAATACCAGAACTTATAGTTTGAACAGAGTCTACTCATCTAGAACTACATACCCTTTGACAACCTCCTTAATAAGTCTCTCCATTGGACTTTGTGGCTTGTGGTCATCATACTTGGGCAATTTGGAAACCCCAGGCAAGTTGTCTTCATCAGCAGATCCACACAACAAAATAAATTTTATGCAATTTATCTGCCTGCAGCAAGCAAAAACAGGAGAACAAGCATCAACCTTCTCTACTGGGATCACAAAGTAGGAGGCTTACTTTTTAAATCAGTACAATCACCACCAATCCACCAACAAAAAAGGGCATCCACCTAAATTTGGTTGTGAAAACAAACCTGTAGTAGATTTTACTGTTGTTCTGTAAGTTCTCGGCATTGAAAATCTGTAGATCATTGCTAGCATCACTTGATTTCCAGTACTTGAAACTTCATGCACTTGATTTCTTGGCTAGTACAAGAAAGCACCCGAAAGTATTAGAAAAGACACCCAAAGAACAAGTATTTTCCTATTTCTGAAATATGAAAAAAAAAAATGCAATTTGGATTGAAAGATGAGATGGACATATTAACTACACCTGTCTTCTACCTGTTTTTGAATCAGAACTTATGGGAGTATAGAATTTCTAGAATTTCTCAAGGCTAGGTAGCCTAGAGTGATAAAAATGCAATGAGTGTTCAATTTTAGGCACATTTTTCTTCCATATTGGACTTTATCCATTTCAACTCAGTTTTCTGGTTTTTATCCAGTCTGTACAAAGATATAAAGTGAGACAAAATAAAAATAAAAATTGAAACTTGGTATAGATAGCTCATTCCTGGCAAAGAATTAAGATTGAATAGGTTTTGCTTCAGTTTTCTGGGGAAATTAAACTGTATATGCATATGGTACATATCATCAATTGTGCCACTCGTTCAGCATTCCCCCACTCATGCCAAAATCTGTTCTGGCTCTATCTGCTAGCTAATGCTACGTCACTACCATGTGTTCACAAGTTCACCCTTTCCATTTATAAATGAATAATTTACAAATAAAAGTAAAAATAAATAAATTTTGTTGAGTCCCATTTAGTAAGCAAATGTGTGACATTTGTAGCATTTGTTGTCTAAAATGTAGCTACCGTTAAAACATGAGCTAGAATTCAAATAGTGCACAATTCTTGATGTCTGGTTCTCATCCACCATATGGCATAAATGCATGGCAAGTTGGCAACCCCAGACAATACAAATTACCCTTTAAAAAAAACATAGAGCATGCAAAATAACAAATTGAGGCCCCATTGTTGAATGTAGCCCAAATCCACACTTGATTCTGCGATCTTAACAATCTGATATTGCTCATTGAATTCGGGCCTCTAGCCATTTTATTTGCTAAATGCCAATTTGATAGCTAAATGGTGTTGAACTACCATTGTATCTTCAGTTTAAATCTTTAGTGTTTCATAAGCACAATAATCAATAACTTAAATGTGCATTTTATTAAATGTAAGCACTTAAAGATTGCTTCCCAAGATCCTTCCATGGGTACTACACTACATTCTTCAGTATTGCTACACTGCATCCACATGAAACTAAACATGCATGCGCATTCTATAGGAACACAATTAATAGCATAAGCACACATCCTAGCATGATCATGGGACCTGTGACTACATAAACAACACATGACCATCAAGCAATACACAAAGATCTGAAACAATCAAGTCAAGGACCTTAAACGAATAATTTCCACATAAGTAAATTCCTAGTTGAATTTACACTTTTATGGTGTGGCAAACTTGATGGATAGTAACCTTGATAGATAGCAACAACTTTGATGGATAGTAACAACTTCTATGGTGAAACTGCCTTGATAGATAGGTTGGATGCTATACACACACAAGTGGGCCCTAATGCAGCACTCATGGAATAAAGCTTATTCTACTAAGACTTGTATAGGAACAGTTCTCAAGACCATTCATGTGTACACGATTAAGTTTCACTCATTTACATCAAATCCATAGATCTCAATCTCATAACACACACTGCTAGTAAAGAATGGGAATGTATTTATGATTGCTCCCTTCTTAGAGAAAAAGAAAAGGGCATAAGATGCTACTCAAGAAGCTTTTGCACTAATTTCTTTTCCCTCTACTTTCATCCTGCAGCTCATCAATTTAAATCCCACCCAAGTGTTATAAAGACTATATAATAAAACCATTTTAAGGGTTTGAAATAAAATAAAGTTAGCAAAAACACATATGACTATTCACCCATAAACATCAAGGTGGCCTGTTTTTATGGTCAGGCATGTGAAGCCCATCCCCACCTGATGACTATTCACCCATATGTCACAGATATGGGTGAAATATGGGGATGCGTTTGCAAAATACCTCTTCAGCCTCACCTCGAGCAAATTGCTGCAACACTAATGAGATTCTAGAGCATGATTGGCACTTCATGATTGGTTGGGGTCACCACTTGTTGCCCCCACCCTAATGTCAGACACACCATTGCTTTCTTTCTTTATTTTGGCATACAGAACAGTACAGTTGTATCAACAACAGTAGAAAAGGAGGGTGCATCCATCAACTAGAGTGGATGTAGATATCAATTGCTTCTTATGTCATATATAAAGGAATTGATATCTACATCTGCCGTCATAGAGTTCCATACATGCATTTCCATTCTGTTAATCAACATAATACAAAATTTTACCATTTCAATTTCCAAAATGGAAAATGTTTGTTTGCAAACATACCCTTTTCTTTGTTTTTGATAATACAAGGAGTACAAAGTTGCATTGATATATTGCCAAAAGTAGAAGAAAGGTGCATCTATCCACTAGGGAGACTGTGACTATCTATTCCATTGTTATCAACATAGATCCATAACTACCCTACCCTGGTTGAAATTTATAGAACTATATATCCCATCTTGGGAATCAAAACAGTACAAAATTACACTGCTTCAATTCCTATAACATACAACTGGTGCGTGCAATCAAACGGCATGGATATAGGGCTCCCATGTACAGAAATTCATTTTAACACTTGGAACTTCATACGCACCCAATATCTTTTCTTTTCTTTTCTTTTTCTTTTTTTTTTTTTTTTTTTTTGGGGTAACCAAAGTAGTACAAAACTATACTATTTTGTTACCAAAAGTAGAAAGAAGAGGGTGGCATCAATCAACTATGGAGGGTGTAGACATCGATCCCTCAACACCCAACCTTGATTGATTTACATACAACCATCTGAAAAGTGTGCCCTTCCAATTCCAACGCTGGAAAATGGGTGTATCAAAATCAACCAGGACGAACGTAAAACAGCGGTCCCACGTAGAGGAGATGATTGGGGGTTTCGAAGCACATCAAAAACGGCAAAGTTCCATCCACGTCAAGGATTTATAAAGGGAAAGGGAAACACGACGTTATCAAACGAAATGTGGAGTTCAATTCAGAGAATCAGAGAGAGGGAAGAGGAAGAAGATCGGGGGTTTGAGAACTTACGTTTGAGGGAGAGAAGCTGAGAAGGAGAGCGCATGGTGAAGCTGCTGTTGTCGAGGTAAGCGCAGGATAAGGAATGGGGGTGTAGGATAAGGAGAGGAGACGAGCTCGTCTGAGGAAAAACCCTCGAAAAGGGGAGAGAGAGAGAGAGAGAGAGAGAGAGAGAGAGAGAGATTTGGGCACGAATTTGGGGAGGGATTAATTTTTTGGCTTCTGGGCGCGGGTTCTATGTACCCCACGCGAATTTTGGGCGGGATTTCCCGTTCCATTGCAAGGATGCTGGGTGGGTCCCACTGAAATATATGTGAGAAATCCATTCCGTCCATCCGTTTCGAGAGCTCATTTTAGTACGTGCGACCAAAAATGAGGTGGTTACAAAACTCAAGTGGGTCACACAAGAGGGGAAATGAGGGAAAGAAAATCCTACCGTTAAACCTTCTTGGGCTCCACCTTGATGTTTATATGCTATCCAAACCTTCCTGGCCCAAATGTCAGATTAAAATGATCTGCAGAAGAGAAGGGATGAACGGAATGGACGAAGAACACATATCATTGTGGGGCCCATACAGAGCACCCCGTCGCTGGTGGTAACGGATTGGCTACTCCCCCGGACACCAGCCAATGGCCGGTGCTATGTCGGCCCCACCATGATGTTTGTGTTTCATCCATGCTATCCATCTGTTTTTAAAGATCATTTTACAGTATGAGTCCAAAAATGAGATATATCCAAATCTCAATGGCCGGTGCTATGTGGGGCCCACCATGATTTATTCATTTTATCCACTCCATCTATCCATTTTAACGTATAATTTTATTACATGAGCTCAAAAATAAAGCCTACAAAAATTTAAAGTGGACCACATCATAGGAAATAGTAAATTGAACGTCTACCATTGAAAAATTTTGGGAGGCCACTTAAGTTTTGGATAAAGTTGATATTTTAGTTTTCCCTTCATCCATATATTTGTGATCTATTGAACAAGTTGGATGACAAATAAAAATCACTGTAGGCCATAGGAAGATTTCAACGGTGGAAATCATTATTCCCATTGTTTCTTATGGTACGGTCCACTTGAGCTTTGGATATGCTTTAATTTTGGGCTCAACCACTAAAACAATCTATAAAAATGGATTGACAGTGTGGATAAAACACTTACATCACTGTGGATATCCAATCATTATTTTTTTTTCCTATGGTGTGGTCCACCTAAGATTTATATCCCTATAAAAATTTTTTTGGTAAATTATTAAAATGATCTGTAAAAATGAATGAATGGAATGGATGAAACACATACATCATGGTGGGCCCCACAGAGCACCAACCGCCAGCCACGAGGCTGGTGTCAGGGGGAGTAGCCAATCTGTCTCCTAGTTTTTAAGTCTTGTGGGGCTCACCGTGATGTATGTTATTTGTCCACTCCGTCCATTCATTTTATGGGATGATCAAAAGAACGAGTCAAATCCAAATCTCAAGTGGCCCCACCACTGAAAACAATGGGGACAGTGACACCCACAGTTGAGACTTTCCTAGGGCCACTATGATGTTTATTTGAGATCTAACCTGTTAATAATTTTTTTAAAAAAAGACATGGATGAAGAGAAAAATCAAATATAAGCTTGATCCAAGACTTTTGTAGCCCTCTGAAATTTTTTATTAGTAAGCGTTCAATCCCCACTTTATTTTATTTATTTATTTTTTGTGGTGGATCAACTTGAGATTTTGATCTGCCTTATTCTTTGACCCATGCCCTGAAATGATCTATATAGATGAATTTTTGTGGTGGACATTATTGTGGAACTATATAGGCCCCACCTAAATGACTACAGCTGTGACCCCTGTTTCCTGTGGTGTGGTCCACTAGAGTCTCCTATCTGCCTCATTTTTGGTATCATAATCTAAAATGAACTGTCAAAATAGATGGACAGAGTGGAGGTGTAGGATTTGCACGTGGTTTGGCAAGTGACCCCAACACCAGCAGTCCACGAGTCAAAGCTCTATAGGATACGATGATGTATGTGTGCATCTTATCCACACTATTTTGGGTGCACTAGTCAATCCGCCTACTAATTTCCGACAAACATCAGGTACGCCCCAGCCAAGGATTGCGTACTGAGTAACCCAGTTAGATTACCATACTGATTAAACCCTATTGAGCCCACTTTGAATGTGTGTGTCTTATCCACATTGTCCATCTGGTACTTCAGCTCATTTTAGTGTTTAATCCATGTCGTCTATCTATTTTTAAAGATCATCTTACGTTATGAGACCAAAAATGAGATATATCCAAATCTTAAGTGGACCACATTTCAGGAAACAGTGTTGAATGAGCGTCAACCATTAAAAAATATTTTGGGGCCATAAAAGTTTTGGATCAAACTGATTTTTGTTTTTCCCCTTCATCTAGCATTGTATGACCTAATCAACATATTGGATGTCAAATAAACAATACATTAGGCCTTAGGAGGATTTTAATGATGGATTTATAATAATTTTATAATTTATATATATATATATATATATATATATATATATATATATATATATATATATATATATATATGGGAAAAAGTTCCATACAGTCGAGCTCATGGGAACTTCTCATATGGTCGAGCTGTGTGGGCCCCACCGTGATGGGTGTCAAACATCTACCCAGTCACTCAGATGCACCATTCCATGGTGGGCCTAGGGCTTAAAAATCACCAGTCAATCCGTGACTTTTTTGGGCCAAACCACTTACAAAAGTTGAGAGGGGTTACCCTCCATTAAAATATTCATAATCATTTGTTGGGACCACCGAGATGTGGTTCACAAATCCAGCCCATCCATTATGTGTGTCCCACTTGGATGAGGATTCAGACCAAGTTTCATATGCATCAAAATTTCAGGTGAGCCCCACCAAGTGATTTTATATGTTTTAGGCATTTCTTCACATGATTTTAGATGGTATAGCCCACCTAAGTTCCGTATACGGCTGATTTTTGGGATATCCCATAATTTAAAGGGGGCCCATCAAATGCACGGTGTTGATGGTTGACACGCATCACAGTGGGGCCATAGAGCCCTATCAGATCCAATGATCAAGTAGTGTTTTTTTTTTTTTTAATGGTAAATGTGTGTGAGTTTTGCATTTGCTGTAAATTTGTGGTGACTTGTTTATAGAAAAGTGGTAATGACATAGGGTTATCCAAACCAACCAAATAATGGTTCTAGTTGTAGATGGATAATAATCATTCACCAAAAACGCTCTAACCCTTAATCTCTCTCTCACTCTCGCTTTTTTTGCTTCACGACCTCTCAATTTCCCGCATTCACGGCGCAGACGGTCCCTCTCAATCTCTCTCATTTAAACATTTCTCCCCCTCCAAAAATCCAGTTGTTATGGAAGCCGATTACGTCCTACCCCACCTGATTCGTCTAGATAGGGCTATGTGGGGCTCATATTGATGTAAGATTTTTATCCACACCATCCATCCATATTTACAGATAATGTTAGGGCTTGAACCGTGGCTGGTGGTCAGTGCTCTAAGGGCCGCACCATCATGTATGTGTTTCATCCATTCCGTTCATCCATTTTTACATATCATTTTATGACTTGATCCCAAACATGAGATGGATATAAATCTCATGTGGACAATAACACATGAAAACAATAGTGATTGGATATCCACCATTAAAATCCTCCTAAGGCCCATTAGACTGTTTATTTGACATCCAATCTGTTGATTAGGTCATACAGGCCCAGATGAATAGAAAGAACAAAGAACAACTCGTTCCAAAACTTTTATGGCCCCTAAAATGTTTTTAATGGTCGACCCTCATTCAACACTTTTTCTTATAACGTGGTCCACTTGATATTTGGATATACCTCATTTTTTTACTCATATTGTAAAATGATTTATAAAAATATGTGGACGGAATGGATGAAACAAATACATCATGGTGGGGCCCACAAACCACCGACCACCAGCCATAGTGTAAGGGAGAGTAGTCAATCTGTTTCCCTAGCTAACCGCGTCCCTCCATCTCTCCCCAAAATCTGAAAATCCCCAAAATCGCTCGCCCTTTCTACCCCCAAAATCCGAAAATCCCCAAAGTCGCGCGCCCTCTCTACTCCCAAAATCCACACCTCTCTCTGGCTCTCTTTCTCATCGACTCTAATATTTCTGGTTTCTGGGGGAGCAGCAACGGCGATGGGGTGGGTTCCGATTTCAAGGGCGGTTTTTTGTCTGATCTAACGGCGGACGTTTCGGTCCGCCAGTCGGGGGAGGGTTGCTATCGTACGGTGCAGAGTGCAGTGGACGCTGCACCGGATATCTTGAACGGTGGGCGCAGGTTTGTTATCCATATAAAGGAGGGGGTTTATGATGAGATCGTTAGGGTTCCGTTAAAGAAGAGGAATGTGGTCTTTTTGGGAGATGGGATGGGTAAAACTGTCATTACCGGCAAGTTGAGTGCTCAGATGATCGGCGTTTCAACCTATAACACCGCTACCGTAGGTAGGAAATCTCTCTCTCTCTCTCTCTCTCTCTCTCCTCTCTCTCTCTCTCTCTGTGATAGAATGAATGGTCAGGATTGTGCGACCACTGCTTTTTTTTTCTTGGCAATTGGTCACTGATGTGGTGGCCCACCAGATCAATGGTATTGATCGGGTTTCGCATTTGCGATGGTTGGTCTGAACTTCTTTAGCAATTCTTTAGCAATATCTTCACAAATTGATTTGATTGGCACATGTGTGTTAAGTCCAAACTACTCATTTAGTGGGTATAATTTTTCTTTTTCTTTTTTAATCTCAAATCATTAATTGATACCTGACACCTCAATGGGTGCACCAATGTACTAATGGGTATGAACATGAGTGCCCACTACAAAACCATCATGGTATGATTATGGGTATTTTACCCATGTACTCAGCTGGGACCGTTGTAGAGATGGGTCAGCTGTGAATGGTCAGCAATCGACCGAAAGAGAGTGGTCGTTTACTTATCGGATGGTAAAAATAGGAGTCTTGTCGATCGGGCTGCAGTTGACTGTTATGAACATCTAGATCTCGTTGCTAGCTAGGTGGTCCTTTTTCTGATGATTGAGCTGTTTGCTATAAACATTCGTTGAACTTAATTCACAACAAACACTTGAGATCTGTTTCAGTGGTTCCTAAGTTGTTTCAATTCATTTCTATGTATATTATTTTCCCTTTTTCATTGGGATTTGGTAGATCTAGAGATAGGGTCTGCGTTTCGGAAGATTAAAATGAGAAAATGTTTTTTCTTTGTGGAAGCAAATAGATCATGTTTTTTTTTTTTTTTTTCACTTCCATTTAAAAAAAAAAATTATTGAGTTGAGATGCTAAGAAATGTGATTTTTGTTTCTGTACACATGGGTTGTAGCCTCTGAAGTGATTTTTCTACATATACATACATATACATGTATACATGTGTGTTTGTGTAGACACAAAGAAGAAGGTGAGATTTGGGGTGATGGGTTTTTGAGTTGAGATGGTAAAAGAGATGGGTTTGGTTTTTTGAAGTGGTCTTTCTTGTTGTGTACATGGTTTCAACTTTGGAAATGATGTGTGGATGAGTACACACATATATACCATACACATGCATACATGTGTGTTTGTATGGAAGAAGAAAGGAAGGTGAGATTTGGAATGGTGGGTTTTTAAGATGAAAGGTGAGAGAGGTGAGTTTGTTGTTTTAAAATGGTTTTTGGTGTTCTCTACATGGTTTTCAGCTTTTGAAATGATGTTTGTGTACATACATACATATATACATATACATACATCTTAGGTATATACAGATATACATATATGCATGTGTGTATATGTATGAAATCAAGGGAGCAAGGTGAGTTTTAATTTTGTTTAAAAATACATACATACATACATACATATATACATGCAGACATGTAGAACCAGGTGTTTTGGAATGGTGGGTTTTTGAGTTGTTATACACATGGTTTCCATCCGTAAGAATGACTATAAGAAAGTAGTAGTTCTATGTCACGCATGTATAGCTTCTGTTTCTCTTTGTTGTTACATACATCCACAGAGATGCATATCGCTCGGTTTGGGCATTGCAATTTTTATTTTCATTTTCCCTAAGGATCTGCCTCTTGAGACCAGCAATTTTTATTTTCAATTTCCTTGAGGATTGCCCATACTCTAGATTTTTTTTTATTCAGTAGCTCAGTCAGGTCAATGGTAAGCTCACCAACTTCATCAAAGAATCACAGATTGGAAGGGAGTCAATCAGATAGTTTCTTTAATTTTCTTTTTTCATCATAAATTGATACTGAGTTTAAACCAGCCATTACATTCTCTAGCACATATATTTTTAACTGTGGAAAGCATTCTTGGAATCTCCATCACGTTGTATATATGTAGTTTCTCTTTCACTTGTGAATTTATTTCTCTACCTAGTTTTAAAACTAATGAGTTCTTCGTACTAATTTCATGTAGCATCTCTTGGTATCATCAGATTTTTCCTCCATGCAGTAACATCTACTGCATCAGAGTTTCTACTGAAATGGTTGTTTCAGTATGAACATGAGCACAAACAATGGTCGGCCACTATCTCTTTGGGACTGATATCAAGTTGTTTACATGCAATGGATTCAGGACAAATTCCAAATCATCATCGGACTTCTTGAGGTACATATTGGTTCATGCATACATACAAATGCCAACATCATTGTCGTCATTGTCATTCACATCACCCGACTGTGTATGGTCGCTTGACTTGTTCTTAATGTTACTACAGATTTCTCAAAACTTATACAGTGAGACAATTCAGCAAGTTTCACTTTTTCTCAAATTGAATTTGAAACCTTCAGTCTATAGAAGAGGAGACAACCAAATTGTTGTAATTCTAATGATGTTTCCATAATGTTCATAACAATAGAGAGGAAAAATCTCTAAGCATGTTAAATACAATTAGAGAATCCTATTGAAGAAGTTATATCAGCTAGCTTTTCACATTCATTCCTTAGGAACCTTCAGCTATCAAATGTTAAGATTATATTACCAGATGTAAATGATCTTCTCTCATCTTAAAATCAAAGCTTATTGTTTGAATCATGGGGATTGAACCGGGAATACTTAAACCTTATTTGTTTTCACAGCATATGAAGAACTATGAGTTATTTCTAAAGAAGGTATCCAAGTGGATGAACCATGACAACCTTCTTTTTATGGAGTTGTTGATGCCACACACACACGAGAGAGAGAGAGAGAGAGAGAGAGAGAGAGAGAGAGACCAAATTATCCAAACCCATACACTGATTTTAATCTTTGGTTTTCAATGACAGGTGGAGCCCATGGACAAATAATCCAAACCCATGCCTGTTTGTCCTAACAGCAGATGGACAATGCCTAAGAATCTCCTCGATAGGACAATCTTAACCTATCAATTTATGGCTTCTATAAAAAAAGGTTACTTTGTCTTGTCTCACTCATGTACCATTTCATGTTATATACATTGTATTATATACATCGTTGAATATACATTGTACAAGGGTTACAGTAATCTTGGAGTGCAAAAAATTTCCAAGTATGTGCATTTTAGTCTGAGTTCCATCTTTAATCACGATAGCCTTGGGAGGGTTGATACGAGGGATGGGTTGACTGCGAACTTCATATGATTAAAACTATATTGGGCTATCTTGCTGGTCCTAAAATCATTATGTCCGACAAGATAACCCAATATAGTTTTAATAAGCTATTTTGCAATCAACCCATCCCTCGTATCAACCCTCTCAAGGCTATCGTGATTATAGAAATAACTATGACTGAAATGCACATACTTGAAAATTTTCTGCACTCTAAGATTACTGTAAACCTCGTACAATTTACTTGAAAATTTTCAGCACACTAAGTTTATGTATTTGTTCGAAATTAATGGAGCAGACCTAGATGTGCGTCGGAGCGATCTGGATGAGCGGGGGTCCCTGGAAGGTGGGAACCGCTATTATGACCATGATGAAACTGTTCATTTTCTATGGATAGTATTGGAGGGGCCTGACCATTTGGACAGGCCATGTTTATGTATTTTTTTGAAATTAATGGAGCATACCCGGATGTGCGTCGGAGCTATCCGGATGAGCGGGGGTCCCTGGAAGGTGGGAACCGCTGTTATGACCATGATAAGCTGTCCATTTCTTATGGACAGCATTGGAAGGGCCTGGCCATTTGGACAGGCCGTGTTTATATCTGTATTTGCAGGTACTACACCCTTAACCTAAACCTATTCTTAATTCCCGAAAGCTATAACCTATAACCTAAACCTAAACCTATAACCTTAACCTAAACCTAAACCTAAACCTAAAACTTAAATGTATTCTCAAATCCCTAAACCTAAACCTTAGCCTATTCTCAATTCCCTAAACCTTAACCTATAACTTAACTTAAACCAAAACCTATAACCTACACTTATAACCTAAAACCTAAATGTATTCTCAAATCCCTAAAACTAAACATTAACCTATTCTCAATTCCTTAAGCCTAAACCCATAACCTAACTTAAACCTAAACCTATAAGCTAAACTTATAACCTAAAACCTAAACCTACACCTAATCCTAATCTCAACTCCTTAACCTAAACCTAAACTTGAAAATCCAAACCTAAACCCGATCCCGAACCCGAACCAAATTTCCTTAACCTAAACCTTAACCTATTCTCAATTCCCTAAAGCTATAACTTATAACCTAAACCTATAAACTAAAACCTAAACCTAAACCTAAACCAAAAACCTAAATGTATTCTCAAATCCCTAAACCTAAACTTACATCTAATCCTAATCTCAACTCCCTAACCTAAACCTAAACCTAAACTTGAAAATCCAAACCTAAACCCGATCCCGAACCCGAACCCGATTTCCTAAACCTAGACCTAAACCTTAACCTATTCTCAATTCCCTAAATCTATAACCTATAACCTATAAGCTAAACCTAACGTAAACCTATAACCTTAACCTTAACCTATAACCAATACTTATAACCTATAACCTAAACCTATACTTATAACCTATACCTATAACATAAACCTTAACCTATAACCTAAACCTAGACTTATAACCTTAACCTAAACATATTCTCAAATCCCAAAACCTTAACATATAACCTAAACCTAGACCTTAACCTTAACCTATAACTTATACTTATAACTTACAACCTAAAACCTAAACCCTAACCTAAACCTAAACCTAAACTTGAAAACACAAACCTAAACCCGATCCCGAACCCGAACCCAATTCCATAAACCTAAACCTTAACCTAGAACCTAAACCTAAATCTATAACCTAAACCTAAAACCTAAACCTATTCTCAAATCTCTAAACCTAAACCTACACCTAATCCTAATCTCAACTCCCTAACCTAAACCTAAACCTAAACTTGAAAACACAAACCTAAACCCGATCCCGAACACGAACCCGATTCCATAAACCTAAACCTTAACCTAAAACCTAAACCTAAACCTAAAACTTAAACCTAAAACCTAAACCTATTCTCAAATCTCTAAACCTAAACCTACACCTAATCCTAATCTCAACTCCCTAACCTAAACCTAGACCTAAACTTGAAAGCACAAACCTAAACCCGATCTCGAACACGAACCCGATTTCATAAACCTAAACCCTAACCTAAAACCTAAACCTAAACAGTCGTGCTTATAGGGTTCTGAACAAAAGGACTGGTTTGATTCAAGAATCCATCAATGTTGTCATTGATGATCACTTAAATAAGCCTATCTCTAATTCAGATAATGATGAAGTTTTAATCATTGATAAACCCGATACTTCATCAAATCAGACTGAATCTGAATTGAGGACTGTTAAAGATCATCTAACTACTCAAATTCTTGGAAACCCTCTCACTGGTGTTCGCACCCGTAGACAACTTGAGGATTTATGTAATTATGTATGTTTTACATCCTAAATAGAACATCCAATGTAAAAGAAGCTCTTACTGATGAGAACTGAATTGTTGCGATGCAAGAAGAACTCAACCAATTCGTAAGAAATGATGTTTGGTATCTCGTACCAAGACCTAAAGATAAACACATCATTGGAACAAAATGGATTTTCAAAAATAAGTCTGACGAATGTGGAAATATAATTAGAAACAAGGCTAGACTAGTGGTACAAGGTTATACTCAAATTGAAGGAATTGATTTCGATGAAACCTTTGCACCAGTAGCACGTCTTGAATCTATCAGACTATTTATATCCATTGCATATTTTAGAAAGATAAAGATTTATCAAATGGATGTAAAAAGTGCTTTTCTAAATGGTGATTTACATGAAGAAGTCTATGTTGAACAACCAATGGGTTTTGAAGATCCCAAAAATACTGATCATGTGTATCGGCTTAAAAAAACACTTTATGGATTAAAACAAGCACCTAGGGCATGGTATGAGAAACTAACAAAATTTCTTTTAAGTCACAATTTTCAAATGGGATCTATTGATAAAACTCTATTTGTTAAAAAACATAATGATCATATCTTAATAGTACAGATATATGTTGATGATATCATCTATGGTTCAACTTGTACTAACTTGACTACTGAGTTTACAGACTTGATGAAATCACAGTTTGAAATGAGCATGGTTGGGGAATTGACTTATTTCCTTGGTTTGCAAGTTAAGCAGCAACCTGAAGGAATATTCATCTCTCAATCTAAGTATGCTTTGAATCTAATCAAGAGATTTGGATTTGAGAATGGCAAGAATTTTGATACTCCTATGAGTACTACCCTGAAACTCTCAAAAGACTATAATGGTAAAAATGTTGATTCAAAACTTTATCGGAGTATGATTGGTAGTTTGTTATATTTAACTGCTAGTAGACCTGATATTTCTCTAAGTGTTGGTATTTGCGCAAGATATCAATCTGATCCTAAAGAATCACTCTTGATTGCTGTCAAGAGAATTATTAGATATGTCGTAAGTACTGTAAATCTTGGTCTCTGGTATTCTCATGAGACTAGTGTCCAATTAGCTGGGTACTCGGATGCTGACTGGGCTGGTAATCTAGATGATAGAAAATCAACCAGTGGTGGTTGTTTTTACATTGGAAATTGTCTAGTTTCTTGGTTTAGTAAGAAACAAAATTCTATATCACTTTCAACAGCTGAAGCTGAGTGTATCGCAGCTAGTAATGCATGTACACAGCTTGTTTGGATGCAACGAATGCCGAGTGATTATGGAATTAAACAAGATTCTATGTTATTGCATTGTGATAATTCCAGTGCAATAAATATTTCAAAAAATCCTATTCAGCATTCTCGTACTAAGCACATTGACATTAGATTTCATTATATTAGGGAATTGGTAGAAGAAAAAGTTATTTCTTTATAATATATTCCTACTGAAGATCAGAGAGCTGATATTTTCACAAAACCTCTTGCTATAAAATTAGGTTTAATAAGATGAAATTTGATCTTGGCATGTGTATTTTAAAATAATTATTTATACCTATATGTATCATAGTGTATATATTTGCTAAGTTTAAATTCATTTTCTTTAAAAAAAATTGCAAGAAATATGCTTTTTTTGGACCTCCTTCGACCTGTCATGAGTGTACTCGACCAGTCGTCCTACGACCGGTCGTAGATACCTACGACCAGTCGTAGATCTCGAAAATCACTTAAATTTGGGGATTTTTGCTTTCTTCCTCATTTACTTTTTTCTCTCAAAGGAGCCGAGTTACGACTTGTCGAACCCACCATCTTTGTTCTTCAAGGTTAGTGTTCCATTTCCATTTTTATTGCAAATCAGTGTCTAGATTACTCTCTTGTCTATCTTGAAGCTTTCTATTTTTGATTTCATTGAGATTTGCGGTTTGATTTTTGAAAAATTTGATTTGAAGAAACTTTCTTCTCAATCCTTTACAACTTCTTAATTTCTTGATATCCTTGTTGCAAATGGCTTCTAGAGGTAAAAAATCTACTTCCGTGGTCCTTCTACTTCCTCCAGATTGACCAAACGTCATCTTCTTGAGCCTAATAATGATCCTTCTTATGTTATAGATCTTAAAGCTCATAATGTGATTGTTGAACATCCTGTTGATGTTAATCATATTGCACCTTTTGGTATCCTACCTTTGCTTGAAGCTATAGGTTGGGCTAACTTATTGCATTGGGGTGGGCCTGCATACCGGTCCATTGCTCAATCCATGTTCACATGCATAAGTGACTTCTCACTAGATAGTTTAACTTTTAAAATATCTACTAGTGAAGGGCCATTTGAAATTGATAGACATTTAATTTCGGCCCTTATGGAGATTCCTGTAAATGATGAGGTTATTCCTATTCATAATCTAACTGATAAACCCTCAATTGCTGAAAAACGTATGCTTACTAGAGATTTGTGTAACATGGATGTTCAATGGACACATAAAGGGAATGCGCTTCCCGCAAGGTTTTTGTTACCCAAATACAGAGTGCTCCATAGAATCTTTGTGTCTAATCTGTATCCTTGGTCAGGTAATAAAACTGACTTGACCTCTTTTATGGTACGTATTATTCATGCTATTGCTAGTGGTACTCAGATTTGTCTCCCATCTTTAATCTGTCATTTTCTTCTTCAGTTTCGACTCCATCCTGGTCATAGTGACATCCCTTTTGGTTACTTAATGACTGTTTTAGCCACACATATGTTAGTCGATATGCCTGTTAATGAAGCTCTTATTCATCATCTGATTTTCAACAACACTAATCTCAATAAGATGAAGCTGGATTTACTTCCTGAACAAGGTGGTAATGGTGGTGGTGGTGGTCATGAAGAAGCAGGGGATGACATTAATATGAATGATATCTTTGAGGAACTGGATTCTGATTCAACAGATGATCTAGATTTTGTACCATCTGATTTTGATGCACGTCTGAGTGCATTGGAGGGTAAAGTTGAGAATTTGAATGAAAAATTAGAAAACATGTATGTTACTCGTGATTCTTAATTCGAGTACATGCGGAAATATCTTCGACGATTAAACAAAGGCATGCACCAACTTGATCCCTCTATTCCTGCTCCGTCTTCTAGTTCTAATTCTGACTAGTCTTTATGGGATTTTTTGGTCTGTAATAACCTTATAATTTAGCACTTGGTTGACTGAATTTTAGTTGGATACGTTTACTATTTTATGCTGGATGTTTATTCTATATGAAGCTATGCAGAGTATCTCTTTATCTGTTTTGCTATAATCTCATAACTCCTCATGTTTACTCTCATATATATCCTTTGTCATATTGTGACAAAAAGGGGGAGGATGGTTTGTTCTTAACTTAACAATGTGATTGTGAGAGGTGAAAGGAGTAGCAGTGGTTATGTTACTCAGGGGGAGTTTGAATGTTGAATGAGTTTGATGTTGATTATTGAAGTGTTTATGTTTATCTTTGATTGTTTATTATTGAAGTGTTTATGTTTATTATGTGTTTTGTTACTAATTTGACAAAGGGGGAGATTGTAAGTGCTATATTTTATATCCCTGTTTTTTGTCAAATTTGTGGTGCCAAAATCTCTGTTTTATATCTTGCATAAGTGAAGCTCTCTCAAAGATCAACATTCATGAACAAGCTAAGCTCACAAGTATAAAGATCAAAGTTGAATGCCAGAACTACTCACAAGACATGACTTAAGCTTCAAGACTTCAAGAAGAGTATAAGTCAGTTCATAAAGAACTCAAGTCATGTACAAGGCAGTTCATGAAGAATTAAAGACACTTTCAAGATTGAGCTGTGTTGAGGGTCAAATATTGCATATCAGACCCAGTTATTGTCGGGATTTACGAACAAGATACTATTTAATAGCCCGATTTACTTGTATTTGTGTTGCAAGGTGACTTTAGGAGCTTGGATTGAAATAGGACACTAAAAGTACGGAGTTAACGCTCAGAATTCACCAAGGCCATGAACGGGATTCCAGGGGACCAAGATTGGCAGAGTTTCGCACCAGAGATTCGAGAAAATCGAGAAACTGAAGCTCAAGTGGCCCAAAAATTGGTCCAGAATGCAAGATCACGAGGTTCCCACCATCCGTTTGGCTTCAAACTGCATACAGGGCCTGAAGACCATATATTAACCGTACACGTCGAAATTCATTCATTGGATCATTGTGGAAGCGGCTCAACGGATAGATCAGCCCATAGAGTGGTGATTTGGGACCCACCTGGTATTTGGATATGCTTCAACTTTGAGCTCAACGTTTGAAATAAACCGACAATATGAATGGTCGGAGCGGATTTTATTAAACATCACGGTAGACCCCACTAATGGGGTTGCGTGTACACAGTGCGGTGCATTCCCGCACCGCACCAGGACGTCCAAAGTCGGTCAGCGTCTGCTGACTGATGTTTTTTTTTTTTAAACAGAGAAGACGCCCAGCGTCTCTCTCAACCGACGCCGGCTTCGTGCAGTGGGGCCCACCTCTCATTCAAAGGGCCGATCTAAACCGTCCATTGTATCCAGAGGAGGGGCGTGACCCCAGCCAAGGTGGACTTTTGGTACCATGCACTTGTACACAGGAGAATCGTGATTAAACGCAAGGTTGACGGTGGAATGAAGAGTCTCGTGGGCCACTCCGAAAATCAATACAAACTCACTACTCCCAGACGGTTTTTCGCCAGAAATTCAGTGTACGGTGTGGATTTCTCAACTGATGTGGATAATGGGCCCCGCCAGCAGCACAGCGGAAGCAATCCGCTTCTTTCTGTTTATGCAAGAACAGAGCTTGCGGAAGGAAGTTGTGGGCCGCCATCATGCATCCTTGGTCTAATCTGGACTGTTCATCATGAACCCACGGCCCCCCTCATCAAAGCCTAGGTGGCCGAATCACAGGAATCAATGGAAATCGGTTTCCATTCGTCCAGATAAAGGACTGACGGTAACACGAAAAAGATGGGTGGGACCCACCAATTTTGGCCCAAAAACAGTCTATTGTTACTGAAAATTCACGGGCATTCCAATGAGCGGATTGGCTTTCGCAGCAAAACTCGAGTGTGGGCCCCACCAGTTACGCAGGCAGTTACGCAATTGAGGATGCTGGCTGTGTAAGAAAGATCGGTTTTCCGACTCCAGCTGGGTCTCAAACAAATAGCAGCTCTCTTCACCGTCCGCCGATCTCACTGTCTATAAGAGAGAGAGAGAGGGAACGTAGGGGAGGGCATCTCGAAGTGGAGGAGCAGCTGAGCATCACTTGAGGAGGAGCAGGAAGTTGGACGTGGAACAGGGAAAGTGGTTTTAGAGTTTTTATTTCTTTATTTAATTTTTATGTGTTCTGGCCTCATCATGTCAGGCTAAAACCCCTTAGCTAGGGCTAAGGGGTGAAGCTTGTAGCAGGATGGGAGACGTTCTTTTATGCCGTTAATCAATTTTTGATACTTGAACTCCCTTGATTATGGTTTGATTTATGAGAATATTTTTTTAGTTGTTAATGGGCTGTTGTGACTAAAATTACAATGGGTCTGCGATGGCTTTGAATATTTCTATTTCCTTTTTATGGTTATGACGTCAGGAAGCCCTGTTGTTCACCATCGTCTCCTGGGCATGGTAGGATGTCGGTACCCTTCCTAACTTTCATACATTGTTTGGTTGATAATTAGTTTAATTCTGTTATTTACTTTGTCTCCTGGGCATGGTTTGGTGATGGAATCCATTCTAATTCATATACCTTTCATCTCTTGCAAACTATATTAAGGCTAGTTCAGTTGAGTTTTGATGCTGGCATAAGATCTCCCTGATCTCTACAAGTGGATCCTCTGAATCCCTAGTTTCTTCCTCTGAATTTTCTTAAGTTTTAAAGATTAATTATTCCACAATTATTTCTCAATTGTTATTTGATTTAGAATTCGTCTTATTCTAGTTCTAGTTTTAGTTAATTTCAGATTATGTACAGGTTTCAGTCCCTGTGGATTCGACCTCAGTCTTACCGAGATTATTACTACATCACAACCCTACACTTGGGGAGTGAACAAGTTTTTGGCGCCGTTGCCGGGGATTGACGGCTACGTAATTTGAAATTAATTAGTCTTAGAATTAAGGGTAAGATTAGGATTTTTTCTAACTTTCTATTTCCCTAGGTTTTGTTCTCTTTTTAGAAACTAACCTACGTGTCTTGTTTTGTAGACTTTTTGGATAGACTTCTAAATTGGTAACGTTCTTCCTAATTTTTCCTTTCTATTTATAGAGTAGGAGTTGTCTTCCTTTTTAGGTAGTTTCTAATTCTAAGTCTTCTAGAATCTAACCTTATTTCCTATATTATTTCTAGAAAATTTTCTTTTTTTTCTTTTTTCTTTTTTTCTTTTTTTTTTTAAGATTTTCTATTTAGAAACTAACCCTCTTATTTTGTAGGTCTTCTAACTCAGTAAGTCTTTCTGACTTCTACTTTCTATCTCTTTCATTATTCACTTACTTTCTAGTTTAGAATTTTCCTAAATTATTTAGAGGTTCCTACTTTCCTTTTTAGGATTTCTCTTTTGCTATTCTTCTTCTTAGGAATTTTCTACTCTTAGGCCTATTATCTTTAGAAACTAAATTGTTTTGTTTTATTTTACAGGTTTTAACTTAGGGACTTCAAATTGGTAATTTCCTTCCAACTCTCTCTTTCTTTCTAGATTTTCATTTTTCTTTCTTAGAATTAGGTTTAGAATTTGATTGAGGGCTGCGAGTGTTTCATGCCCAAGTGGGCCCGTGACAACACTCGACGTCTCTTGACCGAAGGAGGATTAGTTGAGGGGTTAACTGTCCATCGCAGGACTAGACACCGCTCGAATTCCCCTGAGTTAATTGAGGTTATGGCTGCAAATCAACCTCAAGCACTACCTCACCACAGGGATGAGGAAACACATGATGAGAATGAGGTGCATCAAGCACCCCCGCCTCGTACTTTACGAGATTATTTACAACCGGCGGGGGTGAGTACGCCCTCATGTATGATTTTTCCTGAAAACACAGGACAGATGGACATCAAGCCAGGAGTTATCCAACTCCTTCCTAAATTTCATGATCTTGAATCAGAAAGCCCATACTTACATTTAAAAGAGTTCGATGAGATTATCGCCGCCTTATACTTTCCCAATGTATCCGAGGATACTATCAGGCTGAAACTCCTTCCTTTTTCCTTAAAAGAGAAGGCTAAGACGTGGCTACATTCACTGCGTCCTCGATCCATTAGCACATGGAATGATATGCAGAGGGAATTCATAAAGAAATTCTTCCCACATCATAAAACAATTACCCTCAGAAAAGCAATCATGAACTTTGCCCAAAAGGAAGATGAAACATTCTTCCAATGTTGGGAAAGGTTTAAGGATCTGGTCAGTTCATGCCCACAACACGGTTTTGAAACGTGGCGCATTACAAATTTTTTCTACGATGGACTGACATCTTCCATGCGTCAAATGGTCGAGACAATGTGCAATGGAGAGTTCATTAACAAAGATGTTGACGAGGTATGGGACTACCTCGACAGTCTGGCTGAAAAAACACAATCTTGGGATTATTACCCAAAATTAAACACCACGTCTAGGCCAACTCAATCTAAGGAGAAAGGTGGAGTGTATCTCTTGAAAGAAGAGGATGATCTCAATTATAAAGTGACTGATCTCATAAGAAAATTGGAGGCCATGGAAGGAAAGAAGGATAAGGTCAATGAGGTTGTTTGCGGCATTTGTGATTGCAACATTCACACAACTGAAAACTGTCCTACAATACCTGCCTTTCGAGGAGTGTTGAATGAACAAGCCAATGCCGTGAACAACTATCAAAGACCTTTTGTTGGACCCAACTCCAATACATACAATCCTGGTTGGAAAAATCATCCAAACTTTAGTTGGAGAAATGGACAAACGGCTACCCCCCAAGGTTTTTTTCAAAATCCAAATCAGGGGAAACCTCAAGAAGAACCGGTTCAAAATTCCATACAAGAGCTGGCTCAGGCGATGCGAGGATTTACTGATTTTATGCAAAAGATAGATTCTCGTATGACGGTTATAGAAAAGGGGATGCTTCCTGCACAACCTCTCCCCAATCCTAAACCGCAGTACGAGATAAATGATCCCAGCTCCTCAAATCAAATGGGGCACGCTAAATCCATCACCACTCTTAGGAGTGGGAAGATCATTGATAAAACCCTTCCGGTTAGGCCTGAAAAGCCTTAAGAACCAGAAGAGGACAATAATGATGGATCTAGCGATACCCCACAAAAATTAGAACCGGAACTTCTAGAGAAGCCAGTTGTTCCGTTCCCCCAACGGTTGGTTGCACCAAAACGTCTTTCTAACTCTCAGGATATTCTGAAGGTGTTGAAACAAGTAAAAGTCAACATTCCTCTACTTGATGTCGTAAAACAGATTCCTTCATATGCAAAATTTCTAAAAGACCTATGTACGACCAAAAGACGGCAGAGTATTCAAAAGAAGATTTTCTTAACTGAGAAAGTGAGTGTCATCCTGAAGCAAGACGTGCCGCAGAAATTCAAGGATCCCGGTAGCCCAACCATATCATGTGTAATCGGGAACCATCGAATTGATCACGCACTTCTTGACTTAGGAGCAAGCGTCAATCTGATTCCCTACTCGGTATACAAACAGTTAGGTTTGGGTGAGTTAAAACCCACTCTAACCACACTACAACTCGCCGATCGCTCTGTTCGTATACCAAGAGGGATTATTGAGGATGTTTTGGTCCAAGTCGATAGATTTTACTACCCTGTAGATTTTATCATCTTGGACACCGAACCCATCAATAACATAAGCACTCAGATTCCCGTCATTCTTGGTCGCCCATTCCTTGCTACGTCAAATGCAATTATCAATTACAGGAATGGTGTCATGACTATGTCTTTTGGAAATTTGACATTGGAGTCAAACATCTTTTTTAATAACGGCAACAACTCAGAGGATGATGACGATATCCACGACATTAACATGATTGACTCTTTCGTGGAAGATACGACACCTCTGACCTTATCCTCCGAACCTCTCGAGACGTGCCTGGCTCACTCCCATGAGTTTGATGATGATATGATTAGGGAGACATGTGCCTTGCTGGATACTGCACCGGTACTTGAAGTTAACCGGTGGAGGCCACAATTTGAAGAATTACCACAAACTGATGTAGTGCCTCTACCGTCTAACCTCAAGGCACCGAAGCTTGACCTAAAACCTTTGCCCTCTGATTTGAAATATGTTTATTTAGGTCAAGATGAGACATACCCGGTGGTGATCTCTGCCCACCTGGAGGAAGAACAGGAGAGTATGCTCATAGCTACTCTCATTCAGCATAAGGGAGCCCTTGGATGGACGATTGCATCCTCAAAGGAATCGACCCCTCGATTTGTACTCACCGCATATATCTTGAGGATAATGCGAAGACCGCTCGACAACCACAACGTAGACTAAATCCAATCATGAAGGAAGTGGTTAAGGCCGAAGTTCTCAAACTATTGGATGTGGGTATCATATACCCTATATCTGATAGTCAGTGGGTGAGTCCAACTCAGGTGGTTCCTAAGAAGTCCGGAATCACCATCGTAGCCAATGCTAATAATGAACTCGTACCGACTAGAGTCACTACTGGTTGGAGAATGTGCATTGACTACAGGAAATTGAATACCGTCACGAGGAAAGACCACTTTCCTTTACCATTCATTGATCAGATCCTGGAAAGGTTAGCCGGTCATTCCTATTACAGTTTCCTTGACGGGTATTCGGGCTATAACCAAATTGAAATCGCCCCTGAGGACCAGGAAAAGACCACATTTACTTGCCCCTATGGCACCTTTGCTTACAGAAGGATGCCATTCGGGTTATGTAATGCCCCTGCCACCTTTCAGCGATGTATGCTGAGTATCTTTTCTGACATGGTGGGGAAATATCTAGAGGTCTTTATGGACGATTTCTTGGTTTTCGGTTCATCTTTCAGCGAGTGCTTAGAGAATCTTAAATGTGTGCTGAAAAGATGTGAAGAAAAGAATCTGGTACTTAATTGGGAGAAGTGCCATTTCATGGTTCATAAGGGAATTGTCCTTGGACATATCATCTCGTTCAAGGAAATTGAGGTAGATAAGGCAAAAATCGATCTTATCTCTAACCTACCTCCACCCAAGAACATCAGGGACGTGCGATCATTCTTAGGACACGCAGGATTTTACAGGCGATTCATAAAGGACTTTAGTCTCCTCTCTCGTCCTTTATGTAATCTTCTTCAAAAGGATGCTCCATACGAGTGGACTGAGCAGTGCCAGGAAGCTTTCACTAAGCTTAAGGGCACGTTAACCACTGCACCTATCATGCAGCCACCCGACTGGAGCCTTCCTTTTGAGCTTATGTGCGACGCTTCTGATTATGCTCTTGGAGCGATTCTAGGCCAGAGAAAAGATAAGAGGCCATACGTCATACATTACGCAAGTAGGACCTTAAATCCTGCCCAAGTGAACTACTCGACTACAGAAAAAGAACTCTTAGCCGTAGTGTTCGCTTTGGACAAATTTAGGTCCTATTTAATTGGATCAAAGATCATTATCTATACAGATCATGCGGCACTTAAATATCTTCTTTCTAAGAATGATTCTAAGCTCCGCCTGATACGATGGATCCTCCTACTCCAAGAATTTGATTTGGAAATTAAAGATAAAAAATGAGTAGAGAACGTAGTGGCCGATCACCTTTCTCGCCTTAATACCTTTGATTCCCTTGAGGCGACCCATATCAATGACATGTTCCCTGATGAACAATTGTTCAGAGTCTCCCACTCACCTTGGTTCGCTGATATTGCTAATTATCTTGCTACAGGTTCCATACCGACTCAGTGGACTGCGCAAGATAAGAAGAAATTCTTTACCGAGGTGCACAACTTTTTCTGGGATGATCCTTATTTGTTTAAATATTGCCCAGACCAGATCTTAAGGAGATGTGTGCCAAATGATGAGCATCAGAGTGTCATCTCCTTCTGTCACTCACAGGCCTGTGGTGGTCACTTTTCTGCTAAAAAGACCACGGCCAAAATTCTGCAGTGTGGCTTTTATTGGCCCACTATGTTCAGGGACACTCATGAGTTTTGCAAAGCTTGTGAGCGTTGTCAGAAATTGGGAGCATTGTCCCGTCGAAATATGATGCCCTTGAATCCCATTCTTATCATAGAGGCATTTGATTGCTGGGGCATCGATTTCATGGGACCATTCCCCCAATCTTTCAGAAATTTATATATTTTGCTTGCCGTAGACTATGTCACTAAATGGGTCGAAGCAATTCCATGTCGAACTAATGACCAACGCACGGTCATTAAATTCTTAAAAGAAAACATCCTGTCCCGATTTGGAACGCCTCGAGCCATCATTAGTGATGGGGGCTCACACTTTTGTAATAGGTCATTCGAGAGTTTAATGAAGAAATACGGTATCTCTCATAAGGTGAGCACCCCATACCACCCACAGACAAGTGGGCAAGCTGAGATTTTCAATAGGGAGATCAAACACATTTTGGAGAAAATGGTTAACCCTGACCGTAAGGACTGGTCAATCCGTTTGACCGATGCCTTATGGGCTTACTGTACTGCTTTTAAAACCCCTATTGGAATGTCTCCCTTTAGACTCGTCTATGGAAAGGCTTGCCACTTGCCTGTGGAGTTGGAACATAGAGCCTACTGGGCGATCAAAAATCTGAATTTCAATCTGAACAACGCTAGCTCGCTACGCAAACTTCAATTAAATGAACTTGAAGAAATCCGGAATGACGCATATGAGAACTCGAGGATTTACAAGGACAGGATGAAGGCGTTTCATGACCAACATATTCTACAAAAATCATTCACGCCAGGTCAGAAAGTCCTTTTGTATAATTCTCGATTACATCTCTTTCCGGGTAAGCTTCGATCTCGTTGGACCGGCCCTTACATTGTTGTTACTGCATATCCTCATGGGGCCGTCGAGATAAGAGATCCCGACAATGGCAAGGAATTTAAAGTAAATGGACATCGCTTAAAGCCATTTGTCGAGAAATTTGATTCAGAAGACATGTCCATGCCTCTGACTGATCCTGTTTACCAGGAATAATCTCCTAGTCTGATGGAGGAATAGGTAGGTTTATCGCTTTCTTAGGACTAGGGTAGTTGTTTTATTTGTCTGGCTGAAGACGGTAAACTTAGCGCTCCTGGGAGGCAACCCAGCTTTTTCATTCCATTTCATTTTCCTATATGGTTCAATGTTTGTGGGTAACATTACTGCAAACCCTCACGAGACTACAACTCGTCCACTAGGGGCAACCTAGGGGTTTAAAGGCTTGTTGCATATGCTAAATGCAATCGAGAGCACCTGCGAAAGTGGTATAGGTAGGATTTTTATTTTTGTTTTACTTTCGATTGGTTTTACTCTTGTGCTGACCCGCTCTTATGTTGAGATCTCTATGGAAAAATCTCTCTCAACTCGTTACCCAGGTACTATCTTCCCATCACTTCTCATGTACTTTCGTTGTCCCATGTGCATTGCATGCTTACATCTTTTACATTGAGGACAATGAAGATTTTAGGTTGGGGGTGGGAGATTAGGTAACCTAATCAGTGTTTTTCTTAGTCTTGAGCAAAAATTGTGAAATTTTTTTTTTAAATTTTTCTGGACTTTCTAGTGAATTTGAAGTGATTTGACGACCATCTTTTATTTAGAATTTCAGGATATGGAAGGTTGGTGATTTACTACTCTTGGATTCAGTAGCGGTTAGATTTCACAGTTAAGTTGAATTGTTAATCCATGATTAGAAGTTGTAAACATTGATTTAGTCATGATTTCACAGGACACATCTCGCTTACACATTAAGGTTTCAGTTTCATATTGAAGGATTAACTTGGTAATCAGTAAGCATAGAAGGAACCAACTTGAACAATTGCCCGTCATGATCAATTAAAAGGAAAAGATACCGTTGAAAAAAAAGGGGGTTAGGCAAAGAATCTTCACTATAGGTTTGCTCCCTATAAGTGTGGACTTCATTCCCCATGGATAATATGTAAAAAGATTTGGGTATACAGTTTTCACCATAGGTTTGCTCCCTATAGGTGAGGACTTGATTCCCTTCTTGGTGTTACTTAAAAAAAAAAAAAATAATAATAATAATAATAAATTAAAAAAAAAATGGAAAGATGATCTTTGAGGCAAGCTTTGGTTATCATGAATTCCCTTGTTGGTTACCAACGATATCCTGAAATTAAGAATTGAATATTAATGTTGAAAGTTGGGATTACACTTTACACTTGTGGAACTCAATGTTTAGGATTATTCAAATTGATGGATTAATATTATGAACTTGATTGAGAAGTCTACCATGTGCTTACCTCCAGGAGAAATTTATGCCCAATATTCATGAATCTTAGAATTCTAATATCTGAATTGTTTTCGACATATCACTCGAATTTGTAGAAATTGTCTTGTAATTCTGAATTTAGTTTTTCGCATACTTTGCTCGGGACTAGCAAAATGCTGGTTGGGGGTTGTGTTGAGGGTCAAATATTGCATATCAGACCCAGTTATTACCGGGATTTACGAACAAGATACTATTTAATAGCCCGATTTACTTGTATTTGTGTTGCAAGGTGACTTTAGGAGCTTGGATTGAAATAGGACACTAAAAGTACGGAGTTATCGCTCAGAATTCACCAAGGCCATGAACGGGATTCCAGGGGACCAAGATCGGCAGAGTTTCGCACCAGAGATTCGAGAAAATCGAGAAACTGAAGCTCAAGTGGCCCAAAAATTGGTCCAGAATGCAAGATCACGAGGTTCCCACCATCCGTTCGGCTTCAAATTGCATACAGGGCCTGAAGACCATATATTAACCGTACACGTCGAAATTCATTCGTTGGATCATTGTGGAAGCGGCTCAACGGATAGATCAGCCCATAGAGTGGTGATTTGGGACCCACCTGATATTTGGATATGCTTCAACTTTGAGCTCAACGTTTGAAATAAACCGACAATATGAATGGTCGGAGCGGATTTTTATTAAACATCACGGTAGACCCCACTAATGGGGGTGCGTGTACACAGTGCGGTGCATTCCCGCACTGCACCAGGACGTCCAAAGTCGGTCAGCGCCTGCTGACCGACGTTTTTTTTTAAACAGAGAAGACGCCCAGCGTCTCTCTCAGCCGACGCCGGCTTCGTGCAGTGGGGCCCACCTCTCATTCAAAGGGCCGATCTAAACCGTCCATTGTATCCAGAGGAGGGGCGTGACCCCAGCCAAGGTGGACTTTTGGTACCATGCACTTGTACACAGGAGGATCGTGATTAAACGCAAGGTTGACGGTGGAATGAAGAGTCACGTGGGCCACTCCGAAAATCAATACAAACTCACTACTCCCAGACGGTTTTTCGCCAGAAATTCAGTGTACGGTGTGGATTTCTCAACTGATGTGGATAATGGGCCCCGCCAGCAGCACAGCGGAAGCAATCCGCTTCTTTCTGTTTATGCAAGAACAGAGCTTGTGGAAGGAAGTTGTGGGCCGCCATCATGCATCCTTGGTCTAATCTGGACCGTTCATCATGAACCCACGGCCCCCCTCATCAAAGCCGAGGTGGCCGAATCACAGGAATCAGTGGAAATCGGTTTCCATTCGTCTAGATAAAGGACTGACGGTAACACGAAAAAGATGGGTGGGACCCACCAATTTCGGCCCAAAAACAGTCTATTGTTACTGAAAATTCACGGGCATTCCAATGAGCGGATTGGATTTCGCAGCAAAACTCGAGTGTGGGCCCCACCAGTTATGCAGGCAGTTACGCAATTGAGGATGCTGGCTGCGTAAGAAAGATCGATTTTCCGACTCCAGCTGGGTCTCAAACAAACAGCAGCTCTCTTCACCGTCCGCCGATCTCACTGTCTATAAGAGAGAGAGAGGGAATGTAGGGGAGGGCATCTCGAAGTGGAGGAGCAGCTGAGCATCACTTGAGGAGGAGCAGGAAGCTGGACGTGGAACAGGGAAAGTGGTTTTAGAGTTTTTATTTCTTTATTTAATTTTTATGTGTTCTGGCCTCATCATGTCAGGCTAAAACCCCTTAGCTAGGGCTAAGGGGTGAAGCTTGCAGCAGGATGGGAGACGTTCTTTTATGCTGTTAATCAATTTTTGATACTTGAACTCCCTTGATTATGGTTTGATTTATGGGAATATTTTTTTAGTTGTTAATGGCCTGTTGTGACTAAAATTACAATGGGTCTGCGATGGCTTTGAATATTTCTGTTTCCTTTTTATGGTTATGACGTCAGGAAGCCCTGTTGTTCACCATCGTCTCCTGGGCATGGTAGGATGTCGGTACCCTTCCTAACTTTCATACATTGTTTGGTTGATAATTAGTTTAATTCTGTTATTTACTTTGTCTCCTGGGCATGGTTTGGTGATGGAATCCATTCTAATTCATATACCTTTCATCTCTTGCAAACTATATTAAGGCTAGTTCAGTTGAGTTTTGATGCTGGCATAAGATCTCCCTGATCTCTACAAGTGGATCCTCTGAATCCCTAGTTTCTTCCTCTGAATTTTCTTAAGTTTTAAAGATTAATTATTCCACAATTATTTCTCAATTGTTATTTGATTTAGAATTCGTCTTATTCTAGTTCTAGTTTTAGTTAATTTCAGATTACGTACAGGTTTCAGTCCCTGTGGATTCGACCTCGGTCTTACCGAGATTATTACTACATCACAACCCTACACTTGGGGAGTGAACAAGCTATATCAAGACTTCAAGGCTCATACTTCAAGGTTGCTAGTTCCTAATATTTTCAATGTCCAGACTTCATGGTTGAGGTTTGACTGACCTTAGGTTGACCTTATAAGTAGGTCACTTTGGATACATAAATCAAATGTTTATTTTACATAAGTTTGGTCAGTTCTTCGACTAGTCTTAGGCCTTCTTCGACTAGTCATAGAGTTGCTTCGACCAGTCTAAGAAATTCCTCGATAAGTCGTAAGTTTGTTACAAAAATCGAATATTTTCTGTTAGGCTTCGACTAGTCCAAGGATTTCTTTGACCGGTCGTAGGAACAGTGTCGACTGGTTCTTCGACCAGTCGTAATTCTTCGACACAAAGTCCAGCGATAAATTCACAAGGTCTTCGACCAATCTTTGGAGACCTACGACCAGTCGAAGGTGGTCTTCGACCAGTCGTTAAACGGTTAAAGCTTATCGCGCCCGATTTTTTTTCAAATTTGTTATTTCTTCGACTAGTCGAAGGGTTCCTTAGATCAGTCGAAGGTGCGATCTGCTCACCTATAAATAGATCACGAAACTCAGAAGAAATCATCGAATTAATTAATCCTTTCAAGCCAATCTTCGTCGAATTTCTAAGAGATATTTCTGTGTTCCATCTAAGCTAAGTGTGCTTATTTAATATTCTCTTTCCTTAGCTTTATTTAATTGATTTTGTTTCTGCTATTCTAATCTAATTTGATAAGAGGAATCGTTATTCCCTTTCTTTGGAATCAAAATCAATTAAGGCAAACCCTACTTGGTTAAATTTAAAATCTATTAGAATTATAGCCATTGTAATTGAGTACTGGACATTGAACTTGGACATTCAATCATCTACTCTGATTTGGTTTTACCAGGCTGCTACATCGAAGGAAATATTCAGGTATTTTACATTTAATTGTAAATTTCTTTCTGTTTTGGTTTATTTCATGATTTGCCAGAAAAATCTTGTTGTATTGGTTATCTGAGGAGAGCCAGGAAAACTCAGAAGAGGGTTTTTTTTTTATTGTGTAAGCCCACAGACAAAGACACAATTGTAAAGGTTTTTGGTGAACCTGGGAAAACCTATTTTGTTAGTGAACGCTAATATCCCCTGTGTGAGGATATTAGGAGTGGAGTATCTTTTTGTGTGGCTGTTGTTTAACAGTTGGTGAACACACAGGCGAACCACTATAATCCCTAGTGTTATGGTTGAATGATTTACATTTCTAATCTTTAATTATTCTTTTGTGGGATGTATGAATGTGGTGAATGTTGTAATCATTTAATTCACGCTTTGTGAGAATTTTGTAATAGTTTAGAATTTACTTTCTGATATTCCTTTATTTACTTGAATTTAAATTTCCTTTAAAGTTGTTCCAGCAAGGTTGCCCTGCCATTTTTATGGTGTATGGCTGTCCCTAGAACAATACATTTGTAATTACAATTTATTCTAATTCAGTTTGTATTCATTTCTTTATTCCTCTTTGGTTTGAGATTTGATACAAAGATCTTTCTAGAAATAAGGTTGTCCTACCATAAACTTTGGTTTTTGGTGAAAGGTTGTCCTTAGAACAACATTTGTATCAACCTCTCAAGATCTAAATTTTGAGGTTGTTTCACTTTCCTGCATTGTGATTTAATTTGGCTATCATTTTCGTTTAATTCCGCTGTTATAAGTTTTTATTTGGCATTGTCCTATTCACCCCCCCTCTAGGACATATAGCTAGGCCTTTTCAAATCTAAACCTAAAACCTAAACCGATAACCTAACTTAAACCGATAACCTAAACCTATAACCTACACTTATAACCTAAATCTAAACCTAAACCTATAACCTAAACGTAAACCTAAAACCTAAATGTATTCTCAAATCCCTAAACCTAAACCTACACCTAATCCTAATCTCAACTCCTTAACCTAAAACTAAACCTAAACTTGAAAACCCCAACCTAAACCCGAACCCGAACCCAATTTCTTAAACCTAAACCTTAACCTAATCTCAATTCCCTAAATCTATAACCTAAACCTAAACCTAAACCTTAACCTTAACCTATAACTTAAACCTATAACCTAAAACCTAAACCCAAACCTAAACCCGATCCCGAACCCGAACCCGATTTCCTAGGCTTACAACCTAAACCTTAAACTATTCTCAATTCCCTAAAGCTATAACCTATAACCTAAACCTACACCTAATCCTAATATCAACTCCTTAACCTAAACCTAAACTTGAAAACCCAAATCTAAACCCAATCCTGAACCCAAACCCAATTTCCAAAACCTAAACCTTAACCTATTCTCAATTCCCTAAACCTATAACTTATAACCTAAACCTAAACCTATACCTAAACCTAAAACCTAAATGTATTCTCAAATCCCTAAACCTAAACCTACACCTAATCCTAATCTCAACTCCCTAACCTAAACCTAAACCTAAACTTGAAAACCCAAACCTAAACACTATCCCGAACCCGAACCCGATTTCCTAAACCTAAACCTTAACCTATTCTCAATTCCTTAAACCTAAACCTATAACTTAAACCTATAACCTTAACCTAAACCTAAAATATAAACCTAAACCTAAAACCTAAATGTATTCTCAAATCCCTAAACCTAAACCTACAACTAATCCTAATCTCAACTCCTTAGCCTAAACATAAACTTCAAAACCCAAACCTAAACCCGAACCCGAACCCGATTTCCTAAACCTAAACCTTAACCTATTCTCAATTCCCTAAAGCTATAACCTATAACCTATAACCTATAACCTAAACCTAAACCTAAACCTAAAACCTAAACCTAAACCTAAACCAAAACCTATAACCATAACCTTAACCTAAACCAAAACCTATAACCTAAACATTAACTTATAACCTATAACCCAATGACTTAAACTTATAACCTTAACCTAAACCTAAAACCAAAACCTAAACCTATAACCTAAACCTATAAACTAAAACCTAAACCTAAACCTAAACCTAAAACTTAAATGTATTCTCAAATCCCTAAACAAAAACCTACATCTAATCCTAATCCCAACTCCCTAACTTAAACCTAAACCTAAACTTGAAAACCCAAACCTAAACCCGAACCCGATTTCTTAAAACTAAACCTTAACCTATTCTCAATTCCCTAAAGCTAAAACCTATAACTTAAACCTATAACCTTAACCTAAACCTAAGATCTAAATCTAAACCTAAAACTTAAATGTATTCTCAAATCCCCAAACCTAAACCTACACCAAATCCTAATCTCAACTCTCTAACCTAAACCTAAACCTATAAACCTAAAGCTAAACCTATAAACCTAAACCTAAACCTATGACCTAAACAAAAACTTATAACCTTAACCTAAACCAAAACCTATAACCTAAACCTTAACCTATAACCTATAACCTATAACCTATAACCTAAACTTATAACCTTAACCTAAACCTAAACCTAAAACCAAAACCTAAACCTTTAACCTAAACCTGTAAGCTAAAACCTAAACCTAAACCTAAACCGATTCTCAAATCCCTAAATCTAAACCCACACCTAATCCCAATCTCAACTCCCTAACCTAAACCTAAACCTAAACTTGAAAACCCAAGCTTAAAACCCGATCCCGAACCCAAACCCGATTTCCTAAACCTAAACCTTAACCTATTCTCAAATTCCTAAACCTAAACCTATACCAAATCCTAATCCCAACTCCCTAACCTAAACCTAAACCCAAACCTAAGCATGAAAACTCAAGCCTAAACCTGATCCCGAACTCGAACCCGATTTCCTAAACCTAAACCTTAACCTATTCTCAAATCCCTAAACCTAAACCTATACCAAATTCTAATCCCAACTCCCTAACCTAAACCTAAACCTAAACATGAAAACCCAAGCCTAAACCCGATCCCGAATCCGAACCCGATTTCCTAAACCTAAACCTTAACCTATTCTCAAATCCCTAAACCTAAACCTACACCAAATCCTAATCTCAACTCCCTAACCTAAACCTAAACCTAAACTTGAAAACTTAAACCTAAACCCGATCCCGAACCCAAACCCGGTTTCCTAAACCTAAACCTTAACCCATTCTCAATTCCCAAAGCTATAACCTATAACCTATAACCTAAACCTAACTTAAACCTATAACCTAAACCTATAACCTAAACCTAAACCCAAAACCTATACCTTAACCTAAACCAAAACATATAACCTTAACCTAAACCAAAACCTTTAACCTAAACCTTAACCTATAACCTATAACCTAAACTTATAACATTAACCTAAACCTAAAACTAAAACTTAAACCTATAACCTAAACCTAAACCTAAACCTATAACCTAAAATTATAACCTATAACCTAAACCTTAACCTAAACCTAAAACCTAAACCTAAAACCTAAAACCTAAACCTATAAGTGTAGGTTATAGGTTTAGGTTTTGGTTAAGGTTGTTTTTCTTTTCATTTGTCTGGATCACCTCTCATATGTTCTTTCTCTTTTTATTTATTTTTTTCGATAAGATTGTTTGTGTTTAGATGGATGTGAATATAAATATGATGAAATATATTATATAACAGTTGTATATCAGGAAGAATATGATGAATTATATTCTAACAAGTGTATATCAAAATTAGAAATTTTAGATGGAATGTTTTTTAAAAAAGAGACCCTTTAGCGACGAAAATTTTCATTGCTAAAAGTCCCACACACGTTTTTTTAGCGACGAAAATATTTGTAGCTAAAAGTATCTTTTCGATTTTTTTTCAAAAACTGTTCACAGCCTTTAGCGACGAAGGTATTCGTCGCTAAAAGTCCCATACACGTTAAAAGACGTTTTTTAGCGACGAAAATTTTCGTAGCTAAAAGTAAAATTTTCAATTTTTTTTGAAAAACTGTTCACATCCTTTAGCGACGAAAAGTTTCGTTGCTAAAAGTCCCATCCCCGTTTTTTAGCTACCAAAATTTTCGTAGCTAAAAGTAAACCTTTCGATTTTTTTCAAAATCTGTTCACAGCCTTTAGCGATGAAAGTATTTGTCGCTAAAAGTCCCATACATATTTTTTAGTGACAAAGAATTTCGTAGCTAAAAGTAAACCTTCCGATTATTTTCAAAAACTGTTCACATCCTTTAGCGACGAAAAGTTTCGTCGCTAAAAGTCTCATCCATGTTTTTTAGCTACAAAAAGTTTCGTAGCTAAAAGTAAATCTTTCAATTTTATTAAAAAATTGTTCAAAACCTTTAGCGACGAAAATTTTTGTCGCTAAATGTTATTTTTAGCAACAAAAAAAATTTCGTCGCTAAAAGTTTCGTCGCTAAAAACCCTATTTCTTGTAGTGATTGTGAATTGAACATTTACCATTGAAAATTTCTCGAGGGCCACTAAAGTTTTGGATCAAGCATATATTTATGTTTTCTCTTCATCCATGTTCTTTTTAGGTTATGAACAGGTTGGATGACCAATAAAAATCACTGAGGAGCCTGACAAGGTTTCAATGGTGAAAATCATTATTCCCAATGTTTCCTGTGGTATGATACATTTGAGCTTTGTATGTGCTTCAATTTTGATCTCAACCCTTAAATGAGCTGGAAAAACGAATGGACGGTGTGGATTAACTACACACATTCAAGGTGGGCCCAACAGAGTTTACTCAATCCAATAAGAGCATACCGAGTAACTCATTACGCAATCCGATTTCTGTGAGTGGTGGGAACAAGAACGGATGTGTAATGGGGCTAGACACCTACCTTTCAAAAATGGTGGTGAGTATTCAATCTTACACGTGGCATAGTTGTAAGGTAATCCTGACCATCCAAATCGTTGATCTAACTGTGGATAGAGCATAGATAAGAAATAAAATCGAGTTGTTGACTATAACTATGGAATATTTTCCTTGAAATTTGGACCGCTCACTGTTTTACTTTTAACCATTTATTCGATTAACATTAATTGAATAGCTACGGTTGCTTCATCAGTGTGATTTTGCAGTATGTACCTCACGATTTGGATGTTCGTGATAAACGTACAAGAATGCCCCATGTGAGGAGGATGAGTCACCACCATTTTCAAACTGGTGGGGACTATATAATAGGAAATACACCGTTGTGGGAGCGGGAGCTGATGAGATGCGGCCACGGACTCAACCACTAAAGTACGACCCTGATCGTGGGATCAACCTTGATGTATATATTGTATATCCACGCTGTCCATCCGTTTTCCCAGATCATTTTAGCCCATTGGCCTAAATATGAAATAAATCCAAATTTCAAGTGGACCATTCCATAAGAAAAAGTGGTGATTGAACACCCACCACTAAAAACTTCCTAAGGCCTACTGTAATGTCATGTCTTCGTAATTTTAATTTGCTATCCAACCTGTTGATAAAGTCCATATAAATCTGGATGAACGAAAAAAATAAAATAAAAATAAATCATCATGATTCAAAAATGTTAGTTGAGCCACAAAGAGTTTTTAATGATCAATCACCACTCTTTCCTACCGTATGGTTTACCTGATATTTGGGTATGCTTAAGTTTGGCTACCACGCCCTAAAATGAGCTAAAAACGGATGGACGAAGTGGATATACAATACATAGATCAAGGTGGACCCACGGTCAGGGCTACACCGTGTTGGGCGAGGCTGCGGCCGCACCTAATAAGCACCCATTGGGAGGTAAAATGCATCACTCTCTTAATTATTATTTTTTTGGAACCAGGCTGCATTATTCTTTCTCTTTTCTCAAGGGGAGTTATATTTTGGGAACGAGCATGCATTATTCTTTTTCTACTGAGAGTATCATAGGTTTTCTCTGCTTTTATGCTGGTCAATGTCAGTAGCCAATTCGCTAACGAAGTGACGTCATAAAGTTACGTGGCCCTAACATGATGTATGCGTTATATCCACACCGTACATCTATTTGAAGAAATCACTGTAGAGAATGACCTAAAGAATGAGGCATATTCAAAGCTTAAGTGGATCCCACCCTAGAAAACAAGGGGGACAGTGACGCCCACCGTTCAAAACTTTTTAGGGGCCACTAGATCAAGCTGATATTTGTGTTTTCACTTCACATGTATATATATATATATATATATATATATATATATATATATATATATATATATATATATATAAACTTATGAACTGGTTGGATCTCAAAAATACATGGTGGGCCCTATAAATGTTTCAACGGTGGATGTCACTGCCGCCTCGTTCTTTGGTTCATGCCATAAAATGATCTCTCAAAATGGATGGACGGTATAGATACAATACATACATCATGGTGAGGCCCACAAAGCTTAGTGACAACACTTCAATATCCAATTTGCTACTAACATTGTCATTATATAATCCGCGTCTGTGCGCGGCGCGGATTGGATACTGACAAGGTAAGTAGCCAAATCGCTACTGAAGTGACGTCACGAAGCTCTATGGACCCCACCATGATGCATGTGTTGTATTCATACCGTCCAACCATTTGTAGAGATCGTTTTATGGCATTACAAAGAGAATGAGATAGATATAAATTTCAAGTGGACCCACAATAGAAAACTGTGGGAGCCGTCACACCCACCGTTGAAACATTTATAGGGCCCACAGTGATGTATTTTTGAGATCTATCCTATTCATAAGTTAACATAGAGTTAGATGAAGAGAAAACAAAAATATCAGCTTCATCAGAAACTAATGTGGCCCCTAAGAAGTTTTGAACAGTGGATGTCATTGTCCCTACTATTTTCTATGGTGGGGTCCACTTGAACTTTAGATCTATCTCATTCTCTTTGTAATGCCATAAAATGATCTCTAAAAATGGTTGGACGGTATGGATACGACACATGCATCATGGTGGGGTCCACAGAGCTTGGTGACATCACTTCAGTAGCAATTTGGCTACTGACCATGTCAGTATCCAATCCACGCCCGTTTCCTAGAGGCAGGAACTCCCCGCCTCCAGCGTTTTCATTGGTCAACGTCACTATAAGTGCCACATCATCAAAAAATTTAAAATATATTAAAAAAATTATATTTCAGAAAAAGTATAACGGCGACGTTAAACAGAAGTGGTTTGCGTGCTAAGTAAATCAGTATGGTAAGCGTACTTAGTAAAGTCTGTAGAGCCCACCGTCATTCGTGCATTGTATCAACTCCATCCATCTCTTTTATCATCTAATTTTATGGTTTTACAGCAAAAATTAATCATATCCAAGGATCAAGTGGACCACACCACCTGAAACAGTGTGAATTGAATTCTACCGTTGAAAAGCTGTTGGGGGCCCACAGAAGTTTTATATCAAGATGATATTCGTTTTTTCCATTCATCCATGTCTTTGTGATCTTATGAATAGTTTGGATGAAAAATAAACCTCATTGGGGGCTTAGAAACATTTCAATGGTGAAAATCAATACTTCCACTGTTTCCTTTGGTATGGTCTACTTGAGCTTTTGATATACTTCAGTTTTAGGCTCAACCCCTAAAATGTTCTGATAAAACGGATGGACGGCGTAGATAAACCACATGAATTCACAGTGGGCCCAACAGAGTTTAATCAGTACGATAAGACTTGGTATGCAATCCGATTTCACGTGTCTAACGGGGACATGGATTTCCTGCCAAGGCCTTTTGTAGTAAGATCTTACGCAAGGATTCCGGATGGGCCCACTGTGACGTTTGTGGTAAATCCAACCCGTTCATCCATTTTTAAATATCATTTTAGGACATAATACCAAAACTAAGATGTATACAAAACTCAAATGGGTTACACGAGAGGAAACAGTGGGGATTTAGTGTCCACCGTTGAAATATTTATATGGCCACAAAAGTTTTGCATCGGTCTAATATTTTGGTGTTTTCACTTCATCCTAGTAAAAATGACCTTATAAACAGTTGGGATGGCATATAAACATCAAGACGCCTACGAAGGTTTCAACGGTAGGAATTTCTTTCTCCACTGTTTCATCTTGTATGGCCTAGTTGAGTTTTTTATCAGCCTAATTTTTTGTTACATGCCTTAAAATGAGCTCTAAAAATGGATGAATGGATTGGAATTCTTCTAAACATCACGGTGGACCCAACCATACATCCCAGCGCTGGAACTTTATGCAAAAGGCTTTCCCCGGTGAATCCGCGTCCACGGTTTCCATTGGAAACAGATTGGCTACTCCCCTACCACTCGGTGCTATGTGGGCCTACCATGATGTATGTGTTTCATCCATGCCATCCATTTATTTTTCTATATCTTTTTATGGTCTGAGACTAAAAATGAGGTATAACCCAATCTCAACTAGACCACATGACATGAAACAGTGTTGAATGAACGTTGACCATTAAAAACTTTTTGGGGGCCATAAAAGTTTTGGATCAAGCTGATCTTTGTTTTTTCCCTTCATCTGGGTCTTTATGACCAAACCAACAGATTGGATGTCAAATAAACAGTATGGTGGGCCTTAGGAGGACTTTAATGATGGATATCCAATCACCATTGTTTTTCTGCAATCTCGTCACTTTGTCTAGTAAACTTCATCACTTTATACTACAACCTCGTCACTTTGTCTATTGAACCCCGTCACTTTGTACTGCAACCTCGTCACTTTGTATATTATACCCCATCACTTTATACTGTAACCCCGTCACTTTATCTATGAACCCCGTCACATTGTACTGCAACCTCGTCACTTTGTCTATCGTACTCCGTCACTTTGTGCTACAACCCTGTCACTTTGTCTACTGAACCCCGTCACTTTATACCGTAACCTCGTCATTTTGTGCTGCAACCCAGTCACTTTGTGCTGCAACCCGGTCACTTTGTACTGCAACCCTATCACTTTGTTTATTGAAACCCCATCATTTTATTTGACAAGCCGCTACTTTATCTAGTAAAATCCTCTCACTTTGCATAGTAGCATCATCACTTTGTCTAGTGTAACCAAGTCACTTTATTAGAAAACTCGTCATTTTATCAAGCAAAACCCTATTTTTCGAGAATCTGTAACTTTATCTAATGGAACTCTATTTTCTTTGTCTCGTTTAACCCTATTACTTTGTTTAGTGGAATCATGTTGCTTTGTCAGGCAACTTCGTCACTTTGTTTAATATAACTCTGTCACTTCGTCTAATAACCTTGTCACTTTGTCCAATGAATCCCGTCATTTTGTCTGTGGCCCCACATTATTTAAGGCTCGCGTTGAATTGTGCCTTATATAATGTAGGTTAGAGGTGGGCATTGAGTCGATTCAAACCGAGTTAGGGCCGATCCGATTCGATTCAGTTTTGAAATAGGCCTGACCCGAACTCGACCTGTAACATCCCAAATTTTTGCCAACCTGGGATTAGACGTCCTTAGGCAATGGGTCGATCCTAACACCTTATTAACTTGTCAGAACTGAATCCCACAGTCTAAAATCGCTTTTGAACCCATTTCCTTCACAAATCCCACCCTTCACCACCTTGTTCTTTCAATTTTTCTAAGTACTTTCACATTAGACACTATCTTAAAGTTTAGGTGATGAAGAACAATACTTAAACTAAACATTACTGCAAAGGACTAAGTACCACCTCAGACAGAAATTACTCAGGACTAAATCCTTTAGAAATTAGGTGAGAAATAACTAGTGTTAAACTAGAGTACCTGTGAAATTAGCACCAATCACTTTAAATATGATTTGCAAGACTCAAAACTTATAGAATCATTGACGCTAGGTTACCCTAAAATCTAGGATCAATCTCATTACCCGGCTGCTCTCGCGAGCATCTCGAAACTCTGTATCAGATCTGAACCGCACGTCGGAAGTCCGATTAACACGAAGTTAAGGAATTAGGACCGCCTTGCTGGACTTGACAACCATTTCGAAAATCAACTCCAGATAGTGTTCCGAGGCTATTCACTTGAGCTCGGAGCGGGGAGTGTGAGAAATGTAAAACTAATTCAAAATAAAATAGAAATTTATGAAATCTGGCACCTCTCGCTTACGGATCAGTATTAAGCAGCCAGACCGTCAGAATCAGACCAAATTACACCCTCAGATTAGGGATATTTTTCCAAACATATCGATGTACTCGGAATCTCCGATCGAGATCCACTAACCGTTGAACTGAAACTGGTCCGCCATTTGCGATCTGGAATCTCGACTGAAACGAAAACGTAACTCGATCTAGATCCAATGTCAGTGAGCTTAAATCCGACCTTTGGCTCAAGGGGGCCCACCAGAAGTCCTCCGTTGAGCTGAAACTGACTCACTTTGGTTATAACTTAAGTATACCTTGACCTGGAGTCTATTTCGGTGTAGTTTTAGGCTATATAAGGACCTTAAAACCTCTCTCAT
Organism: Magnolia officinalis; assembly: GCA_021015155.1. NCBI lineage: Eukaryota > Viridiplantae > Streptophyta > Magnoliopsida > Magnoliales > Magnoliaceae > Magnolia > Magnolia officinalis. The sequence continues at coordinate 25,130,549 of JAJHSJ010000014.1, forward strand.
TCAGCCCATACGAATTTGGGAGAAAACCTAGGAGAGAGAAGAGAGAAAAGAGAGAGAAAGTAAGAGAGAAGTGGGAGCATCTCCCTGCCATGCTTTCCTGCTGCTATACACATCGTTCTAATCGCTTTCCCGGCGATTCCGGCTCCGTTTCTAGGTAAGAAACCCTAGCCCTAACCTGTTTTGGGGTTTTGATAGTTGTAGGTTATGAAATAGCTAACCTATTTCAATCTATAGGTTACCAAACTGCCGAATACGAAAGCTTAGCAAACCTATCGACTCCGTTACGATTCTACGACAAAAGGTGCGGACTTTAGGTGTATAGGTTATGGTTTTCAATGCTTTCAATGTCAGATAATGATAGATTCATGATCTGCATGCAATTGCACATATACAAAGTACTGTCTGTTTTCCATTTCGATTAAAGATGAAGAATATGGAATTTTACATACTCTAGGTATTTGTAGAAAGTACCGTATACGTATAAATTTTTGAAATGTGTTTGCCATGATTATTTGTTGTATTGATATATTATATATGGATAAAATACTTGTTTAGCGAAAGGGTTCGCCCTAATACATGTTTTTGCTAATATACACTATGTATGTTAAAATAGTGCATTCTAAGTGTTTGTGAAAATGACTGAATGAGTATAGAATTCTCATTCGTGCTCGCCATGACTAATTGTCATGGATATATGATTGTTGTATTGGTGATACCCCTTTAATGAAAGAATTTGCCCTAAATCACGCCACGGCCGATATACACTATATATGCTAAAATGTGTAGCCCAAGTGTTTGTGGAAATGACTGAAGGAACATGGAACTTGGATTCCTACTTGCCATGACTATCTGTCGTGGGTGCGCGCGTGTTATAATTGGGGCAACTCCCTAGTGAAAGGATTTGGCCTTATACTTATGTGATCAACATACGTCATGTATGTTGATGTATGTAGTTAAAGTGTTTGTTGAAATGTCTGAATGAGTAGTAGTTAGTAAATGGTAATGTATAAGGGTGTTGAGATATGATTCTCAGCTACCTTAGAGATGTATATGATTTTCTCCATGTTGCTTGTTTAATTTAACCGCTTACTTATGAAATATAGGTGTTTGTATTTCCTGTTTATATTGTGCCTTACTATATGTTTTATGACATGCTTGTCAACATACTTGAATTACTTTGTTTATTCTGCTTTACTCCACATGCTTCTGGTCATGGATTGTTTGTGTTTGGGGCTATGATTACAGTCCAGGCAATTGGTAACGGGATTGAATTCGTGGCTGAGATTCATTTGTAACGTGAGATGTGTTCGACGAACCCGAGTCGTACTTCGGTTGACGATAGTGGTTGGCCACACGAAGTGCTTATGCGCTTCATGTCGTTCAACTTGTTGTGCGCTCGAGCTAGCCGAGCTCGTCAAGCAACCCGATTTGTCTTATGTATGTTAACCATGTTTGGACGCCTTTGCTTGAACCTAGGGTACCAAACTTACCAGTAAAATCCCATTAACCATGGTACCTCGATCTGCTAAGACTCATGAGCCGGGCATAGTGGTATGGGACACCGTGGTCGAGCTGTAGGCCTACGCTGGGCCACGTGCCTCCCCGTAGTGACCAATGAGCAACCAGACTCGTGAGCCGATTATGGTGGTATGGGACACTATATTCGTGCTGTCGGCCTACATTGATAAGGTGATGGGAGAGTGGTGCAACGATTGCGAGCAACAGCCCTGACAGCCCTTTGTAGTGATCTCGAGCATACTCTGAATTTGCGGTGAGGCGACGAGTTTTGCCGCAGTGAATAGAGTATGAACTAGGCCTGTATTAATTTAGTGATGAACCGTTAAAAGGGTGATGGGGGAGTGGTGTAACCATTGTGTGTAACAGCCCTGGCAGCCTTTGCAGCGACCTAGAAATACACCATCGTATGAGATTAACTAGGACTGACGACCCTAGAATGGATCATGTTTGGGAATGATATAAGGGAGGTACGTTAGTTTCCCAATACTGCTGTTTGAAATGGACTAATAACAACTCGGTAATCATACTCATCATCGCATTACATGTGCCTGGAAGATGTGGAGCACTGAGGGATGAAAGCATGCCGCGAATGTAAGATGGTGTCGCACGAGGGAGTGTGTGGTGACGGCATACATCTTGACTGCATTTTCATACTTGCATTAATAAGAGTATTTATGAGTGTTTGACTTTATTGCTTTATCATTACTGCTTGACTAAATTGATAACATGTTAACCTATGCTTTACTGTTCCATTGAGTTGATCACTCACTCCCACGTTACGGGACAGTGTTGTGCACACCAACCAGATTTATTGAGTTTCAGGTGATGGTGATGCTTATGAAGCAGAGCCGGACTACTACTATGATGTTGAGGAGGAGTTCTCCTACATGTAGCTCTCTGACAGGTCTATGAAGACCTGGTATTGTATTGACGGGACTATGGTACTTGGGATAGAAGACATTACACTTACACATTTGGTATATTTTAGAAATGTATTTGAAATTTATTAACCTGATAATGTTATCACACTCTGGAGACTCACCACAGTTTTTATATTTTATATATCTATCACAGTCTTCCGCTTGCAATCTCACTTGTCTCTGGAGTATGATATGCTGTTTTGGCTTAATCTCACTCATGTTCAATGCACTAATACAAACAACATTCAATCATCATTCATTTTGTTGCATAAGTGATACGTTGGAACTCGGGAGTTGAGTTTATGCTCGACCCCCGATTTTCAGGGCGTTACATGACCTGACTCGGTACGGAGTCCAACATGCCTAACCTGATCCAAGTCTAGGTCTATCCTAGACTAATTCGAACTGAATCTGACCCGATCACAAGTACCAATTCAGGTCAAGTATTAAAATAATATGAGAAAACGGATGAATGGAGTAGATATACAACGCATAGATCAAGGTGGGCCCACGGTGAGGATCCTGCGGACATCACTCATCCTAGGTCGCAACTAATATTCCTTGCCAATCAAGGAGATTTTGTAAATATATTTTTTTATTTTATAAAAATGTCGTGAGATGACATGACCTAATTAAATTTTAGAAGAAAGAAATTAGAGGTGGATTAGCTACCGACACATTGAGTAGCTAGACTTGCTACTAAAGTGACACCACCAAGTTCTATAGGGCCCACCATGATGTACGTGTTGTATCCACATTGTACATCCATTTGGAGAGATCACTTTAGGGCATGATCAAAAGAATGAGGTAGATCCAAAGCTAGAGTGAACCCCACCATAGAAAATAGTGAGGAGAGTGACGGCCACCGTTGAAGCCTTCCTAAGGTCCATCGTGATTTTTATTTGAGATATAACTTGTTCACAAGTTAATACAAATATTAAAGAAGCGAAAACAAAAATATCAGCTTGATCTTAAACTTTTGTAGCCCTTAGAAGTTTTTAATGGTGAGCGTACTCTCTTCACTGTTTTTTGTGGTGGGGTCCACTCGAGTTTTGGATCTGATTCATTCTTTGGCTCATGCCTTAAAATGATCTCTCCAATGAATGGATAGTGTGGATACAAAACATACATCATGGTGAGATCGACATAACTACGTGACGTCACTTTAGCTGTGAGTCTCGCTACTCAACCTGTGCACCAAATCCCTAAATGAAAACTTAAATAAAAATCACAGTGGACCTTAAGTTAACATAGACATTAAAGAAGGGAAAACACAAATATCAGCTTGATGGAAAACTTTTGTGACCCTTTGAAGTTTTTAATGGCGGGCATGACTCTCTCCACTGTTTCTGTGTTGGGGTCCACTCGAGTTTTGGATCCGATTCATTTTATGGCTCATGCCCTAAAATGATCTCTCCAAATGGATGGACGGTGTGGATACAAAACATACATCATGGTGGGTCCCACATAACTAGGTGACATCACTTTAGTAGCAGTCTCGTTACTTAATCTATGCGCTGAATCCTTAAATAGAAAGTAGCTGATTGCCGGAACGGATTGGCTACTCCCCCTGCCACCGGCTCGGTGGCTAGTGGTTATCCATTTTTACATATAATTTTAGCGCTTTATCCAAAAAATTAGAGGTATATAAATCTCGGATGAACCACACCATAAGAAAATAATAGTGATTGGATATCCACCATTAAAATCCTCCTAAGGCCCACTGTACTGTTTATTTGACATCCAATCTTTTGATTAGGTCATACAGGCCTAGATGAAAGGAAAAAACAAAGATCAACTTGATTCAAAGCTTTTATGGCCCTAAAAAGGTTTTTAATGGTCGACGCTCATTCAACACTGTTTCTTGTAATGTGGTCCACTTGAGATTGTGATATACCTCGTTCTTTTTCTCAGACCATAAAATGATCAGGAAAAATAAATGAACGGCATAGATGAAACACATAAATCATGTTAAGGCCCACGGAGCACTGACCACCAGCCATTGGCTGGTGGTAGGGGGAGTAGCCAATCCGTCTCCACTGATTGTGCGGTGAGTAACTTACTGTGTATACTGAGTAAACTCCATGGAGTCCACCATGATTTTATGTATTTTATCCGCTCCATCCATAAATTTTATCAGATAATTTTAGGACTTGAGACTAAAACTAAAGCATATACAATGTTCAAGTGGACCACACCATAGGAAACAATTGAATTGAATGTTTACCATTGAAAATTTCTTAGGGCTACAAAATATTTTGATCAAGCTTATATTTGTGTTTTCTCTTCATCTATACCTTTATGATCTTATGAACTTGTTGGATGACAAATAAACATCACTGTGGGGCCTAGCGAGGTTTCAACGGTGGAAATCATTATCCCTACTGTTTACAGCGGTATGATCCACTTGATATTTGGATATACTTTAATTTTGGGCTTAACCCCTTAAATTTGGTGGAAAAACGGATGGACGGTCTGGATAGACAACATACATACAAGTGGGCCCAATTACGGTGAGAGCAAGGGCTTGCCGTAATCGGTATGCAATCCGATTTCCGAGGAAACCGTTTTAATATATTTAACCGGGTTATAGTTTTTCTGGAATATAATTTTTTTAATATATTTAAAAAATCTGATGACGTGGCACTTATAGGGACGTTGACCAATGAAAACGCGCCTCCAGGAAACAGGATCCGTACTCCTTGGCTACTGAAGTGTTCAGTGTCTAGTCCGCTCCCCGATGTCCATCCTCTCTCGAGAATCCTCACACGCTCTCTCTCGAGAATCCTCATTCTCTCACTGTTCTCTAACAGCCTTCAATCCTTCATAAATACTGCGAGATGTTCAACCTCTCATGCACCATCTTTACCAAGAATCCTCAAAATTCTTCTCTCACGTTCTCTAACAGCCTCCAACCCTTGTAAATACTGCCAGATATCCATCCTCTCACACCATCTCTCTCGAAAATAGACAAAATTCTTCTCTGATCACTATTCTCTAACAGCCTCCAATCCTTTATAAATTCTATCAAATATTCAACCTCTCATGGACCGTCACTTTCTTCCTCGCTCTATAAAGCATCATATGAACTTTCTTCCTAGTTCATCTGCTTCTCTCCAAGAAAAAATGGCTAGTTTTGTTCTAGAAAGCCCCGAAATAGATCACCACGAGAAACCAATACTTCCCACTTTGGCATCTTCCTATAATGATCGCATCCGCCCCCTACTTGATGCTGTTGATCGTCTCCGACACTTGAAGGTGATGGAAGAAGGCATTGAACTTCCAACTATAGTCGTAGTTGGAGACCAATCAAGTGGCAAATCAAGTGTACTCGAGTCACTTGCTGGTATCAGCCTTCCCCGTGGCCAAGGCATTTGTACTCGTGTCCCACTCATCATGCGGTTGCAAAACGTCCCCACCGACGAACCACAAATGCACCTGGAGTATCAAGGAAAGACAGTCCCGACATCAGAAAATCAAATCTCAGATTCTATCAGCATGGCCACTGATGAGATTGCAGGCAATGGAAAGGGCATCTCCAACACTCCTCTCACTCTTGTAGTGAAGAAGAAAGGCGTTCCTGATCTTACCATGGTCGATCTTCCTGGAATAACACGTGTTCCAGTCCATGGCCAGCCTGAGGATATCTATGAGCAGATATCCAATATCATCATAGAATACATCAAACCAAAGGAGAGCATTATTCTCAATGTTTTATCAGCAACCGTTGATTTTCCAACATGCGAATCGATTCGGATGTCTCAACGTGTTGATAAAACTGGGGAACGAACATTGGCTGTCGTTACAAAAGCTGATAAGGCTCCTGAAGGTTTGCTAGAGAAGGTAACTGCTGATGATGTGAACATTGGCCTTGGTTATGTTTGCGTGAGGAATCGAATTGGAGATGAAACTTATGAAGATGCAAGGATTGAGGAGGCAAGATTATTCAAATCTCATCCTCTTCTTTCCAAGATTGATAAAACGATTGTTGGAATACCAGTTCTGGCTCAGAAGCTGGTGCAGATTCAAGCAACTAGCCTATCCCAATGCTTGCCAGATATCGTTAAGAAAATCAATGACAAGCTCAACAAGAATGTCACTGATTTGAATAACATGCCGCAGAATCTTACAAATGTTGCTGATGCAACGCAAGCTTTCATGCGCGTTGTTGGTGCTGCAAAAGAATCGCTTAAGAAGGTGCTTTTACGTGGTGAATTTGAAGATTTCCCCGATGATGCGAAAATGCATTGCACTGCTCGGATGGCGGAAATGCTGGATGGATTCTATAAAGACTTACAATCTAAGTCTTCTGATAATGATTCGACATCATCCTGTGCTTTCTTAATGGTGGAAATTGGGGTTTTGGAGGAGTCGAAATGGATTGGGCTTCCTAATTTCCTTCAGCGGACGGCTTTCGTCACATTATTGCAACGGAAGGTGAATCGAATTGCGCTTGCTCCGTTGGATTTTATTCATAGTGTTTTAACCTACATCGAGGAAGTTGTGGTTCGCATCGTTTCAGAGCACTCCGAGGAGTACCTGCAGCTGCAGGCAATGACCAAAAGGGCAGTTCATAATCTAATTGACAAGATGAGGGATAGGTCGGTTAAGCATGTTAAGGAGATTATTGAAATGGAGAAGATTGCCGATTACACCTCAAACCCTGATTATGTGAAGACATGGAACAACTTAATGGAGAATCAAAAGACGTTTATGGCGGTAATACAGGATCCTTCGAAACCGACTAAAATCATGTTTCAGGGCTTTGGTGAAGTTAAGGTTGGTCATTTGAGGCAACAATCACTGTTGATTCTCGAGCAAGCATTCGACATGAAAATGAGATTGACTGCATATTGGAGGTTTGTGCTGCTGAGGTTGGTTGACAGTTTGGCTCTTCATCTTCTCTTTAGTGTTAAGAAATTGGTTGAAAGGGAAATGGAATCTGAGATTGTTAATGAATTGATGGGGTCTCACACTGGTGGGATCGAAAGGATGTTGGAGGAATCACCATCTACTTCTCTGAAACGTGAGCGGCTGAACAAGAGCATTAAGTTGCTTAGGGATTCAAAGGATGTTGTTGGGAAGATAATGGACGGCATTTCTGCCGGCCACATCTCTGACTAGGGTTTCATTTTACTAGTTATGATTTTCTTCTTTGTTATGGTTTTATCTTTCTTGTTTTGTTTTGCTCGTTTCCATGGCATGCTGGCCATGTGAACTTCGTTTATTATAGCATGTTATGCCTTTTGGTTTTAGTAATATGAAGTTAGTATGTTTCTTACATTACTGTGTTGGATTCTCTTTTCCCTCATTAACTATTAATCGTTAGGATTATATTGAATGCATCATAAAGAATAAGAAAGATGATCATCTACCCCACTTTAGTAAACCCTCAGAAAGTGGTTTTTTATTATTATCTCTTAATATGATTTTCTTTTTAACAACTTTCACAGCCGTTTCTCCCCTAAATACACAGGTGGCGGCAATGGCTTGGGGGTGGGCTGGACCCATCCCACAAGGATACTTAATACCCTACTTTCGATCTCAACCCATGTCTGGCATAGACCAATCTCAGCTGGCCCAACCCTGAGCTCGAAAAAATGTTTGTCAGACCCAGCTTCGCCTGGAATTGTTAAAATCCTTATTTTTCACCTAAATGTTCCTTATCTATCTGTTGATCAAATGGGCAACATGTAAAAAACCCTTAAATGAATGAAAATTATACATTCAAGAATGGATGGGTTGCTCAATCAAGGAATATAATGACATTTGTAGGAGCAAAGACAGATATGAATATGTTAGGTTGGGCTGGCTGGGCCAGGTAGGGCTAAGATTACTTGAGTCCAAGCCATGATCAAAATTGATTGGGCCATGCATGTTAGACCTAAGCCTAGCATGCGCCAAAACTAGTTATTCCAAAGTTGAGTTGGACTCCCCGAACTGCCCAACTCGAAATATGTAAATTGAAACTGAACCATCCAAATGGTCGGCCCACTTTAGATCTTAATTAGACCAAATATATGAGAGACAAATTAAACAATCTAAATAGTGGCCCTACTCTAGATAGATCATAAACCATCACAAAGTAGGGAAAGCAATATGTTTTGGTTGTCAGATTTGTGGATACCTAATGAATTACACTTATATTTAATTTCAATTTTAGAATAGTATATTATCTTTTAAACGGAATATAAAATGTTCCATATTGTACAAAACTTAACTGTACTATTATTTTTAGTTCCAGTCTTTTTCTTAGGCATAATCAAAGATTTTCTTGTATCCAAATAGGCCCTCGGTTTGATAAAATGGTTGATTTGGTTATCTAAGCTGACAAGCTATGGAGACGATTGCTTACAGGGTGGTTACATGCATGCTCATCATATTACAATGGTTGAAGCAGATGGGTAGAGCTAGGCATTGGACCGAGTCGGATTGGATTGGGTCCAACTCCATTCGGTCTGAAATCTACATGGGCTGACTCGAACTCGATCCGATCCGAGACTGAGTCTGGGACATTTGACTCGAACCGATCTGATGCACGATTGGCCTGACCCAAACCGAGTCCGACTCAGTCAGGGAAACCGAGTTGGATCAGGTATAGTACGGTTCGGATCAGATTGGGTATGTGGGTCAAACTATGAGGTATGTGTTATATCCAAATCGTCCATCCATTTGGAGAGTTCGCCTTAAGGCTTGAGTCGAAAATTAAGACAGATCTAAAGATCAGTTGGACCACACTACAAAAAATAGTGGGGGATTGAACGTTTACCATTGAAACCCTTTTGGAGATCACGGAAGTTGCGGATTAATATGAATTTTGTTTTTCCTCTTCATCCATGTATTTTTAACCTTATTAATAGATTAGATGAAAAATAAACGTTATGGTGGGCCCTACGAATTTTTTAACAGTGAAAATCATTATCCTCGTTGCTATTTTTGGTGTGGTCCATTTGGCTTTAGATATGATTTTTTTTATTTATTTTTATTTTTTTATTTTTTATTTTTTTATTTATTTTTTATCAAATACTCTAAAATGATCACGAAAAATGGATAAACAGTATGGATATAATAAATACATCATTGTGGGGAGCATGTAATTTTGATTTCATTTGAGCCATTCGTACAACTCGAAGCTCGAGGCACGTCTATGCTCGTCTTCGCACGACACGTATCTGCACTAGCTGGTTGGTGTGTTTCACTTTCACACAAAATCGGATTGCATGTTTGAGTTACTCAGTATGCTCTTATCTATTGAGTAAACTCTGTTGGGTCCACCGTGAATGCATGTGGTTTATCCACGTCGTCCATTCATTTTTCCAAATCATTTTAGGGGTTGAACCCAAAATTGATTGTAACACCCTGAATTTTTCCTAACTTGGCAATGGACGTCCTTGGACGTAGAACTGCCCTAGGATCTTCTTCTGTCGTGATTAGGGCGTAATTTAATTAAGTATTAATAGCTTGAATCACCTTCTATACAAACTACAAAGGCTCGAGTACCACCTCAGACAGAAATCATACAGGACTAAATCCTTTAGAAATTAGGCGAGTATTAGCTAGTGCTAAACTAGTTTACATGTGAAATTTGTTTGAACCACTTTAAATACGAACTGCAAGACCCAAAACTTGTAGAATCATTGACGCTACATTACCCATTAATCTAGGATCAATCTCATTACCCAGTTTGTAACGCCCTGAAATTCGGGGGCCGAGTATGAACTCAACTCCCGAGTTCCAACGCATCACTTATGCAACATACACAATGCCGGTTAAATGTTGTCTGAGTTAGCGCAATAAACATGAATGAGATTATACCAAAACAGTAATTCATACTCCAGTTCAATTGTATAAAGGCAAGCGGAAGACTGAAATTTTATATTCAAAATATGTAAAGTAACAAAATTTCCTGAACTCCAGAGTATGAGTACTAACTGAGTACCAATATACATGTAATGTTTCTAAGTCAAAAACTAAAATACATTCCTCAAGAGAGGCCCTGAAAATCCCGCGATGCAGCCGGCCTAAGCAAAGCCGTCAGAATACTGCATGAAGGAGAACTCCTCCTGGTCCTCATCAAAGTCGGGCTCCGGCTCCTAAACCAAGGTGCCATCTACACCTGCGACAGAGTCTGGTGGGTGTTGCAAACACCGTCCCGTAATGTGGGAGTGAGTAGCTAACTCAGTGGAACATTAAAGCATAAGTTAACATGTTATCAAATCAATCAAGCAGTAATGCTAAAGCAGTACAAATCAAACATTTCTAACTACTCTTGTTAAGTGCAAAAATGATATGACATGATGCTGTATGCCCTTACCAAACCACCCTCAAGCGACATCATCTTATGTTCGCGAATGCTTACTTCCTCAGTGCGCCACATCTACAAAGCACATGCGGTGCGATGATGCTCATGATTACCAAGTTTTTATTAGTCCCTTTCAAACAGCAGTATTGGGAAACTAAGGTACCTCCCTTGTATCTTCCCAACATGATCCATTTTAGGTTCGTCAATCCTTGTTATTCTCATACGATATTATAGTTTGAGAAGCGTAGTGAAGGCATCGCAAAGGGCTCGTCACCCGTCAGCGCGGATACAGATCTCACCGTATGCGGCTCAATTGCTGACCGTCAGCTCGAGTACAGGTCTCACCGTACTCGGCTCAATCACTAGCCGTCAGCTCGAGTACAGGTCTCACCGTACTTGGCTCAACTCACACTCTAGTCGCTGTGAAAGACTCGTCGCTAATCATAGATACTTGGAGTACACTCGATGATACTACGGAGGACTCGTCGCCCGTCAGCGCTAGCACAGGTCTCACCGTACTCGGCTCTCGCCGTAAGTATCGACAGCTCGAATACAGTGTCCCATACCACCATATTCGGCTCACGAGTTGGTTGCGCAATGGTCACTACAGGGAGGCACATGGCCCCAGCGTAGGCCGACAGCTCGACCACGGTGTCCCATACCACCATGCCCGGCTCATGCGACTTAGCGGATCGAGGTACCATGGTTAAACGGGATCGCCACTGGTAAGTATGGTACCCTAGGTTCAAGCAGTAGCGACCAAACAGGGTGAACACACAGATACACTTCGGTTTAGTTGACGAGCCTGACTAGCTCGAGCGCACCACAAGTTGAGCGATATGGAGCGTAAAAGCACTCCGTGTGGCCAACCACTATCGCTAACCGAAGTACGACTCGGGTTCGCCAGACACGTCCTTTGTGGCGACATGAATCTCAGCCACAATCGCCAGTCTGGTACCGAATGTTTGGACTATATCCATAGTCCCAAACTCAAACAGTGTTCATCGATAGCATGTGAAGTAAAGCATGATAAACAACCAATACAAGCATGTTAGTAGGCATGTTATAAAGCATGAAGTAAAACATGAAGTAAAGCATGTTACAAAGCATGTTGTAAAGCATGTTGTGAAGCATGTTGTGAAGCATGTAGCAAGGCACTATCCACATAGGGATACAATTACATACACATTACAGGTGAGTGGTTCTAGCGAACCACCGCATGGAGGGAAACCTACTTGTCTCTAAGGGAGTCGGGAATCCTACATCAGCACCTCTCTAAGGCACTAATACATGAACATTTGCGCACACGAGCGTTTACACAAATACTTAGAATACACTATTTCAACATACCTGACGTATGTTAACAAAATACGTGTTAGGGTTGTATCTACGCCGCGTGAGTATTTTACTCATGTATCTCACAATCATACAACAATTAATCATTACAATTGCATTTCCAAAATCCATACGTATGCGGTATTTCTAGAATACGCAATTTCAACATACATGACATTTACACATAAACATGTATTTTTACGATTCCTTTCGCCAGACTAGCATTTTATCCACATATTATATAATCAAACATTAAATAAACATGTCAAACATTTTTCCAAAAAAATACGTATACAATATTTCTACGTATATCTAGAGTATGTGAAATTCCATATTCTACATCGCTAATCGAAACAGGAAACGGAAAGCACTTTGTACATGTGCATTTGCATGCAGATCATGAATCTATCATTATCTGACATTGAAAGCGTTGAAAAACGTAACTTATACACTTAAAGTCCTCACCTCAGCCCTTGGAATTCCAACGAATCAGCAAGGGTGTTGGAGCTTCCGTATACGGGAGTTTTCTAGCCTAAAGAGCGGAATCGATTAGCTTTTCCATAGCCTACAATAATCCTACCTCAAATCAAACCTAGGGTTAGGGTTTCTTACCTTCAAATGGGATGGACACCGCCGGGAAAACACCTAGAATATGGCGGTGTAGGCCGTGTGATGAGTGGAAGCAGCAGGAGGAAGATCGGCTACGAACTTCAAGCCCTTCTCTCACTTTTCTCTCTCTCACTCAAGGGTTTCTCTCCCAAATTCGTATGGCTGTGAGAGGGGCTGTTCTAAGCTCCTTTTATAGCCAAAATCATGTCTAAAATAGACTCAGGTTCAAGAGTGGCTGCATACATAGGCAGTTCGCCACTTTCAAGCTCAAAAGGGGTGTTCTGGTGGCCCTCCTTGAGCCAAACGTCAGACTTAAGCTCACCATCTATGGATCCACGTGGGATTACATTTTCGACTCGATCGGATTCCCAGATCACACATGGCGGACCACTTTCAGTTCAACGGTCAGTGGGCCACGATCAGAAATTCTAAGTACATGTAAATGTTCCTGAAATTTTTCTTAATCCGAGGGTGTAATTTGGTCTGATTCTGACGGTCAGGTTGCTTAATACTGATGCGCAACCGAAAGATGCCAGATCACTATTCCAGATATTTTTTATTTGGATGGGAATAGTGTTTTTCACACTCCCTCGCTCCGGATTGAAAAGAATGGCCGTGGGACATCAGAATCATCTGATTTTTGAGATGATTGTCAAGCCCAGTGGGGCGGTCCTAGTTCCTTAGCTTCGTGTTAATCGGACTCCCGGTGTGCAACCTAGACCTAATACGAAGTTTCGTTTCATTCCCGAGAGCAGACGGGTAATGAGTTTGGCTCTAGACTTTAGGGTAACCTAGAGTCACTAATTCTGCAAGTTTTGGGTCTTGCAGATCGTATTTAAAGCGATCCCAACAGATTCCATGGCTAACCGAGTTTAGTGCTTAGTTAACTTTGTTAAATTTCTAAAGGATTTAATCTTACGTGATTTCTAGTCGAGGTGGTACTCGACCCAATGTACGGAAATTTACAGGTCGTTACACAGTTGCTCTCGGGAGTACATTGAAACTTCGTATCGGACCTGGACCGCATGTCGAAAGTCCGATTACCACGAAACTAAATGATTATGACCACCTTACTGGGCTTGACTACCATCTTAGAAATCAAATCCAGATAGTGTCTAGAAACGGACAACTTGAGCCCAGAGCGAAGTGTGTGAGAAACGTGAATATATTTAGAAATGAAATCCGAATTTAAGTAATCTGAGACTTGTCGCTTGTGAGCCGAATATAAGGATTCAGACCGTCAGAATCTAACTCAAATACAACCTCGGATCAGGAGAAATTTCCCATACATGGCAGTGCACTTGTGGCCCTGATCGAGTTTCGGTGACCGTCGAACTGAAACTGGTCCGCCGCGGACGATCTGTAAATCCGATCAGACCAAAAACTTAACTCGCCCTAGATCCATGGTCAGGGAGCTTAAGTCCGACCACACATAGAAAGGGGGCCTTTGGAAGTGCTCCGTTGGATCGGAACAAGCCTCCTTTGGCTATAACCTAAGTATACCTTGGCCCTGGGGCCATTTCCATCAGTTTTAGGAATATATAAGGGCCTTAAGCCCTCACTCTCTCATCCCATACGAATTTGGGAAACCCTAGGAGAGAGAAGAGAGGAAAGAGAGAGAGAAAGAGAGAGAGAGAGTTGGAGTTCATCCCTGGGATTCAATCCCATCACTCCACGTGCCTTACCACCACTTCCGTACCGCTCTACCGGCGCTATCGATCCTATTCTTAGGTAAGAAATTCAACCCCTATTCTGTTCTAGGGTTTCAAATAGTTAAAATGATGAAATAGCTAACCTAGTTCATACTATAGGTTGCCATCCTGCCGGTGACAAAGACTACGTATTTAAAACGAATCCGTTACGCATTTACCGATGTAAGGTGCGGACTATAGACATATAGGTTATAGTTTTCAAAGCTTTCAATGTCGGTTAATGATAGATTCCTGACATGGATGCTATTTCACATGCAAAATGCGATGTCTGTTTTACGTTTCAATTATATACAAACTATGTGGAGTATATCGTATTCTTTGTATTTGTAAAAAGTCCCGTATACGTATAAAATTTGAAAGTGTGTTTGCCATGATTAATTGCCGTGTGTATATACTAGTTATGCGTGTAACAACTCCTTAGTGAACGGATTAGCCCCAATACATGTTATATCAACATACGTTGTGTATGTTATTAAGTGTAGTCTAAGTGTTTGTTGAAATGACTGAATGAAGATGAAATCATGATTAGTGCCTATCGTGGCTATGGAATGCATATACATGATGGTTGTGTACGTCACAACTCCTTGTTGGAAGGATTTGTCCAGGTATATGACACAAATCAACATATGTCATGAATGTTAATATGTGTAGAATAAGTGTTTGATAAAATGTCTGTATGAGTAAGTATTTGGTGACTTGTACTGTCTATGGGCGTTGAGATAAGGTTCTCAACTACCTTGACTACGCATATAAATCCTTCTATGTATATCTTATATTATATTGTCTGATTACTTATGAAATGCATATGGGTGAATGCATGTTTATATTATATTTCATAAAATGCTCGAACGGTTGCAAGATTTGACTTACTTACTGCTTGATTATCTAACATGAATTCTTGTTGGTATTGAGTGTGGTTGGGACTATGAAGTAGTCCAGGCAATTAGTAACAGATTCCGTTTTTGTGGCTGAGGTTGTTTTGCCACAAAGGATGTGTCAATGAATCCGAGTTGTACTACGGTTGTCGACAGTGGTTAGGCCACACGGAGTGCTCACGCACTTCATGTCGATCAGTCGAGCTCGTCAAGTACCCCAATTTGCCTATTGTATGTTCACCATGTATGAATGCTAATGTTTGAACCTAAGGTACCAAACTCACCAGTGAAACCCCGTTAAACCATGGTACCTCGATCCGCTAAGACTTATGAGCCGGACATGGTAGTATGGGATACCATGGTTGACCTGTCGGCCTATGCTGGAGCGACGAGCCTCCCTGTAGTGACCAGTGAGTAACCAAAGCTCGTGAGCCGAATACGGTGGTATTAGATACTGTATTTGAGCTGTCGGCCTACACTAATAAGGTGACGAGCCCTTTGTAGTGACCTCGAGCATACTCTAAGTTTACGTGGAGGCGACAACCCTTCCATAGAAACAAGAGTATAAACTAGGCCTGCACTGATCAGGTGACGAGCCCTTTGCTGCGACCTAGAACCGCAATATCGTATGAGATTTATTAGGACTGACGACCCTAGAATGGATCATTATTGGGTATTGATATAAGAGAGGTATCTTAGTTTTCCAATCCTGCTATATGAAAAGGACTAATAAAAATGTAACGACTCGAAAAATTCCATACAATGGCCCGAGTACCACCTCAGGCAGAAATCGCTTAGGATCAAATCCTTTAGAAATTTGACAAAGTTAATTAAGTGCTAAACTAGATTAGCCATGAAATCCATTTGAATCGCTTTAAATATGATCTGCACGACCCAAAACTTGTAGAATCATTGACGTTAGGTTACCCTAAAGTCTAGGATCAAACTCATTACCCGAGTGCTCTCGGGAGCACATTGAAACTCCGTATCAGATCCGGACAACACATCGGGAGTCCAAATAATGCGAAGTTAAAGACTTAGGACCGCCTCGTTGGGCTTGACAACCATCTCAGAAATCAAATCCAGACAGTGTCCCACGACTGTTCGCTTGAGTTCGGAGCGAGGAGTGTGAAAACACTTATTTTTCTTTACAAATAAATATCTCAAATAGTAATCTGTCACGTGTTGCTTGCGGACATTTTGTAAGCAACCAGACCGTCAGAATCTGACCCAAATACACCCTTGGATCAAGAAAAATTTCATAAACATATCCATGTACTTGGAATTTCAGATCGAGTTTCACTGACCGTTGAACTGAAACTGGTCCACCACGCGTGATTTGGGAATCCTACTGAAATGCAAACTTAACTCCACCTAGATCCAAGGTTGGTGAGCTTAAGTCCGACCTTAGGCTCAAGGGGCCCCGCCAGAAGTGTTCCGTTGAGCTGGAAAAGGTTCGCTTTGGTTATAACTTAAGTATACCTTGTCCATAAGTCTATTTTAGTGTGTTTTTATGCTATATAAGGACCTTAGAACCCTCTCTCTCACAGCCATACGAATTTGAGAGAAACCCTAGAGAGAGAAGAGAGAAAAAGAGAGAAAGTGTGAGAGAAGTGGGAGATCCTTCCTACCCTTTTCCCTGCCGTTCTACAAGCTTATCTAGTCGCTTTCCCGGTGAATCCGACTTCGTTTCTAGGTAAGAAAACCTAACCCTAATATGTTTTGGGGTTGTACTAGTTGTGGGTTATGAAATAGCTAACCTATTTCACTCTATAGGTTACCAAACTGCCGAATACGGAAGCTTAGCAAGCCTAGCTGATTCGTTACGATTTTAAAGCGAAAGGTGAGGACTTTAGGTATATAGGTTATGGTTTTCAATGCTTTCAATGTCAGATAATGATAGATTCATGATCTCCATGCAATTGCACATGTACAAAGTGCTGTTTGTTTTCCGTTTCGATTAAAGATGAAAATATTGAATTTTACATAATCTAGGTATTTGTAGAAAGTACCGTATACATATAAATTTTGGAAATGTGTTTGCCATAATTATTTGTTGTATGAATATATTATATATGGATAAAATACTTGTTTGGCGAAAGGACTCGCCCTAATACATGTTTCGCTAATATACACTATGTATGTTGAAATAGTGTATTCTAGAAAGTACCGTATACGTATAAATTTCGGGAATCTGTTTGCCATGATTATTTGCTATATGAATACATTATATATGGATAAAATACTTGCTTGGCGAAAGGACTCGCCCTAATACATGTTTTGCTAATGTACACTAGGTATGTTGAAATAGTGTATTCTAAGTGTTTGTGAAAATGCTTGTGAGAGTAAGTGTTTGGATGATGGTGTCTTAGGTAGGTGTTGAGATGGGATTCTCAACTACCTTAGAGACGTATATGATTTCCTCTATGTTGGTTGTTTAATGTAACTGCTTACTTATGAAATATATGTGTTTGTATTCCTGTTTATATAGTGCTTTATAACATGCTTTATGATATGCTTGTTAACATGCTTGAATTACTTTGTTTAATATGCTTTACTCTACATGCTCTAAATAAGGATTGATTGAGTTTGGGACTATGATTATAGTCCAGACATTCGGTACCAGACTTGAGATCGTGGTTGAGATTCATTTCGCCACGTGAGATGTGTTCGACGAACCCGAGTCGTACTTCGGTTGGCGATAGTGGTTGGCCACGCGAAGTGCTTATGCGCTTCATATCGTTCAACTTGTTGTACGCTCGAGCTAGCTGAGCTCGTCAAGTAACCCGTTATGTCTAATATATGATCACCATGTTTGGACGCTACTGCTTAAACCTAGGGTACCAAACTTACCAGTGAAATTCCGTTAACCATGGCCGTTCAGTTGATTGTGCGCTCGTGCTAGTCTCACTCGTCAAGCAACTCGATCTGTCTTATGTATGTTCACCATGTTTGGATGCTACTGCTTGAACCTAGGGTACCAAACTTACCAGTGAAATTCCGTTAACCATGGTACCTCGATCCCCTAAGACTCATGAGCAGGGCATGGTGGTATGGGACACCGTGGTTGAGCTGTCGGCCTACGCTGGGGCCACGTGCCTCCCCATAGTGACTAGTGAGCAACCAGACTTGTGAGCCGATTATGGTGGTATGGGACACTATATTTGAGCTGTCGGCCTACATTGATTGGTGACAAGCCCTTTGTAGTGACCTCGAGCATACTCTGAATTTGCGGTGAGGCAACGAGTTTTACCGCGATGTATAGAGTATGAACTAGGCCTGTATCATTTAGTGATGAACCGTTAAAGAGGTGATGGGGAAGTGGTGTAACGAATGCATGTAACAGCCCTGACAGCCTTTGCAGCGACCTAGAAACACACCATCGTATGAGATTAATTAGGACTGACGACCCTAGAATAGATCATGTTTGGGAATGATACAAGGGAGGTACCTTAGTTTTCCAATCCTGCTGTTTGAAATGGATTAATAACAACTCGGTAATCATGCTCATCATCGCATTGCATGTGCCTGGAAGATGTGAGCACTGAGGGATGAAAGCATGACGCGAACGTAAGATGGAGTCGCACGAGGGAGTGTGTGGTGAGGGCATACATCATGACTGCATTCATACTTGCATTAATAAGAGTAGTTAGGAGTGTTTGATTGTACTGCTTTATCATTACTGCTTGACTGAATTGATAACATGTTAACCTATGCTTTATTGTTCCACTGAGTTAGCTACTCACTCCCACGTTACGGGACGGTGTTGTACACACCAACCAGACTCTGTCTTAGGTGCAGATGAGGTGACGAGTCAAGAGGCTGAGCCGGACTATGACGAGGACCAGGACGAGTTCTCCTTTTTGCAGTATTCTGGTGGCTTTGACTAGACTGCCTGGATGGACGGGACTTAAAGGGCTCACTTCCTTAGTTGTACTTTTGACATTTTGTTCATAAAACAGATATATGTATATGGTGACTCAGATGGGTTCATACTCTGGAAATTGAGATGGTTTTGTTTCTTTTACATACATATATATACAGTTTCAGTCTTCCGCTTACCTTTATACAATTGATCTGGAGTATGAATTACTGTTTTGGTATAATCTCACTCATGTTTATTGGTCTAACACAGACAACATTTAATCATCATTATCTATGTTGCATAAGTGATGTTTTGGAACTTGAGAGTTGAGTTGCTACTCGACTCTCGAATTTCAGGGCGTTACAAAAAACTTGGTAATCATGCTCATAACATCGCACTGCATGTGCCCCGGGTTGAAGAGCACAGAGGGAAGAAAGCATGCCACGACCGTAAGATGGTGTCGCACGAGGGAGTGTAGGCGAGGGCATACATCATGAATACATTTCATCCTTGCATTAATAAGAGTATCTAGGAATGTTTGATTGTACTGTTTTATCATTACTGCTTAACTGAGTTGATAACATGTTAACCTCTGCTTTATAGTTCAACTGAGTTGATCACTCACTCCCACATTACGGGATGGTGTTGTACACACCAACCAGTCCCTGTCTTAGTTTCAGATGATGGCGATGCTTGCGAAGCGTAGCCAGACTTTTATGATGATGAGGAGGGTTTCTCCTGTGTGCAGCTATCAGGCGGGTCTATGTAGACCATCTTCTAATCGACGGGATTACATGGTTGATAATTAGATGCCATTACACTTTAGTTTGCACTTTTGGAACACCCATGTATATTCATTTTATTTATTTTTGGTGTATACATGTCTATATTTAACCTAGTAACATGTTTATACTCTGGAGACTTACAACAATTTATAAATTTTATATATCTATCACAGTCTTTCGCTTGCATAATTTAACTGTCTCTGGAGTATGATATGCTGTTTTGGTCTAATCCCATTCATGTTTCAATGCACTCATCATAATCATCATTATCTATGTTGCATAAGTGATGTGTTGGAACTCGGGAGCTGAGCTTTTCTCGACCCCCGATTTTCAGGGCGTTACAAGCATATCCAAAGCTCAACTAGACCATACCACATGAAAAAGTAAAAGTATTGATTTCCACCGTATATCGGATTGGATCGGAACGATCCAGATCGGATCCAATCGGATCAGTCCGAATCGGATCCCGGATCGGATCGGTTCGAATTGACCACTGATCCGAACTCGATCCGATGTATGGTTAGATCTGAGTGGGCATACTCGATCCCGGCCTTTGGTTCAGATTGGATTGGGTCGGATTCGTCGGATCGAATCGGATTTTGCCCAGCTCTACACACGGGCATTTAAATTGCACAGTTGGCACATATTGACACATGTTGAGCATTGCAAATGTTGGGGGTCACTGCAGATAGTTTATAAATCATGGGTTCAATGATGACAACCATCTGATTTTTCCTTTGAAGTTCGCCACTCATTATTTTACTTCTAATCATCCTTGAAATTAATTTTATATGTATCCTATGTACACCATAAGACCTTGTTGTGCGGATGCCTTATATCCTGCTCCACAGCGCTCTGTCAGTCCGACTGATAGATTGTTGGTCCTATGGACATCGGTACAACCGGCGATTATACACGTTTTGATGTAAATTGGGGTATTTAAGTTCAATTGCAATTAGGGTTTAAGTAATCTATGAGTGTTTTCTCTCTAAAGATAATGGTTTTTGTAAGGTGAGAGTTTTCTACACTTGTAAGGGCTTGTGAATAGATTTTTTCAAGGGGCTAAGGTTTTTCCTAAGTGCACATCGCAAGGGAAGATCGGGTGATCTTGTAATTAGAGAATATGAGTGCGGTAAAATCTAAGAATTTATTATTATTATAGTGGAGATCTCTATCACTTTGTGTCATGATTCTTTTCTACAAGAGTTTTTTCCACATAAAATCGATGTGTTTTGTGAAAGTACACCTGCTAGTGCCCTGGTTTGTCAAGTTACGTGAATGATGAGTCAGATTGGCTACAGAGCTCGATAGGAAGAACAATTCAAGCGTCTGCCTCAACTGGATGTGTGGAAGCTCACAATAGGTAAATCATAGCCTCACATCCCATGTCCCAAAACACCAGGTGATTAAAACCCTTAAAACAAGATAGACATCTTAGGGTTTTATGGTGAGAAAACTTTTGGCAAAACAGGAAAATCTCTAAGTTTTTCTCGCCCTGTTGATTCTATCGAAGCACCCTTGATATGAACGACCTGCACCGTCGATGTCCTCACTACCTTAACGATATGATCGATAAAGAGGATCAAAATGTCCAGCAACTAAAAACTCATCTGTACGGATTTATCGATGTATCGATACACCTATCGATATCATCGATACAAGCACTAAATATGTCCAACAACTTCACAATATATCTGGACGAATTATCGATGTATCGATACACATATCGATATGATCGATATTCAAATCTCGAGACCATCGGGAGTGGCTCGATAAGATCGACAAGCAGATTTCTGGCGCCCCTGTTTTTTAATGAAAATCTCAAAATTCTTCGATATATCGATGACCGTCCGATATAATCTGAAATCAAACATCGATAAGATCGGAGGTCCATCGATGATATCGATGGTGGGCGCGCATTTCTTACAGCAGTAATTTTAGGGTGTTTTTAACTATGATCGGGGGCCCTTCGATTTAATCGATATTCAAATATCGATAATATCGACACCAGATCGATTGCATCGAACAAAGCCATAATCAGTCCAGCAAGTTCAAAGACAAATCAGCTAGATTTATCGATGCCTCGACTCTGATCTCGATACCATCAACATTCAATTTTCAATGACCTCGACGGTTTCCCCGATCATTCATGAAAACCTGAAATATCTCAAAGTCAAGTCTCTCTAATTTTTCAAGTGTCGATGGATCGAACTTATCATCGATGGAATCGGAGTTCGAAATCTGATGACATCGACAATAGATTTGATTCATCGACCTATTGGCAAAGAGTTTCAAAAGCGTATGACATCGAGTTCGAGTTGTCAAGCAGATCATCGATTCCATTGAGAGTATACGCTCGATGATATTGAACTCTGTCATAAATATGACCGTTTTATATCCGTTGAAACTTTTTGCCTATATATAGAGGACTTGTTCTTTGTTGCTGTAAGAGAGAAAATAGAGAGAGCTTTTGTGTGTTTCAACTTACATCTTATACCTAAAGCCTTTCTCTCTAGGAAGTTTATCTCCAATCCACCCTTACCATTGATATTAAATAAAGTGGATTGGGGAATGAACTTCTGCATTCAAGGATCCTTCAGCTACCATCTTGATGACAAATCATTAAGCTGGGATACCTTGAATGCATAAGAGAGGAACCACTCTATCTTTCTTATAGGAAAATCTTTAGAGAGTAAGAATCCATCTCACCCTTGACCCAGCCCGAAGCCAAGTATTGGTATATCATCTTATGTTGCGGATCAAGGGAGCTGAAGACTCTTCGTCAACAACGAGGAGGAGATCTTCGGCATTGTACTTAACGGGACTCATCAACTTATCTGTAGGTATCCAGAGTCTAGAGGACACTTGTGATCATTCCTTCCTAGGTCTTGGTCTTAAGTGGTTCTCACCCTTTAAAGTCCTCATGGTGGCCTCTGGCGGGAGTGTACGTAGTGGGTGCATAGTGTTGGAGCCTTGCTCTTATGTAGGGCATAAATTGTTAGGTCCTTGTGTAGGTCCTTAACCTGTGTGGTCTAAAATATGGGTGCGTTGTGTGGACCCTTGCTCTATGGAGAGTATAAACATCTAGTTAGGAGTGACCAGTAAAACTCTGGGTTTGAGGTGAACCGCGCAAAACCTCTGTAAAGGTTGAAGGTGAACCTGTTTTAAAACCTTAGGTTTGAGGTGAACCCTGGGAAACCTCCTTAGTGAAATCCGGTACACTCAAGGGTTGAGTGCGGTAGCCGGGAGTGGAGTAGGCTTATCGTCGAACTACTATAAAATGACTGTGTCTATGATTACTTTTCTATATGTGTGATTCATGTCAATGCATTCATATTCATATATCTGATCACATCTCACACACATACACAGTCATATCCAACATAGACTAAGTTGCATATTGTTATATCTTGATTAGTTTGTGATTGGATCCTCTACTTGGCTTGGAAGCCAGTAGAGTTACATTTGAGTAATCCTAAGAATTGCATACATCATAGGATTAGAGTGATAGGATGTCTAAATAAATCATAAATCTTTAAAAAGTCCTATTCACCCCCCTCTAGGACGTATTGACATATTCCGACTTCAACTCAAGCGGTCTCCACCGCTATTTCAATTGGTATCAAAGCGGGTCTCTCTTTAAGGGCTTCACCGCCTAGAGAGTGATCTTGACTAAAGTTGAGAATATGGCCAAAGGAGAGGGCTCATCAGTCACTAGACCTCCAGTGTTTGACGATTCAAATTATGCATACTGGAAGGCTAGGATGCATTACTTTCTGAGATCTTTGGATTATGACGTTTGGGATATAGTTGAAAGTGGATATGTGCCACCTACTGAACAAATTATACTTGATAGTGGCACAACAATCACAAAGCCCAAACCCAAAGAAAAGTGGACAATTGTAACATCCCGGATTTTTTGTCGACCTGGAATTAGACGTCCTTAGGCAATGGGTCGCTCCTAATACCTTATTAACTTGTCAGAACTCAATCCCAAAGTCTAAAACCGCTTTTGAACCCATTTCCTTCACAAATCCCACCCTTCACCACCTTGTTCTTTAAATTTTTCTAAGTACTTTCACCCTAGACACTATCTTAAACTAGCTAAGTATTATAACTCGGATCACTTTATATACAAACTACAGAGGCCCAGGTACCACCTCAGACCGAAATCACTCAGACTAAATCCTTTAAAAATTAGGCGAGAATTAGCTAGTGTTAAACTAGAGTGCCTGTGAAATTAGCACCAATCGCTTTAAATACGATCTGTAAGACCCAAAACTTGTAGAATCATTGACGCTAGGGTACCTTAAAATCTAGGATCAATCTCATTACCCGTCTGCTCTTGGGAGCATCACGAAACTCCGTATCAGATCTGGACCGCATGTCGAAAGTCCGATTAACACGAAGTTAAGGAATTATGACCGCCTTGCTGGACTTGACAACCATCTTAGAAATCAACTCCAGATAGTGTTTCGAGGCTATTCGCTTAAGCTCGGAGCGGGGAGTGTGAGAAATGTGAAATTAATTCAAAATAAAATAGAAATTTATGAAATCTGGCACCTCTCGCTTGCAGATCATTATTAAGCAACCAGGCTGTCAGAATCAAACCAAATTACACCCTCGGATCAGGGATATTTCCCCAAACATATCCATGTACTCGGAATCTCCGATCGAGATCCACTGACCGTTGAACTGAAACTGGTCTGCCATTTGCGATCTGGAATCCCGGTTGAAATGAAAACTTAACTAAATGTAGATCCAGTGTTAGTGAGCTTAAGTCTGATGTTTGGCTCAAGGGAGCCCGCCAGAAGTGCTCTGTTGAGCTGAAACATGTCCGCTTTGGTTATAACCTAAGTATACCTTGACCTGAAATCTATTTCGGTGAAGTTTTAGGCTATATAAGGACCTTAGAACCCTCTCTCTCACAGCCATACGAATTTGAGTAGAGAGAGAAGAGAGAAAAGAGAGAGAAAGTGTGAGAGAAGTGGGAGAAACTCCCTACTACTATCCCCTGCCGCTTCACGAGCTTAATCACTTCATTCTAATCACTTTCCCGGCGATTTCAGCTCCATTTCTAGGTAAGAAACCCTAACCCTAATCTGTTTTGGGGTTTTGATAGTTGTAGGTTATGAAATAGCTAACCTATTTCATTCTATAGGCTACCAAACCGCCGAATACGGAAGCTTGGCAAACCTAGCTGATTCGTTATGATTCTAAGACGAAAGGTGAGGACTTTAGGTGTATAGGTTGTGGTTTTCAACGATTTCAATGTCAGATAGTGATAGATTCATGATCTGCATGCAATTGCACATGTACAAAGTACTGTCTGTTTTCTGTTTCGATTAAAGATGAAAAATATGAAATTTTACATACTCTAGGTATTTGTAGAAAGTACCGTATACGTATAAATTTTGGAAATGTGTTTGACATGATTATTTGTTGTATGAATATATTATATACAGATAAAATACTCATTTGGCGAAAGGACTCGCCCTAATACATGTTTTGCTAATGTACACTATGTATGTTGAAATAGTGTATTCTAAGTGTTTGTGAAAATGCTTGTGAGAGTAAGTGTTTGGATGATGGTGTCTTAGGTAGGTGTTGAGATGGGATTCTCAACTAGCTTAGAGACGTATATAATTTCCTCCATGTTGGTTGTTTACTTTAACCGCTTACTTATGAAATATATGTGTTTGTATTCCTGTTTATATAGTGCTTTATAACATGTTTTATAACATGCTTTATAACATGCTTTATGACATGCGTGTAACATTCTTGAATTACTTTATTTATTATGCTTTACTCCACATGCTTTGAATAAGGGTTGATTGTGTTTGAGACTATGTTTATAGTCTAGACAATCGGTACCAGACTTGAGATCGTGGTTGAGATTCATACGCCTCGTAGGATGTGTCTAACGAACCCGAGTCGCACTTCGGTTGGCAACAGTGGTTAGGCCACACGAAGTGCTTATGCACTTCATGTCATTCAGTTGATTGTGCGCTCGTGCTAGTCTTACTCGTCAAGCAACCCGATCTGTCTTATGTATGTTCACCATGTTTGGATGTTACTGCTTGAACTTAGGGTACCAAACTTACCAGTGAAATTCCGTTAACCATGGTACCTCGATCCCCTAAGACTCATGAGCAGGGCAAGGTTGTATGGGACACCGTGGTAAAGCTGTCGGCCTACGCTGGGGCTACGTGCCTCCCCGTAGTGACCAGTGAGCAACCAGACTTGTGAGCTGATTATGGTAGTATGGGACACTATATTCATGTTGTCGGCCTACATTGATAAGGTGATGGGGGAGTGGTGCAATGATTACGAGCAATAGCCCTGACAGCCCTTTGTAGTGACCTCGAGTATACTTTGAAATTGCGGTGAGGCGACGAGTTTTGCCAAAGTGTATAGAGTATGAACTAGGCCTATATCAATTTAATGATGAACCGTTAAAAAGGTGATGGGGGAGTGGTGTAACAAATGCGTGTAACAGCCCTGACAGCCTTTGCAGCAACGTAGAAACACACCATCGTATGAGATTAATTAGAACTGACGACCCTAGAATGGATCATGTTTGGGAATGATACAACGGAGGTACCTTAGTTTTCCAATCCTGCTGTTTGAAAGGACTAATAACTACTCGGTAATCATGCTCATCATCGCACTGCATGTGCCTGGTAGATGTGGAGCACTGAGGGATGAACGCATGTTGCGAACGTAAGATGGTGTCGCATGAGGGTAGTTTGGCAAGGGCGATCATCATGTCATTCATACTTGCATTAATAAGAGTAGTTAGGAGTGTTTGATTGTATTGCTTTATCATTACTGCTTGACTAAATTGATAACACGTTAACCTATGCTTTACTGTTCCACTGAGTTGATCACTCACTCCCACGTTACGGGACGGTGTTGTACACACCAACCAGATTTATTGAGTTTCAGGTGATGGCGATGCTTATGAAGCAGAGCCGGACTACTACTATGATGTTGAGGAGTTCTCCTACATGTAGCTCTCTGACAGGTCTATGAAGACCTGGTATTGCATTGACGGGGCTATGTGTTTGGGATAGAAGACATTACACTTCCACAACTTGGTATAATTTGAAATTGTACTCATAATGAATTAACCTGGTAACATTATCACACTCTGTAGACTCACCACAGTTTTTATATTTTATTTATCTATCACAGTCTTCCGCTTGCTAATTCACTTGTCTCTCGAGTATGATATGCTGTTTTGGCTTAATCTCACTCATGTTCACTAACTAATACCGGCAACATTCAATCATCATTCATTTTTGTTGCATAAGTGATGCGTTGGAACTCGGGAGTTGAGTTTATACTCGACCCCCGATTTTCAGGGCGTTACAACAACATTTGACAAAGAAAGGCAAACGTCTGAAGTCAAGGCTATGAATGCTATCTACTGTGCCATGTCCCAGGATATATTCAATTAGATAAGTATGTGTGGGACATCAAAAGAAGCATGAGATTTACTGGAAACAACCCATGAAGGCACAAGTACTATGAAGAGGTCTAAACTGACTTCACAATTCGAAAATCTCAGCATGGAAGAGCATGAGACATTTATGGAGTTTTTCATAAAACTAAATATCATTTGCAACTCCATGGGTGGATTAGGAGAAAACGTTCCGGTACCGAAAATTTGTAAGAAAATTCTAAGATCCCTACCGGAATGGTTTAATCCCAAAGTAACAACAATTGAGGAGTGTAGGATTATAGACGAGATGAAAGTAGAAGAAGTAGTAGGTTCCCTACAAACTTTTGAACTACACTTTACTCAACCCCAAAAATCCAAAAACACTGTCCTAAAGACTTCAAAGAAAACAATTCATGAGGACAGTGAAAGCGAAAAAGGAGATGAAGACGAAGAAGTGGCTTTGCTGGCACAAAGATTCAGAAGATTCTTTCAAAAGAATCGCGACCATCCCACTAGAGGTAGAAAGATGGATTACAGATCCTCCGCAGGCAAATTTGGTAAAAAGACCAAAGAACCACAATGCTATGCCTGTCAAGGGTATGAACACCTATCTACCGAATGCTCAAACCAAAAAACCAAAAGAAAAGCTATGGCCGCCACCTGGAATTATACAGAAGAGTCAAACTCAGAATCTAGTGACTCAGAAAGCAATGAAGATCAGAAATCACTGAAGATTCTCATGGCCTCCACTGCTTTGATCATTCCAACTGAATCTGAGAACGAAAGAGAACAGCAAGCCACGGAATCACTTCCATCTAATGATGAAGAAGCTAAAAATGAAGAAGAAATAGAAAAAGATAAGTTGCAAGATGCTTACAATAAACTCTATACTCATAGCATCAACATTTTTAAGAAACTTGGAATCTCGGAAAACAAGAAGGTACTTCTACAAAAAGATCTGGATAAAACACTGGAGATCAATTCACATCTAATCATTGATCTACAACAATATTATGTAGAAAATGACAAGTTGGAAAGAATCAACCTATCCCTAAAAACTGAATCATCTAAGCTTACCAAACAAATCGAATTATTAGAAGATGAGAATAGGCATCTCAAGAATGAGAATCACACACTCCGTTATGACTTAGAAAAATCAAGAAAATTTGCTGAAATAAACTATAAATTCTCTTAGAGTGGTGAAAAGCTTGAAAGGATGTTAGGGATAGGAAGGCCTGGAAAGGACAAAAGTGGCCTAGGGTATGAGAAAACTAAGAAGAAAACAGGAAATGCAGCACCAAAAACTAAATCATTGGTTGCTTCAGGAAGCAATGTAAGAATCTCTCCAGTATGTCATTTATGTGGTAATACGGGTCATTATGAGGTTGAATGCCTAACATCTAGACGGACTTCACATAACTCTGGACAAAATCACATTGGAAAATTCAAACCGATCAGAGAAACACAGAATGTCAAGAGTCCATCTAGGGAAAACACTCACCTATCACCACCTAAGATGTAATATAGGAGAAAGAAGTTTATTTCAAAATGGGTATAAAAAGAAAAATTTTTTTTTGTCTTATGACTAATCTTCACATACCCTGAAAATTCCAAGTGTGGAAGGACAAGTCCAAGTCATGCATCTGACCTGGATATTTGCTGAAACGATGCAAATTTTGTTGAGCCTAAGGTAGTACATCTGAGGTTCTTGACCTCAAATTTTTGTATATGAACATACATATGTTTGTAATTTTGGTGTGTATAGAAATTGTACATAATTTTCGAAAGGTATACTACTGATTTATAGAAATTCTAAAAGTATACCTGGCAGATTGGTTGTATATTGAAAATCTTCATCATCGATATAAGCATCGATATGACATTCTCGAGTAATCGATTGTGCGTCAATATTATCGATGACTCCTTTGGATTACGAATTGAAAATTGACATCGAAGACAGACTCGATGGTATCGATAAGAAATCTCTCGATATCATCGAAACAGTGATCGATCTTATTGACAGATGGCGCCCGATAAAAGTCTGCGGAGCGAAAAAGGGATTTTTTTTTTCATCGGTTGTCTTCTGTGCTCGATATACTCGATCAAATTACTTGGAGCCACAATAGACTAACCAAAATGTCTTCCCAAATCGGGTAATACCTTTCTATACTACAAGAGATAAATTTCTCCTTTCGGTATTTTCGATTTTGTCAAGTGGTTGTTGTGTTTCCCAAAATCTTGTTTTGTCTATATGGGAAAAGACAAAGGGATAACATCCAGACAGGGAGAATCTTCAAGGACTACTCGACAAAAAGTCTTCGCATCTAGAGAAAGAGCGAGGGCCCCGGAAAGTGGGATTCCCACGCGTCAAAGATCACAGACTTCACGAGGTGGGTCCCAAACTAATTCTCCAGCACCTCCTCCTCCTCTGGTTAGGCAGCCCTCATGTCCAGCGAAATACACCGGTAGGAAGCTGATCGATGAGAGAAAAGTGGATAGGGCCTACTTAGCCCCGTATAATCTAGAACCCCTATTTGCTGCAATTGGTTGACTGTCCATCCTAGATTTCAGAGGGCCTTGTTAACTTGATCAAACGCGCAATTTCCTTGCCGCGTGTCACTCTCCGGTATCTGATCCTCCTTCGTTCATGGTCTCTCTGGATGGTGATGATGCATTCATCACCCCTGCCACAATAGCTGACATTCTCAACGTACAGATGGAACCAGAAGGACATCCCAACCTATATCTCGATCTTCCTGAGGTTCGTTCCATTGTAACCAAGTATCTGAGCAACAATAGAGATATTCCGTAGTACCAAGGGAACGCCTTAAAATCTAGGTACATGGAACCCCGCTTTCGGGTTATGCATGGGATCTTTGCTACAAATCTGTATCCAAGGAGTACAAATCGATTTGATCTCACCAGTCTTATCATCATGATTATATACTCCGTGGCAAATGGGACAAAGGTCTGCCTTCCAACACTAATTGTCAATCAATTGGTTAATGCAATACATACCTCCAGAGATCTGCATTTGCCATATCCGTGGATCATAAGCAGGATATGTCAAGTCATCGGTTTTCCTACCACCACTGATCCGGTTCTTTCAACTCATACCTTCAATATAGAGAACATCCGGAAAATGGATTTGGAATTTCACGTGTAAAAGGAGGAAACCGTGGAAGGAATCTAGGTAGAACATGTAGGAGGAGAAGGCGACAATCCCACGGAAAGGGCTGAAATGGCTGAAGATGCACCTCCCGGACCTGATCCAGCTCCGTCCACATCGTCAGCTGGATATGGGAAAAGGTTCAAGCTAGACAGAATTGGAGCCATTCAGAAGGACATGCACTTTGTAAAAGAAAGGTTTACTGTTCTGGAAAGGATGGTTCAAGGTGCACAAAGCATGGTCCAACAGCTGGTTGATTTGGTGACTTGCCGAAGGGATGACACGGCGCCAGCTCCATCCCACTCTGCTCCGTAGTGCGGATGTTTGCACTCTATCACACTCACTTCACTTTAATGATGCGTATGAATTCTAGTATCTTTTTGGGTGTTCTACGCTCTCTTGGGTATGTGTGACAGTTTTTTTTTTGGGATAAGCTACTTTTGGTGCCCTTCCTTGGGCTTGGTTGTGTTTAAACAGTTAAGATTTACCGCTGTCTGGGGCATTTTTGCTACTTTTATGGCTGAATAGAACTCTTATCTTTAATGCCATAATTCTGTTTTAACTTTTCCCCTAGTTTATCAAAGTTCTGATATGAATTGCATATGACTTTATTGCTTATTTTATTTGCATTCATAACTTCTGAAAATGATGTTTGTTTCAAAATGATCTCATCTTTATACATCAATATCTGATGGTTCTCCTATATTCTTTAATTCTTTAGTCAATATCACTTGCTATACCTTTGCCAATGACTGACAAAAAGGGGAAGAACAATTCAAAACACCCCGAGCGGAAAATTGTGAATCTATCTATGATAATGCAGGTGTTAGGGGGAGCAGCTGCAAGAAAGGGGGAGTTTTGAAGTAAGGGGGAGCGAATAATTCTAGAATGTGTACATGGGGTAGAAACATTGTAAAATTGTGTAAATGCATGTACACACAATTTATGATGTGTCTAGAAGCATTCTAGGGTGTTTTGGGTATTTTGTCATGTAATTGACAAAGGGGGAGATTGAAAGTGCACCTCCTAGTGCCCTGGTTTGTCAAGTTACGTGAATGATGAGTCAGACTGGCTATAGAGCTCGATAGGAAGAACAATTCAAGCGTCTGCCTCAACCGGATGTGTGGAAGCTCACAATAGGTAAATCATAGCCTCACATCCCATGTCCCAAAGCACCAGGTGATTAAAACCCTTAAAACAAGATAGACATATTAAGGTTTTATGGTGAGAAAACTTTTGGTAAAACAAGAAAATCTCTAAGTTTTTCTCGCCCTGTCGATTCTATCGAAGCACCCTCGATATGATCGACATGCACTGTCAATGTCCTCACTACCTTAATGATATGATCGATAAAGAGGACCAAAATGTCCAGCAACTAAAAACTCATCTGGACGGATTTATCGATGTATTGATACACCTATCGATATCATCGATACAATCACTAAATATGTCCAGCAACTTCACAATATATCTAGACGAATTATCGATGTATCGATACCCATATCGATATCATCGATATTCAAATCTCGAGACCATCGGGAGTGGCTCGATAAGATCGACAGGCAGATTTCCGGCGCCCCTGTTTTTTAATAAAAATCTCAAAATTCTTCGATATATCGATGACCGTCCGATATAATCTGAAATCAAATATCAATAAGATCGAAGGTCCATTGATGATATCGATGGTGGGCGCGCATTTCTTACAACGGTTATTTCAAGGTGTTTTTAACTATGATCGGGGGCCCTTCGATTTAATCGATATTCAAATATCAATGATATTGACACCAGATCGATTGCATCGAACAAAGCCATAATCAGTCCAGCAAGTTCAAAGACAAATCAACTGGATTTATCGATGCCTCGACTCTGATCTCGATACCATCGACATTCAAATTCCGATGACCTCAACGGTTTCCCCGATCATTCAAGAAAACCTGAAATATCTCAAAGTTAAGTCTCTCTCATTTTTCAAGTGTCGATGGATCGAACTTATCATCGATGAAATCGGAGTTCGAAATCCGATGACATCGACAATAGATTCGATTCATTAACCTATTGGCAAATAGTTTCAAAAGCGTATGACAACGAGTTCGAGTTATCAAGTAGATCATCGATTCCATCGAGAGTATATGCTCGATGATATCGAACCTGGTCGATGATATCGTACTCTGTCATAAATATGACCGTTTTATATCCATTGAAACTTTTTGCCTATATATAGAGGACTTGTTCTTTGTTGCTGTAAGAGAGAAAATAGAGAGAGCTTTTGTGTGTTTCAACTTACATCTTATATCTAAAGCCTTTCTCTCTAGGAAGTTCATCCTCCAATCCACCCTTACCATTGATATTAAATAAAGTGAATTGGGGAATGAACTTCTGCATTCAAGGATCCTTCAGCTACCATCTTAATGATAAATTATTAAGCTGGGATGCCTTGAATGCATAAGAGGGAACCGCTCTATCTTCCTTATAGGAAAATCTTTAGAGAGTAGGAATCCATCTCACCCTTGACCCAACCTGAAGCCAAGTATTGATATATCATCTTGTGTTGCGGATCAAGGGAGCTGAAGACTCTTCGTCAACACGGAGGAGGAGATCTTCGGCATTGTGCTTAACGGGACTCATCAACTTATCTGTAAGTATCCAGAGTCTAGAGGACACTTGTGATCATTCCTTCCTAGGTCTTGGTCTTAAGTGGTTCTCACCCTTTGAAGTCCTCAAGGAGGCCTCCAGCGGGAGTGTACGTAGTGGGTGCATAGTGTTGGACCCTTGCTCTTATATAGGGCATAAATTGTTAGGTCCTTCTGTAGGTCCTTGACCTGTGTGGTCTAAAATCTGGGTGCGTTGTGTGGACCCTTGCTCTATGGAGAGCATAAACATCTGGTTAGGAGTAAACCAGTAAAACTCTGGGTTTGAGGTGAACCGCGTAAAACCTCTATAAAGGTTGAAGGTGAACCTGTTTTAAAACTTTAGGTTTGAAGTGAACCCTGGAAAACCTCCTTAGTGAAATCCGGTACACTCAAGGGTTGAGTGTAGCAGCCGGGAGTGGAGTAGACTTATCATCGAACCACTATAAAATGATTGTGTCTGCGATTGCTTTTCTATATGTGTGATTCATGTTAATGCATTCATATTCATATATCTGATCACATCTCACACACATACACAGTCATATCCAACATAGACTAAGTTGCATATTGTTATATCTTGATTAGTTTGTAATTGGATCCTCTACTTGGCTTGGAAGCCAGTAGAGTTACATTTGAGTAATCCTAAGAATTGCATACATCATAGGATTAGAGTGATAAGATGTCTAAATAAATCATAAATCTTTAAAAAGTCCTATTCACCCCCCTCTAGGACGTATTAACATATTCCGACTTCAACTCAAGCGGTCTCCACCGCTACTTCATTTTGTGTTTGCTTGTTTAATTATTTTTGTTATTCTATTTATTGTGATTGTTTTATCTTCATTGAACTTGCTTCCGCAAAGAGCACAGATTATTGGTAGTATTAGATCCAAATTTCTAATACGTATGGTTGATCCGGGTTTGTTGATGGCTTGAAATTTCAACAAAGTGGTATTAGAGTGTCAGGTTTAAGGACTTTTGAGAATTCAATGAAGATGTTAGGGTTAAAGTTCGACATACGTATAATTTCGATAAGAAGAATAATTTTAGTTAATAGCAGCGAAAAGTTAGGGATATTTTAGTATCACAAGGGTTGAGTAAGGCGTCGTTAAAGACTAAATTGAAGAAGACGTCGGATGATGACTGGAGTGAACTCGGGGAGAAGGCTATGAGAACCATCTTACTTGTTGCGCAGCACGCCAACAACACTGTGAGCCGAGATCTAATCTCAGGCCTCACCCACAAACGATAAACAAGAAGAAATATAAACTAGAAGTAGATCAAAGCAATCCAAAACAAACCACAAGGTAAGATATACATGGAAAAACCCCAAACTAGGGTAAAAAACTACGGATGCAAACTTCCACTATGAAGAACAAAGATTACAAGCCAATATACCAACCTTTCCCTTGGAAGAACATAGAAAACCCTTTGCCCACACCTTAGAATTATTTTCTCAATATTCCAATACCTTAATCCACATAGAAAAACCCTAGGAACACCTATATATAGTTTAAGCAACGCCCCTTTCCGCATCCCAGTTGCGAAAGGACTCGCGACACGAAATTCTCGCAAAATCGCGAAACAAATCTGTGTAACTACGACCGGTCGAGCAGACCGCTCGACCAGTCGAGCGGCCCCTACAACCGATCGTGAATGGGCCACGACCGGTTGAGCACCTCGGGATAAAAAAACAATGCTCGCTGGACTTTGAGTCGAACTAATCCACGACCGGTCGAGCCGGACCCTACGACCGGTCGAGCATGGCTCATGATCGGTCGAAGACGGTCCCAGATGTGGCTTCACATCTTAACAATCTCCCAGTTGGAGACATATCGCCTTAAACCTTCGTCTTCTTCATCCGGAGTGTACCACCTCCCTATCTTCAAGCGTAAAGACCAATCAAAGTTGAACAGAGCTTCAGCTTCTCCTGTGTGACCGCTTTGGTCAATATATCTGCAGGATTCTCACTTGTATGAATCTTCTCCAGAGCAATCGATCCATCTTCCAGTAACGAATGTATGAAGTGATATCTGATGAAAATATGCTTGGTCCTTGAATGAAAGCCTGAATTCTTAGCCAAGTGTATTGCACTCTAACTGTCACTGTACAGCTTGTAATCTGCTTGCTTCTTACCCAACTCTTCCATAAAACCTTGCATTCACACCATCTCCTTGCATGCTTCTGTAACCGCAACATATTCTGCTTCCGTCGTACTGATAGATACTATCTTCTGTAACTAGAGACCCAACTGACTGCAACGCTACTCAGAGTAAAAACATAACCTGTAGTGCTTCTTATGCTATCGATATCTCCTGCCAAATCTGAATCTACGTAGCCTTGTAACTTGATTTTCGATCCACCATAACACAGCCCTACATCCTTAGTACCTACCAGGTACCTAAGGATCCACTTCACATCTTCCCAATGTTCCTTCCCGGGGTTGTTCATGAACCTGCTAACAACTCCCACTACTTAAGCAATGTCTGGCCTTGTGCTCACCATAGCATACATGAGACTCCCTATCACTGACTCGTATGAGACTTTAGCCATGTAGTCCCATTCCTCCTGTGTATTTGCACCTTACTCCTTAGATAGCTTGAAGTAGTTGGCTAATGGAGTGCTAACCGGCTTAGCACCTCCCATATTGAATCGATCAAGTACCTTGGCTATGTACTCTGCCTGTGACAAAGCTAGTTTCTTGTTTTCTCTGTCACGCTTTATCCTCATGCCTAGGATTGTTTTGTAGCTCCCAAATCCTTCACGGCAAATTCTCTAGACAGTTGTCTTTTGAGATCTGAGATGTCCTTCATGCTTGAACCAGCCACAAGCATATCATCAACGTTCAAAATAAGGATGATGTACAACATATCAAACTTCTTCAAATAACAACAGTAGTCAGCATGACATCTCCTATAATCGTTTTTCAACATGAAACTATCGAACTTCTTGTACCACTGACTTGGGGCCTGCTTCAGGCCATATAGACTTTTTTTCAGTCTGCACACCTTGTTCTCCTTTCCTGGTGTCATGTATCCTGTCGGCTGATGCATATATATCTCTTCTTCAAGGTCCCCATGAAGAAAGGCTGTCTTAACATCTAGCTGCTCTGGCTGTAAGTCCTCTGTAGCCACTATACTTAAGACCATTCGAATCGTAGACATTTTTACCACAGGTAAAAATATTTCAGTGAAATCGATTTGTACCATTTTTACAGATTGAAGGCAGGTATCGATTTCATTGAAATCGATTGGTTCAAAATATTTCACAACTAATCTGGCCTTGTACCATTTTGAACCATCGTGCTCCTCCTTCAATCTGTAAACCCACTTGTTTGAAGAGCTTTCTTACCCTTAGGTAGAGTGACTAGCTCCCATATACGATTAGACTCAAGAGAGTCCATCTCATCATCCATGACCTACTCCCACTTAACCTGTGTATTTGACTGTAACGCCTCTTCAAAACATTCTGGTTCATCATTATCTGTCAGCAGTAGATAATATAAGGAGGGTGAGTATCGGACCGTGGATCTCCTCTCCCGAGTAGACCTCCTCACAACCGGTGTCTGTAGCTCTGCCTCATAATGCTCTTGTGCGTGATCATCCTGTGGCACTGTAACACCTGTGTCTGGTAACTCTTCTAACTCTATGAATTCTTTTTTCTCAGCCTTATTTTCCTAAACATTATCCTTATGCATCACTTTTTCATTGAAGACTACATCCTTGATTTTGATGATTTTTCTGTTTTCTGCATCCCAAAACCTATAGCCAAAATCATGCTGTCCGTAGCCTATAAACATGCACCTCCTGGACTTCGCATCCAGCTTATTTCTGTGCTTTGCATCAATGTGAACATATGAAGTGCAACTGAACACTTTGAGATGTGAAAGGTTCACTTCTTTTCTAGTCTACGCTTCTTCTGGTAGCCCACCATCCAATGGTGCTGAGGGACTTTTATTGATGAGAAAGGCAGTAGTATTCACAGCATCTGCCCAAAAGGTATTGGGCAACCCTGCATGTAACCTCATGCTCCTGGTGCGCTCAAGGATGGTTCTGTTAATGCGCTCAGCCATACCATTCTGTTGTGGTGTCCCTGGAATCGTTTTCTGATGTTTGATTCCATTTGTTGTATAATACTCCTCAAATCGCTTATCACAGTACTCTCCCCCATTATCAGATCTAAGATATTTTACTGTTTTACCTGTCTCGTTTTCTGCCATAACTTTTCACTTCTCAAATATATCAAATACATCAGATTTATGCTTTAAGAAATAGACCCATAGTTTTCTACTAGCATCATCAATAAAAGTAACAAAATAACGTGAGCCACCAAGAGATAATACATGTGCCGGTTCCTATACATCAGTGTGTACAAGCTCCAACAGATACGTCTTTGGAGTGCGTCCCGTCTTCTTGAAGCTTACCCTCTTCTGCTTGCCATACACGCAGTCCTCGCAGAATTCCAAGTCAATAAACTTCAGCCCTGGTAGCTTCACTTTTGACAATAGCACTTTCATCCCCTTATCACTCATATGTCCCAATCTCTGATGCCATAACTGGCCATTCACTTCAGTTGATGCTACTGCAAGTGAACAATACGATCCTGAAGTCACGTACAAAGTACCTTCCTTCTTGCCTCGAGATATCACCAAGGCACCTTTTGTGATCTTCCAGGAATCACTGATGAATGTCGTCACATAACCGATATTAAGTTACATTTTAAACTCGGTACATGTCTGACATCCTTCAATTTCATGATCGTTCCATCTTTCTGATTTACATGAACGCCCCCCTTTCCGACAATACTGTACGGCTCATCATCACCCAGGTAGAATCTCCCAAAGTCACCTGACACATAATCATGCAAAACTTCCTTACACGAAGTGGCATGAAACGATGCACCCGAGTCTATAACCCAATACTCATTCCTCACATCAAGAGACAAGATCAATGCATCTGTGTCGCTCTCCTCAGATAGATTCACTGAATCCTTCCCACCTTTAGAGCTTCCTTCTTGTTTCTTGAGTGCCCTGCAATCACGTTTCATGTGCCCCTTCTTGTTGCAATGCCAACACCCGTCTTTGTCTTTCGGTCCCTTAGACTTCTTCCTCGACTTAGAACGCCCGTGTTTATTGCCTCCTTTGTTCAGCGATCTTCTTCTTCCTTCAACGTTTAGAGCATTCCATGAGTCCCTTGAAACTCCTGATGCCTTCCTTCTAGATTCTTCACTGAGAATTAGACTGGCCACATCATCAAATTTTAGCTTTGTCGACCTTGAAGAATTGCTCACAGCAATCACCAAACCATCCCAACTATCTGACAGACTGGATAAGATCAATAGTGCCCTGACCTCATCCTAAAAAATAATGTCAATGGATTCCAACTGGCTCGTGACTGTATTGAACTCGTTTAGATGTTCAGCTACACTCCCACAATCTGACATCTTCATATTGAATTGCTGTTTCATAAGATGAACCTTGTTGGATGCTGAGGGCTTTTCATACATGGTGGCTAGGGCTTCCATTAATTCTTTTGTAGTTTTCACCTTGGATATATTAAAGGCGATGCTCTTAGACAAAGAGAGTCGGATCATTCCTAAAGCCTTCCTATCCAGTAAAAACCATTCATCTTCTGTCATCTTTTCTAGTTTCTTCTCTTTTACTCCTAGAGGAACATAGAGGTCCTTCTGACACAAATAATCCTCCATCTGCATCTTCTAGAAGGCAAAGTTTGAACCATCAAACTTCTCAATTCTAGTTTTCCCTTATTCTGTTATCGCTCCCAATAGAACTAAACTAATAGCTTTGATACCAGTTGTTGCGCAGCACGCCAACAACGCAGTGAGCCGAGATCTAATCTCAGGCCTCACCCACAAACGATAAACAAGAAGAAATATAAACTAAAAGTAGATCAGAGTAATCCAAAATAAACCACAAGACAAGATATAGGTGGAAAAACCCCAAACTAGGGTAAAAAACCACGGATGCAAACTTCCAGTATGAAGAACAAAGATTACAAGGCAATATACTAACCTCTCCCTTGGAAGAACATAAAAAACCCTTTGCCCACACCTTAGAATTATTTCCCCAATATTCCAATACCTTAATCCACCTAGAAAAACCCTAGGAACACCTATATATAGTTTAGGCAACTCCCCTTTCCGCATCCCAGTTGCGAAAGGACTTGCGACATGAAATTCGCGCAAAATCGTGGAACGAATCTGCGTAACTATAACCGGTCGAGCAGACTGCTCGACCGATTGAGCGACCTTACGATGCTCCCTGGACTTTGAGTCGAACCAATCCACGGCCGGTTGAGCCGGACCCTACGACCAGTCGAGCATGGCTCACGACCGGTCGAAGACGGTCCCAGATGTGGTTCCACATCTTAACATTACTATGGCTATTAGATGAAGTTATGTACAATATTCTTGATGAAGAATATTTCCTAGAGATGTGAAAGAAACTATAAGATCTATACCTGGTGAAGTCCCTTATTAATAAGTTGTTTGTGAATAAATAACTTGTTGGGCTACGGATGAAGGAATGATGATCTCCTGGAGCACATGAACTTGTTTACGAAGGTATGTAACGAGTTGTTAATGTTTAGAGTGACAATCGATGGTGAAGATAAAGTGATACTACTTTTAACATTGCTTCGCACATCATATGACCATCTTATTACTACTATGTCGTATGAGAAGAATAAAGTGAAGATAGAAGAAACCACCACGACTCTCATTTCCAACGAGATGAGGAAAAAGTCAAGCGATGGGGGCTCTTAAGTAGAAGGGTTAGTTGTAAAAGGGGGTCAAGGATGTGCGAGATCCGTGGAGTGATCTCAGTCTGACAGAAAGAAAAAGTCAAGATCGAAATTAAAGGTTAACGACAAATGCTTCTACTGTTGGGTGAAAGGACTCTTTAAGAGAGACTACCAGAAAAGGAATGATGACTTAGAAAGCAAGGGTAAAAGGAACACAGACCAATCGACTAGTGTAGCGGAAGAGAGCTTAAAAGGATATCTCCTCTCAGTCTCCTCAAGTACGAGCCATCTTTCAGATACTTGGATACTCGATTCAGGATGTTCATACCATATGTACCTGAATGGGACTTGGTTTGATTCATACAAGTCATATGATGGTGAAAATATTCCAATGGGGAATGACGCATCATGCAAGGCCATCAGAATAGGGATCATTAAGGTAATGGTGTTTGATGGAGTCATACAGACTCTATGTGATATTAGGTATGTCTCAAATTTGAAGAAAATTGATATCCTTGGGCGTTTAAGATACGAACGGGTGAATGTTCTCTACATCTGGGGGTG
The DNA here is from genome assembly GCA_021015155.1 of Magnolia officinalis. Classification (NCBI taxonomy): domain Eukaryota; kingdom Viridiplantae; phylum Streptophyta; class Magnoliopsida; order Magnoliales; family Magnoliaceae; genus Magnolia; species Magnolia officinalis. The sequence goes on from JAJHSJ010000014.1 coordinate 25,171,041, forward strand.
TAATCAAGTTCACTAGAGGTGCAATGGTGTCAGTGAAGGGACATATGACAAGACATCTGCACGAGTTAGTTGAGAGCATGCTTATAAGCAAGGTTGGTACCACCTCACACATAAAATTTGGTACAGATGGCACTAATCTATGGCATATGTGGCTAGGGCATATGAGCAAGAGGGTCATGATAGAACTCCATAAACAAAAATTGTTGAAGGGAGTTAAGGAGTGTAAGGTGGATTTCTGTGAGCATTACATCTATGGGAAGTAATGCAAGATAAGGTTCAAGACCGTTATATATACTAGCAGTGAGGTGCTTGATTATATACATTTTGATGTTTGGGGCTAGTAACATTATCGTTAAAGGGAGGGGCACAATATTTCATAAGCTTCATAAATGATTATTTAAGGAGTGTTTAGGTCTAGTTCTTAAATCACAAGTCTGAGGTGTTCGCCAATTCAAGGAATGCAAGGCGGAAGTGTAGAAATAAACTAGGGGATATGTTAAGTGTCTTAGGTCAGATAACAATGAAGAGAACAAAGAGGTGGGATTCTTGAAATTCTACAAGGATAAGACATCATAAGGCACTACTCAACTCCAGGGACCCCACAATATAATGGGGTGTTAGAGATGATGAACAAAACTCTATTAGAGAGGGCGAGAAGTGTGTGGTTGCATGTGGGACCGCCTAATAGCTGATGAGCATAAGTGGTTAATGTGGCATGCTATATTGTGAATCGGTCACCATTTATAACACTAGACTCCAAGGTTGTGAAGGAAGTCTAGACGTGCAAGGACCTCAATTACTCAGAATTGTGGATCTTTGGGTGTCTAGCATACGTCTACGTATAAAGTGGACAAAGCATGAAGTTGGATCCCCGATCTAGGAAGTGCATCTTTATTGGGTATAAGAAATGTGTTAAGGTCTATAAGCTTTGGGATACAGTTTTACAGAAGATGGTCACTAGCAGAGATTTCATCTTTGATGAGGCATTAATGTTGAAGATCAACAAGAATGCTGTAGGAAAGTCAGAAATACATGGTGATGTAGATAAATTTTCGGTGTAGGTGGAGCCACTTGAATAGATTACTGAAGGTGAAATTTAGTAAGAGTAAGATACTGACAAAAAAATTAGTAAGATACGCAGGAGAGTATAGCCCATTAGAGCCCTAATTCAATATGGGTTCGAGGACATGGTTTCATTTACATTGTTTATAGGGAATAGAGCTCTCTCCACCTTTCAACAGTCTAAGTCTAGAAAGGATGACGACAAGTGAATGTTGGCCATAGCAGAGGAGATTGAATCTCTACATAGGAATCAAACATGGGAGTTAGTAGCTATAAGGTGTAAATGGGTGTTCAGAAAAAATGAAGCATTAATAGAAAAATAGGGCAAAAAGTAAAAGGCACGACTTATAGCAAAGGGGTACTCGCGGAGAATATGAATAGATTATAATGAAGTTTTTCTTTATGGTTGTAAAACATACGTCAATCAAGGTGCTACTAGCTATGTTAGTGAAGTTTAATTTTGAATTGGAGTAGCTCGATGTGAAAACGACATTCCTTTATAGGAACTTGGAGGAAGTTATTTACATGAGGCAACTTTAAGGATTCGGGGAGCTTGGTAAGGAAGACCACGTATGTAAGCAGAAGAAGTCATTATATGAGTTTAAGCAGTCTTTGAGGCAGTAGTACAAGTGGTTCAATTCCTATATGGTGAAGATTAGGTATATCAGATGAGTACGATTGCTGCGTATATTATAGGGTGCTTGAGGATAGGTCCTATATTCTACTGATACTTTACATTGATGATATACTATTGCTACAAATGTTAAGAACGAGATACTCTTGCTTAACTCTCTATTAAGCAAAGAATTTGACATGAAGGATTTGGACATCACAAAAAAGATCCTAGGAATGGAGATACATAGAGACAGAGTTTGAAAAACTGTGGCTTTCTCAGAGGGGATATGTAGAATGTACCGTTAATGCATTGATTTATGCACCATATTTGTCAATCATGTGAGTTCTTGTGCCATCACTACCATAAAATTGAGCAAAGGCTATGGACTAGGGTAGTTTGTTGCTACGAATATAAACCGTAGCTATATATACTACGGATTTAATTCGTAGCTAAAAACTTGCCATACCATTAATAATTAACAGTTGTGTAAAGAGCTTTATAGGGCCCACCAAAATATATGTATTTTATCTAGGCCGTCCATCTATCTTGAAATATCATTTTAGTGCATGAAACCAAAAATCAGGTCGATCGAAGGCTTAAGTGGACCACACAGTAGCAAACATGGAGATTAAATCACACGTGCATCCTATGATGTGGTCCACTTGGGCCTTCAATCTACCTAAGTTTTGGGATCATGAACTATAAAATATTATTAAAATTAACGAACGGCATAGATAAACCACATACATCATGGTGGGCCCCATGGAGCCCCTGACAGGACCGTCCATACGGCTGTCTTCAAATTCGACACCCAGAATGGGCGCACACTCAAAATAGAGCCACGCCCATCCAAAACCCCAATCCTCTCTCTCTCTCTCTCTCCCAACCTCTGCTCTTGGTTCTCCTTTTTCCCTACCTCACATGCTCCATCTCTCTCATTCTCATCCCTGCCTCCACAATGCATCTCCACCATCTCATTCTCCTCCCCCTCTCTCCAATGAAGCCGTGAAGCTCCTCCCCAAATCACATCCCTTGCCCTTGTTAAAATAGTTGCCCCTGCTCAAATCACCTACCCAAATCGTAATCCCAACTCGATCTCATTGTCGCTGCCGTAGAGGATAACCCCCCTCCCCTCCCCTTCCCTCTCAAATCTGCCTACCCCTGCCGCTACTTCTAGCCCCATTTCTCTATTGCTGAAGAAGTTAAAGAATCCACAGACAAGTATTTGATTTTTTTTTCCCTTCCTTTGTTTCTAGGGTTAGTGTTTTATATGTTTTCCTTTTTTGAAGGATGGAATCTGTGTACCAGAGATGGTTACATGGATAAAGAATGGTTCATCTGAAAATGCACATAATTTTGAGTTGGTTTAGTTACATTTTGTTCCCATATGTGAATCCATCCATGTTTTGTAGTTGAAGAGCGATTTGTAAAAAGAATCTCGTCTGCAAGGACGGTGAAGCTGTCCATCATGAGTTATACAATGGTTAGCCATTTTCATTTCCTCCTTCGGTTGATTTTTTTTTCTATATCTATTTGATCTTGACTAGAGTTTAATGATATTTATGCAATTGTCAAATTCTAACAGGAAAATGCTGTAAATTTGTTGATAATGAAGCCCGCATGTTCAAACTCCGCAGTCTATACGTGAAAGAGTTGGCAATGCTCTGGTAATTGGCTCCCCAAAATTGGCTACCTGTTTAGCAAATTTTGGGTTTTTGAGTGCTTAGAGAAAGCCCCACTTGCACCAGCATATCATCAACATAATTTGAAATTAGTAAGTTGCTCATGCCCTGTTTGGATGTGAAATTGCAGTTTAATCAAAGATGAAATTAATTATATAAAAAAAGGTTGCCCTCATATTGCGGTTACGTTTTTTTTTTTTTGCCTAATTTGATAAGTAATGCCATTGTGCTTTTTGGGTCCTAATTGAAGAAAAACGCCAATTTGGGTTTTATTTATTTGTTTCTTTTCCCTGATTTACTAGACCAGTAATTGCAATTGAATTCAAAATTATATCCAAATGCGATTGCAGTTTTTGGGCCCTTATTGAAGAAACCCACCATTTACTAAAAACCAGGGCTTCAACATTGAGGTAAAATTCAATGACAATATAGTCTTTCAAGATGAAGAGCTTATACATGTTCTTTAAGCAATCTTGCTTGTAACTTTTTAAAATCAGGGATTTTTTTATTGCACATTGTCAAATACATGAATTTCTTAAATGGGCATCTGTTTATTCTCATTTTGAGGGATTTCGAGATTTGTGGCAGGATGATGCACAGGGGAATTTTGACAATATAGCTAGGCTGCTTAATAGATCATGGTTCAACTCATTTCTCTCTCTTGAACTTCTCCCATTCCCATTACTTAGTTTTCATTTTTTCTAAAGTCCACATGCTTTCTGGTTTCATCACACATCTTATGCTAACTGTTCTGTTTCTTTAATATCTTAACATTTTTCCTAGATTATGTTAATTGTTTGTTTAAACACTGCTAGGATAGAGAGTGTTGTCAATGCTGAATGTTCGATGGATGATCACAACCATGACCATCATCATCATCACCAAGATCATGAAGAACATGACCGTAAACAGAAGTTAGTATGTACTCTTTAATCCTTTGCATTTTGGTTAAAAAGAAGATGCTTGTCTCCTCTTTGTATATTGATGACACTTCAAACTGATGTTGGGTTGTTCTTCTTTTAATGGGTATATTTCATATTTCTCATTTGTAGTTTCAGTCATAGAATCAAATGTTGGGTTGTTCTTCTTTTGATGAAAAAATATGAGAATTTTATAGATTTCCTTTTTCTTTTCTTTATTGTTCTTTTTTTTTTTTTTTTTTCCTGTAAAGATTGTTGGTCCTAATGAGATTTCTAAGCATCATGGGCAATTCGTTTGGATGCTCGGCTTTAGGAGAGTGTGTGTAAATTGCTGATATTGGAGAGCTATGTAATGTTGCTACAACCTTCTCCTGCGTCGTGACTATTGTACCTTCAGCAATGGAGAATATGTGAAATTTGGGTTAGGTGAATTAGAGCAATGGTGTGTGCAAGACAGATTTTTTTTTTTTTTCCTTTTGAACATTAATGGATAAATTGGATTGTATCATCTGTCATTTATAGGAAATGCATATTGTTTTCCCTTCAATTGCAGTGGTATGATGCTTTGTATCCTTTCATGTAATTGAAGTTTCACTGGTTCATTTTTTCCCTCACAGATTCTTATTTCTAATTCTATAATATTTGATTGCAGAAATGATTAGTTTTGAGTTGAAGTAGTTGATTAAGTAAGAACCTTCTCCAAATAGCTGATTAGTTTTGGTAAATGTTTAGCATTTTGTTTACAAGGCATGTGTCACCTGATGAGTGGATAACTTGTTTTTTTGGATTAGGACACATGGACTCGTGGGATCATATGATGGACATTTGGGATCCCAAATAGCACATATCCTAAGTGTGTGTTGCATTTGTGCTTGACATCAAATATATTGAAATGAGATTTTTTTTTTTCTAAGGCTCAAAAAAGGGATTTCCTTTTCCATCTTAGACTCTATAGCAACTGGTTACCATCCAGATGGTATTGCATTACTGTCTCTGCACATAAAAGTATAGAGAGATTTGATGTCATGATTGCGTTTCATGCTATTACATATGCCTAACTTGCTTCTATTCTATGGATCTTTTATTTATTTACTATTCATGCTTTTCCTTCTTTTTTTTTTTCAAAGGGATTTTTTGTTCCTTGTTTTATATTTCTTTTACTTGTTTATTTATGTTTCAAGGTGAAGCTGATAACAAGTCTCATTGATATAGTATTAACTGAAAATTTTGTTGACGTGGGATCTTTCTTTGAAGGCTATCGATTTTTGAACCATTAGCCTTCAAGGACTGCTATGAAGAAACATTCCAGATATTACTTCTTGGGTTTGTACGGCATGTGAAATACCTTATGTCAACCAAGAGTGTTGCCTTTGTCCTGTCAAAGGAATGTTTTCTAAAATTGTTAGAAGATCATAACTTTCTGAGTATATTAGATAATATCTGCTGCAGTTTTAGATTAAGGAAATACAGTCGAAGCCAACCTACGTGCCAAGCTGGCATAAGTGGTGGCTTGTGCATTGGCGGACTTGTATATGCATGTGAGCTTAGTAAAGCTCTCTAAAATTTGTTGTTGAAAATTATAGATATCTGTAATTGAATGTTATCACTGAAATATACCATGTTGAGGCATTTTAACTCATAGTAGAAATGACAGTGTCAACTCATATTCATCCACAAGTCTTATGGCATTATTATTTCAACCTTCATAAAAGACAAAAATAAGAAATAAGAAATACCATCATTAGATTTGATACTGAAATGCCTGATGTGCATTTTCTTACTGTTTTTGCAACAACCTAGCTATGGTGACGTTGGGGGTCTGTATGCACTTCCCACTCCAGGTTTCGGGGTAGGTGCTTAAATCATTCTTTGTCATCTCACTCACTGATCCACATTTTACTTTCTGTTTTAGTGGCATTTCCTCAGGCAGGGTTGCTTAGGCAATGTGTCGGTACTGTAAATGATCTCCAACTTATCTTGTTTTGAATTCCCAGCATGCTTGCTCACTTTTTATCCTTTTTTTTTTTAGGAAAGCCCGATCTCACTTTTATACATTTATGATCTTCTTTCTTCTACTTTTTTCTTTCTTTCTCTTTTTCTTTTTTCTTTCTTTCCTTTGTTTTTTCTTCTTAATCTGTAGATGGGAAATGTTGCAGCCATTGCAACTGCATTTTTGTTACAAAGATGTCAGTGTTTTAATCATGCTGAGCTATGTGTTACAGGACCTCCATAAGCAGCCTTTGACAATTTATGGTGATGGAAAACAAACACGAAGCTTTCAATATTTTTCTGATATGGTACTTTACTCTTTCTTTTAAGACTTTATGATTGAAAATGTGTTGTAGGCTCACCGTCTTTCCCGAAAATGGCATACCTTGCTCAGTTCCAACTACTATGATAGAATCCCTTTCTTCAATCCCGTGGTTAATGATTAGTTGCATGTCTAGCCATTGCTGATTAATGTCAAATATAATCTTTATATTTTATGATCGAAGTTTGCATAATTCATGGGGACGCTTTGATTTTATTCTTTATTTTTTGTCATTTTGGTCATTTCTTTACTGAGCCTTTAGAGAGCAGCATAAAAACCTTGGTAATTTTATCCAACTAAATTTGTTGTTGCATATCTCGAAACATTCATGTATGCACCAAGCATACATTTATTAGTCAATCCCAACTTGGTGGGATAAAGGCTTATGTGATGAGTGGAACTATTATTTATTTCTTATTATGGGAAAAACTTGGGTTCGTGGAACCCAATTATAAGATTTTCAAGCTGTATTCCATCACAACATGTGTGGTTTGTTGGCATTTGGACCTTGAAGATGGAGATGAATCTTTCATAATTCTCAATTGATGGGTTTTTTTGACCCGTCTTCGACCGGTCGTGAGTCCTGCTCGACCGGTCGTGGGGTGGTGTTCAACCAGTCGTGGGTTCGAGTCGTGGTACAACTCAAAGTCCAGCGAGTTCGGATGATTTTTTCCGCTGTATTCGACCAGTCGTAGGTGAGCTTCGACCAATCGAAAGTGGGCTTCGACCAGTCGTAGGAGAGTTTCGACCAGTCAAAGGAGGTTAAGACCAGTCCTAGAATTTCTAGGACTAGTCATAGTTACACAGTTTGTTCCGCGATTTTGTGCGAAACTGCGGATTTGAGTCCTTTCGCAATTGGGATGCGAAAGGGAAGTTTCCTAAAATATAAAAGGGTTTGCCTAGGGTTTTCTAGGTAGAATAAGAGGGTTTCCTAAAGCTTTACTAGGGATTTGCTAAAGGGTTTAGGGCTATCAAAGGTGAGAGAGAGGGAGAAAGAGAGAGAAGAAGCTTATAGAAGGGAGTTATCCTCGTGGAGGTTATCTACTGTGGAATCTATATCTCAGCGCTTTTATGTCCTCGTAATCGGTTAGATCTCTCCATTTTCTCTATTTCTCTTATTGTTTATCCACTCCTGTGTGAGTGAAGAAGGTTGTAACATTCTACTTTATAGTGGATTGTTGATCTCGACGAGGTCCCGTGGTTTTTAACTCTTCGAGGGTTTTCCACGTAAAAATTTCCTATGTGGTGAGTGATTGATGCATCAATTATTTTCATTGCTTTATTATCCATAATTTTGGTTTGTTCTGGAGGGCTAGATCCTAAGGTTTTGTGCAAGGCCCCCAACAAAGTGGTATCAAAGCTAAGTTCATTGAACGGGTAAGATCGGTTTTGAATTATGGAAGGTGGCTCATCAAGGATGATCAGCCTCAATGGTTCTAACTAGACCATATGGAAGGCTAAGATGGAGGACTTGCTTTATTGCAAGGACCTATATTCTCTAATTTTAGTCATATCAGCAAAATCTAAGGATATGACTGATGATGATTGGAAGAAGATGGACCGAAAGGCGGTGGGGTTTATTAGACAATGGTTGGATGATTCAGTGTTCCACCATGTGTTTATGGAAACCTCAGCTGGTAGCCTATGGCTGAAATTACAAGGGCTGTATGAGAGGAAGACAGCCAGTAATAAAAATTTTTTGATAAGGCGACTTGTGAATCTCAAGTTCAAGGATGGTGGTTCTGTGGCTGAGCACATGAATGAGGTCAGCAATATAGTGAACCAACTCACCTCTATGAAGATGGTCCTAGATGATGAATTACAGGCTTTACTATTGCTTAGTTCATTGCCTGACAGTTGGGAGACATTGGTGGTGTCTCTAAGTAACTTTGCGCCAGATGAAAAGATATCCATGGAACAGGTAACCAGTTGTGTCTTCAATGGGGAGACAAGGAGAATGTCTCAGGGGTCTACTCAGCAAGAGGCTCTTGTGACACAGGAACGGGGGAGAGGAAAGAAAAGGAAGGGCGGGAAGGCCCGAGATAAATCAAGAGGCAAGTCGATTAGCAAGAAAGATGTTGATTGTTGGAATTGTGGCAAGAAGGGCCACTACAAGCATGAATGTCGTGGTAAGAAGAACGACAAGAAAGGAAAAGGGAAGGAAGATGAATCAGATTCTACTGCGGTCGCTTCAGATGGCGACATGGTAGTTATTCTTTCAGTAGATCATGATGTATGTCTCACGGCTACGAGTCAGGACACCAACTGGGTAATAGACTCGGGAGCTTCTTTTCATGCGACTCCACGCAGGGACTTCTTCACAAGCTACAAGTCAGGTGACTATGGGACTGTAAAGATGGAAAATTCTGGCGTATAAAAAATCGTGGGAGTTGGTGATATTTATGTGAAGACCGATGTGGACTGCACATTGGTTCTCAGGGATGTGAGGCATATCCCAGACCTTCGCCTCAACTTGATGTCGATGGGAAGGTTGGATGATGATGACTATGAAAGCGGTTTGCTGGTGGGCGATGGAAGCTCATCAAGGGTTCATTGATCGTGGCCAGAAGAAAGAAGTGTTGCACCCTTTACAAGGTAAGTGTCAGTATATGCAAGGGTGGGTTGAACGCAGCGGAAGATTCAGCTATTGACATGTGCCACAGGCGTCTAGGCCACATGAGTGAAAAAGGGCTTCAACTACTAGCGAGGAAGCGGCTCCTTCCAGACGTGACAGGTACACCTCTCAAAACCTATCTTGATTGTTTATCAGGGAAACAACATAAGTTTCATTTGTTAAAATAACTTCTCATGTTAATAAAGTGCATGTATTAGATTTGGTTTATTCTGATGTTTGTGGTCCTATGAGGACAAAAACCTTGGGTGGGGCATTGTATTTTGTTACTTTTATAAATGATGTATTTAGGAGGGTTTGGGCTTATGCTTTGAAATTCAAGGACGAGGTCTTTGGTGTGTTTAAATTGTTTCATGTTATGGTCGAGAGAGAGACAGGTAGACCATTCAAGTGCATCCGCACTGACAATGGTGGTGAATACATTTACGACTTTCACGAGTACTGCAAGTCCCTGGGTATATGGCATGAACAGTCGGTTCCCAAGACCCCTTAGCATAATGGTGTAGCTGAGCGAATGAATCGCAACATTGTTGAGAGAATCAGATGCATGTTATCCCATGCGAAATTGCCTAAGATGTTCTGGGGAGAACCAATGCACACGGCGGTGTATTTGATAAACAGGTCTCCATCAGCCCCGTTGAATAGAGAAGTACCTGAGACGGTGTGGACTGGACAGGATCCATCGTACAGTCATCTCAGGGTGTTTGGATGTAGGGCATCCGTTCACGTACCAAAGGACGAGAGGTCCAAGCTCGATATGAAGATCAGACAGTCTGTGTTCTTAGGGTACGGTGATGAAAAGTTCGGTTACAGATTGTGGGATCCGACCGAGAGGAAGCTCGTCAGGAGTAGAGATGTAGTTTTCTTTGAAGATCAGTGAATAAAAGACATTGGTAAGTCAGGGAAGAACTAGCCTAGTTCAGGTGAGCTAGAGGACATGAATCCGATTATTCCTCCCGTGGTGCCTGATGACGGGGGAGTACAGCAAGGTGCAGAGGATGAGGGAGTTCCTTCAGAAGATGGACCAGGGGAGCAGCCCCCACTTGATCCACCTATTGAGCCACAGGTGAGGAGGTCATCTAGGGACAGACAGCTGTCCAAGAGGTACTCGCCGCATGAGTACATTATGCTCACTGATGGGGGAGAGCCAAAAGATTATTTTGAGGCCCTAACTGACGAGCATAAGGGGGAGTGGTTGAAAGCTATGCAAGAGGAGATGAAATCCTTACATAAGAACCACACCTATGATATGGTGAAATTACCTAAGGGCAAGAAAGCTTTGAGCAACAAGTGGGTGTTCAGAAAGAAGATCGAGCAGAAGAATTCACAGACGAGGTTCAAGGCCAGACTTGTGGTGAAAGGGTTTGGTCAGAGGAAAGTCATAGACTTCGAGGAGATATTCTCACCAGTGGTGAAGATGACATCCATACGGGTGTTGCTTGGGTTGGCGGCTAGCATGGATCCGGAGATAGAACAGTTAGGTGTTAAAACTGCCTTTCTTCATGGTGACCTGGAAGAAGAGATCTACATGCACCAACCAGAGGGGTTTAAAGTTTAAGGACAAAGAGCATATGATGTGTCGGCTGAGGAAGAGCTTGTATGGGCTGAAACAAGCTCCACGAGAATGGTACAAGAAGTTCGACTCGTTTATGTTGAAACATGGGTATGACAAAACGGAGTCGGACCATGGTGTGTTCACGCGTAAGTTCTCAGATGGTGATTTCTTAGTTCTGCTCTTATACGTTGATGACATGCTCATCATGGGAAAAGACATCAAGAAGATCGATAGGCTGAAACAGGAATTGGGCAAGTCTTTTGCGATGAAAGACTTAGGTCCGGCTAGACAGATCTTAGGAATGGAGATAACCCGTGACAGAAGCAACAGAAAACTTTGGTTGTCACAAGAGCGGTATATTGAGAAAGTCTTAGAGTGGTTCAATATGAATGCAGTAAAGCCAGTCAGTACTCCACTAGATGGTCACTTCAGATTAAGCAACAGGCAGTGTCCCAAGACAAAGGCAGAGGTAGAAGAGATGCAGAAGATACCCTACGCGTCAGCAGTAGGAAGTTTGATGTATGCTATGGTGTGTACACCCCCAGACATAGCATATGCGGTTGGTGTTGTCAGCCGGTACCTTGCCAATCCTGGCAAAGAGCATTGGCTAGTGGTGAAGTGGATACTGCGGTATCTAAGAGGCTCATTCAGGTTGAGCCTATGCTATGGTGATGTTAAACCTGTGTTAGAGGGCTACACAAATGCAGATATGGCAGGTGACATAGACTCCAGGAAGTCTACATCGGGGTTCATGTTCACGTTTGCAAGGGGAGCAGTTTCTTGGCAGAGCAAGCTACAGAAGGTCGTAGCATTGTCGACGACAGAGGCCGAATACATTGCAGTCACAGAGGCATGTAAAGAGATGTTTTGGATGAAAAGGTTCCTACAGGAACTTAGCCTAAAGCAGGAGGAGCACGTGGTCTATTGCGATAGTCAGAGTGCTATACACTTGAGCAAGAATCCAAGTCAACACTCTAAAGTCGAAGCACATAGAGGTTCGGTATCACTGGATCAGGGATATTTTGGAACAGAAGGTGTTACAGCTTGAGAAGGTTCACATAGATGATAATGGGTCAGACATGATGACCAAGGCTTTGCTCAAGGGAAAGTATGAGATTTGTAGAAACCTAGCTGACTTGAAGAATGTGGATCCCTCCTAGGTCAAAAAGGGGGAGATTTAATGGTTTTTTTTGACCCGTCTTCAACTGGTCGTGAGTCCTGCTCGACCGGTCGTGGGCTGGTATTCGACCGGTCGTGGGCTGGTATTCGACCAGTCGTGGGTTCGAGTTGTGGTACGACTCAAAGTCTAGCGAGTTCGGATGATTTTTCCTGGCGGTCTTCGACGAGTCGTAGGTGAGCTTTGACTAGTCGAAGGTGGGCTTCGACCAGTCGTAGGAGAGCTTCGACCAGTTGAAGGAAGCTAAGACCAGTCCTGAAATTTTCAGGAATAGTCGTAGGTTACGCAGTTTGTTACACGATTTTGTGCGAAACTGCGGATTTGAGTCCTTTCGCAACTGGGATGCGAAAGGGATTGCGAAAGGGAAGTTTCCCAAAATATAAAAGGGGTTGCCTAAGGTTTTCTATGTAGAACAAGAGGGTTTCCTAAAGCTTTACAGGGGATTTACTAAAGGGTTTAGGGCTATCAAAGGTGAGAGAGAGGGAGAAAGAGAGAGAGAGGAAGCTTATAGAAGGGAGGTTCTGCTCGTGGAGGTTATCTACTATGCAATTTATATCTCAGCAATTCTGTGTCCTCGTAATCGGTTAGATCTCTCCGTTTTCTCTATTTCTCTTATTGTTTATCCACTCCTGCGTGAGTGAAGAAGGTTGTAACGTTATGCTTTATAGTGGATTGTTGATCTGGACGAGGTCCCGTGGTTTTTACCTCTTTGAGGGTTTTCCACGTAAAAATCTCTTGTGTGGTGTGTGATTGATCCATCGATTGTTTTCATTGCTATATTATCCATAATTCTGGTTTGTTCTGGAGGGCTAGATCCTAAGGTTTTATGCAAGTCCCCCAACATCAATTGCTTAAAATCACCCAAATTTGCAGCAAATAGAAACAACTTGAGATGACTGCATGTTTTTTTTATTGAGAATGATTGTCATTTCTATTATCACAATTTCTACCTTGAAACTGAATTTGAAGTGAAGGTAAGCAATAAATTATTTGATTCTTCCTTTTAATGCCAAATTTCTAATAGTTTTACTAGGTGAAGAGATGTGGAAGATGGGTGTGAATCACTTCGTATGTTTATATTCTATTATTCTTTATTTGTATTAGTTTAGTTGGGTATATGGGTTTGTAAGCCATGGAGTCTTTATCTGTATTAGCTTAGATGAGTTGATTAATCAGGGCATGTACTAGCAATGGTAATAGACACCATTATTACAATTTATTTTTTATTTTTTATTTTTTATTTATTTTTTAAAAAAGAAATGGCTATGGATAATGGCTATTCATTACCAGGTCTGCTTGATGAGAAGGTGCATTTTCTTCTTTAATTTCAGAATGTGCTGGTAGCAGTGGGTTATGGATGGTTGGATTTAAAGGTGTGTAGTGTTATGGAATCAATGGGTCTGCCGATAAAGGGTGTTGTATAGTTTCATCTTGATGGATTTAAGAGGTAAGTGACTTATGTTCCCAATACGCTGTAAAACTTGGATATGATTAATTCTTTTAGAAATAAATTTTTGTAGCCCATTCTTCTAAAAAAAAAAAAAGGATAGGTGTCAAGGCCCGTGGCTCACATTCGGGTTAGAAAACGCATACCCAACTTGAAATCAGGTTTGTTTCATGAAAAAGGTTGTATTTGGAATAATCATGTGTATTTGGGTCGAGTTGGTTCAGTACAGAGGATTTTGCATTGGCTTCAGTTTGGGCATCTCAGTTTGGGCTTCATTTTGGGCATCTCAGTTGAAACTTAATTGTTCAAGGAAACTTATTTCAAGCAAGCTCTCAACTTGAGAAACAACATCTCTTGTTCTGATATGATCACCCCTAAAACGTAGAGAGTTTCGTGACTGCAGCTAGCTAACTACCTCTGTTTGGACATATATGTAATCTGATATTTGCTCCTTACAAAAGGTCTTCAGGTGTTAGCCAAAGTATCAATCTGATATCATTATGCTTACCAGCATTATAGAAATTCAAACTATAAGCATTAGCATGTCACTTTTAGTCTTTGATTGTCACAGAACATGGGCTGGTTCTTAACCTGCATAAGTTCAATGGTAGGAGCCACTGATATTTAAACTCTGTTTTGGAATTTTTTAATTTTTTTTTGTTTTCCATTGAGTTCAATACCAGGTCATTCTGTGTACATTTCTGGTGATTGGGACTTGATAATAACGCTTTAGAAAATAGTAGCCACGTCTTTCATTTTCCTAGCATGGGGCTTCTAGCGGCAACCTATGCATCATTTTAGGTGGCAATTGGATATATTGCTTGATTGTCGTCGATGGGGCTTCCTAAATGTACTTAATAACAGCCATGTCTTTCATTTTAGCTTGTTGCAGTTGTTCACATAGTAATCATTCTCGATTGTGCATGCATGCTACATATTGGAAGAGGATATAGTTCAACAATCTTCATCAGTAAGCTTCTTAAACATACTGCTTTGTATCTATGAATTGTAAGGAAGATAGTAATTTGTAGTTTTGTAAAGTATTCAATTATTTTTATATATATATATATATATATATATATATATATATATATATATATATATATATATATATATATATAGAAATTTGCGCACTAATCGTTTGAAGAAATGACTCAACCAAGACCCTTTTAGGATGAAACCATGGTAGAGGTCCTTCAGTTTAACACACATAGGTTATCGTACGGTAGGAAGAAATCACTGTATCAGCCATCTAGTTCACCTGACTCTTCTTTGATGGACCATTGTATAAATTCTCAATGATTTGACAACTTTATTTGCTAGATCAATGACTATTCCTTGTTATATGTGGACTGTAGGCCATTTTTTGTTTGAAGGACATTGTTTATATGATCAACATCATCTTTTTAGTTTGATTTTCAAATAGTAGTCATTCACAATAAGCTTGCTAAGACGATTGTTTGGATGAATCAAATATGTCTGACGATGGATTATACATGTATGTATTTCATTCACATAAGATTATCTCACCTGATTTTCATCCAACCTGATTCTTGGATTCACGCAGAAGTTGTGGGTGAAGTTTCCTAAGCCCATGAGTGTCCGGAGCATTGCCCAACAAAATGTAGCCACATGCACCAATGCAGCACAAGGATGTGAGATCAAAGCTTTTTTTCAAGTGGGTTACACTTTTAATTTTCAGAATTTCTGGCTTAAAAATTAAGTGTTTCACTCCTTTGATGGACCACTGTACACAAACAAATGGATGTTAGAAAGAGTTGTATTAGCCATCCATTTCTTTTATATATTGTGCCCAACTTTAGGAACAAAAGCCTGAATTTGTACATGGCTCATCTAAGGGTAAGCTGGCATCTCACACACAATTTCCATATTGTTATGTGTGACTGCATGTGAATGGTCATGAATCCACACAAGTGTGGGCTTAACCTCTGTTTTATGTTTACTTCATTTGGTTTTTCACTTGTTTGGTCCCATATGATAGTTGGCGCTACATGTATAATGTTCAGTTGCAGTAGTGTAGTTTTTATTATATATAGAGAACTCATTGAGAAGCCAATGCTTTTGGATTTGTTTGCATTCATTCCATGATCTTAAGTTCATATTCACATTATGAGCTTGAAACTTGTTTGTGTTAGTTTTTTTTTTTTTTTTTTTGAAAGTTAACTTGTTCATGTTAGTAATGTTCCTATAATTTTAAAACTTCTCTATTTGTTATGAATTATGACCTAAATCTAATTGGGAGTTTCATGACATCTAATCTCCAGCCATCTTTTTCCGGGCAATTAATGTATTATTTTCATTATTGTCTTTTGTAGGACATTAATCAACATATCAGGAGCTTCGATCTGTAAAGATGAGAACCCTTATAACGTAAGTACAGTTTCCTTTTTTAAATTGTTGTAAGCAGTCAACAATTTGTGTTGTTTCCTTTTTATTATTGTGCTAAAGCAGTTAACCAATTCAACATTAATACACATTACAAAAAATAATAATAATAATAAATCCTTAACAGTGTTATACTTGCAGGCTTGTTATTCATGGACATCCATCTGTGAAAAGAGCAATTCATATGTGGAAGGCCTCATTCAATATTTGTCTTTGTAATTTCAGCATTATTGTAATTGTAATTGATTGAATGAAGGATTGTAATTGATTCATTATTGAATGAATGAATGATTGTAATTGAATGAATGATTATGCAGGTGGTAATTGAATGAATGAATGATTATAATTTTTTTTAAATGTAGGCAATAGCTATGAATATTTACTGTAGCTGATAATCTGACAACCGTAGCTGTTATTAAATTCAGCATATTGCTACAGATACATCACTACTTTTAGTTACAAATACTATTCATAGCTGTACGTACTTTTCACTACAGAAATGGTTTCTATGGATTATATCTGTAGCTATTGTAATCTATGGCCACGGATTAAATCCGTAGCTATAGGTTTTAAACCTATGGCTACGACACCTACGACTACGGTCGTGCTACAGACTAAAACCATAGCCATAGATCCATAGCTACGGTTTTTATTCGTAGCCTTTTCCCCTTTTTCTGGTAGTGCATGTAGTAAGTTGAGCCATTGGAAATTGAAGACCAAAGACATAAGTGAAAGTGGAGCATCAAGGAGCAAAGAACAAGTATATATGGTGCCTTGGTGACCCGAACCTTTGACCTAAAACAACCTAAACCTCATATGATCTTAAAACGAATAAGTAAACCTTTTATTGATCATTCCCTGAGCCATAAGAGCCTAAGTTGACCATCCTTAAATTAGCTTTAGAGATCTTAGGTGGCTGGAAAAATTGCACAAATTAAGGAACATTCGGTCTAACAAAAACGACTAAAACAGGACGACAAGTTGGGGCAGAATTTTGTGTAATTCGGCTACTACCGAGTGTCACCTTTAGTCCCACCGAAGACCATGTTTGATGCGACCAAAGACCACTTTGGTGTGTCTGAAAGTGTCCAAATATGTCCAGTGGCTTTTCCCTTTAATTCAGTTTGATCGAACTTCAAATTCGGTGTGACCGAAAATAAATTGGTGCCACCAAATCTTCACTTGGTGCAACCAAAGACTAGCCATTATATACTGTTGGAGCATTTTTCTTATAAATTTAGCAACTAGATCTTTGTGGAGATGATGGATTTTAGTATTTTAGAGACCCTAGTATATCCCAAGCTCTACCAAACCTCCTAAGCTTTATCCCAATAAAATCTATGCTTTTTTCTTAGTGATTCTTCACTCTAATGAGCATTCCTAGCTCCTCTACAAGAATATCATGATCTCACGCCTTCTCTAGAATTTAAAGACTACCTTTCTTGGAAAATCCAAGTTTTTATCAACCTCTAGAGTGTCCATCAAGTACAATCCTCTAGGCTTTACAACTTCCCATTAGTTATAGTAAACTCCACCCAACCTCCCATCACCTTGGTCGCCTCAAAGGAGCACTACATACAAGGTGTTTGATCTTGGAGTTGAAGCCTTGATAAAGCATTGGCCTCATTATCAAGGGAGGAAATGAGAGTTGATTGAAGCACAATAGAGCATCGATCAAGCAACCCAAAAAGACGCAACAAAAGAAGCTCAATCCGAAAAGTAAGTTGTGATGTGTAAGTGTCTGTATACACTCCTTCCTTGTGTAGAATCGAATGTAGGGCCTATATATATATATATATATATATATATATATATATATATATATATAAGAAACCTTTTTTTACCATTAATATGAAGATAGCTATACAGAGATATGGGCATTCGGGTGACCCTTGAAACAACAACTCGGGGGGTGCCTATTGTAAAAGACAGCCATAGACGGCCAACAAAGAACAAGAAAAAAAAAAAACCTCTACAACTCCCCACGGACTGACCTGATGGATCCTAGCTTGACCTTATCTAAAAAGACTAGCCCACACACCTCGGTAGGAAGGTCATTCGGCTGGTTAAGAACAGAGGCGACCTGGCTCTTGCTTCCCTCCCGGGCCATCCCGTTTGCCGAGCCATTTCCTTCGCTCTGAATGAGCCTGAAAGAAAGCGTACCTACCTATCTCAACTTGTTGATCCTCAAGACCCATGGGCTCCACTTCCAGGAAATGCAAGCCTTCCCCCAGAGGAGGTCAATTGCGACTTTGGAGTCAGAGTCAACTTCAATCCTATCCATCCCTCTTTCCAGGCACAAGTTGAGATCGTCATAGATAGCATGGAGTTCAGCTCTGTTGTTTGTTCCCATCCCATAGCTTGTCGAGAAGGCGAAAATGAACTTGTCATTGTCCCCCTACCGATGCCTCCCCCTCTAGATAAGCCCAGATTACCTCTCGTTGATCCGTCCACATTTACTTTGACCCAGCCTCTCACTGGCCTCTCCCACTTTATGATTTCCGATCGATATTTCTGTTGTGGTGCGGTCGAAATTCCTGGACCTTTCATGATATGCTCCCGGAGGGTAGTGGACATTGACTTACCTTCTAGGACTGTCTTGATCCAACACTTGATTCGGGCAATAGTAGTTGAAGTTTTCAAAGGGCTCTGGTCGTGTCTATCATCATTTCTGGATCGCCACAATTCCCAAAGGATCAGGATGGGGATGATTTTCCGAATTGGGGCTAGTGCGCTTCCTGGAGCCGATGCTCTTCACCATTGCATCATTCTACCTTCAATCGAATGGTGAGGGAGAGGAGATATCCCAAATAAAGAGCTAAAGTGGTGCCAGATCTTGGTTGCTTGCTACCCGAATAGAAATAGGTGCAATAATGATTCTGTCTCCGGTCTAGAGATAGTCTCATCCTCTTAGAAATTGCATTTATAGGCTAGATAAATCCCTTTGGACTACACCCTATCATCCACTGGGGTCGCACCCTGCATCAATCTCCAAAGGAAAACTGACATCTTTGGAGGGATCGAGCTATGCCAAAACCAGCCCGAACACCTTGTGGACGGGGACAAAACTCTACTGATCTACGAGGCTGACTTGATCATGAAGGAGCCGGAGGGGTCATGAGGCCAAATGCTCACTGATCTATCCTCTGATGTAGCAAATCCACCCTGGAAGATGAAGTTGAGGACCTCTTGAGGTAGGAAGGAAGAAACTAAAGAAGGAGGAAGAGGGCCAAGGAAATCTTTGACCTTCAAAGAATGCAGGGGATCAGGAATAGGGCTGATAACTAACTATTGGAGGGGGCCCAGTCCTGTCTAGTTTATGCCCCATGAGTTTTGTTCCCTGATCCCACTAACCACTGCACGTTAGAGGCGAGCAATGGCAGAAATGCTCTGATTTTTTTCCATAACGGAGAGGTGTGACTAGACACCGAGCTCTTGTTCTCCGTCCCCAGATCTCTGGGATGCTTAGCTCTCATGAGAGACACCCAAGGCCTGTCCTTTTCTCCATATTTAATGTCCCATGCCATCTTCATCCGAAGGGCAACCATTACCTCTTTCAGTCTTCTTACTCCCAGCCCGCCTTCCTCAATGGGCCTTGATATTTTTTTCCAAGCAATCCACTGGCATTTTCTTTTTCCCTCGGCCCATCCCCAAAAGAAATGGGCGAAGCTACACTCCAGATCTATAATAACCTTGGCAGGGACATGCATTGTTGTCATGACGTGGAGCGACGTGCTACCCAGAACATGTCTGATTAGCGTCAATCTATCGGCTTGAGATAGATATCTCGCTTTCCATCTGCTAACTCTTCTGTTTACTTTATCAATAAGAAACTAGAAATCTGCCCTTTTTACTCTGCCCCTCGAGAGTGGAACTCCTAGGTACTGCACATCAGTTCTGGCTTTGGCGATGCCCAGAAGACGCTTGATGTTCCTGATCCTAATTACCGACAGATTGTTAGAGCAGAGGAAGTAGCTCTTACTGCTATTAATCTTCTGGCCCGAAGCCTCTTGGAAGGACGTGAGGAATTTCTTGACTGTGATGAGCATAGCCTGACTCCCATTCACAAATAGGAGGGTGTCATCCGCAAACAATAGATGTGTGAGGAGTGGAAAAATGTGATGTAGCTTGAAGGGCTGACACCAGCCTCTGGTAACCAGCTGCTTGAAATTTCTTGAGAAAGCTTCGGCTGCTAGGATGAAAAGACCTGGAGAAAGAGGATCTCCTTTTCGTAGCCCTTTGTTTGATTTGAAGAACCCCGCTGCTTCCTCGTTGATGAGGATAGAGAACCAATTATTACCCCAGCATGTTTCCATCAATGCTACCCATCTGTTGCTAAAGCTGAATCTAGACAACACCTATTTGAGGAAATTCCAATCCACCCTGTCATAGGCTTTTCCCAAGTCCAACTTGAGAATGATGTTACCCCCCAAAACCTTCCTAGCAATCTCTTGCATCGCCTCTAGGGCTAACGCGATGTTCTCCGTGATTGATCTATCCTGAATGAACGCTCCTTGCTCACTAGATAATTAGCTTGGGGAGGATTTTGCTCAATCTGGCTACCAGGATTTGTTAGAGGATTTTATAAATGATGTTGCAAAGACTAATGGGACGATGTTAGAAAACTTGGTGGCTAAGGGGGATTAAACAAATCAGGGAAGCGGAAAAAGCTTTAGGGAGCTCACCCCCTGCAAACAGGAAAACTACTGCTTTGTGGATGTCCTGCCCCACAGTCTGCCAGCACTCGGAGAAGAAAAATGTTGAGAACCCGTCGGGGCCAAGTGCCTCATCCTTTGGGATAACGTAGGCAGCCGCATGAGCTTCAACTAAGGAGGGAGGAGCCAACAACTCTTCATTATTTTGCTGGGTTAGGAGCTGAGGGATGGCGAAGGTTAAGTCAGCTGATGGGAGGAGGGTTAGGCCTTGAAAAGCTCTTCAAAAAACTTAGCAACAGCCGCTTTTATCTCCTCTTAACCTGTGATGCTATTTCCTACCGCATCTTTAATTGAGGTGGTAGCAGAACACCTGATTTTCTCGCTGGCTGACGCATGAAAATGCTTGGTATTTCTGTCTCCCTCACACAGCCAATGATTCTTCACTTTTTGTTTCCAAAATACCTCTTCTATAAGTTCTAACTGAGCCAGCCACTACCTAGCTGCCGATCTTTCTTGGAGTAACTCCTCACTAAGTGATCCCTGCATTCTGCTCTCAATGTTCACTAGATCTTCCTCATGTTTCTTGATCTGATGAAAAATGTTTCTGCAAACCTCCTTGTTCCAGACTTTTAACAGTTGCTTCCTCTTCTTCAGTTTGAGCTGAACGTTTATCATGGGTTGACTTTGTTCACTCCCTAAGTGAAGGGTTGTGATGTAGTAATAAACTCGGTGAGACTGAGGTCGAATTCCAAGAGACTGATACCTGTACGTAATCTGAAATTAAGTAGAACTAGAACTAGACTAAGATGAAATCTAAATTGACGGTAATTTGAAGAATAATAATGGAATAATTATCTAAAACTTAAAGAATTCAAGGAAAGGAAACTAGGGATTCAGAGGATCCACTTGTAGAGATCAGGGAGATCTTATGCCTGCTTCAAGAACTCAACTGGACTTAGAGTCCCATCTGCATCCAGTTGAAGAATGTAACAATGGAAATCAAACTGAACTTACTTCATATAGTTTTCAAGAGATGAAAGGTATATGAATTAGAATGGATTCTATCACCAAACCATGCCCAGGGGACAAAGTAAACAACAGAATTAAACTAATTACCAACCAATCAACAATGTACGAAGGTTAGGAAGGGTACCGACATCCAACCATGCCCAGGAGACGATGGTGAACAACAGGGCTTCTTGACGTCATAAACATAAAAAAAAGAAACATGCTCAAAGCTATCGCTGACCCATTGTAATTTTTGTCACAACGGACCATTAAAAACTAAAAATATTCCCTTAATAATCAAACTAATATCAAATTCAGTTCATGAATTAAATTAAAGGCATAAAATAGAGTCTCCCATTACGCTACAAGCTTCACCTCCTAGCCCTAGCTAAGAGGTTTAGCTACACATAGACATAATGAGGCTAATCTCAATTAAACATAAAGAAAATAGAAGAAACCACCTATCTTTCTCTCTTTCCCCATGTTCAACTGGCTTCACAACTCCTCGCAATCGAATCTTCTCCTTTCTCTCTCTCTCTTATATAATACCAGAGGAAGTCGGTGTGGAACTTCCGTGCGTTGCTTTTACGCACAATAGAAAAAGCAGTCCGAAATTTTTACGCACAGTGCATTACCATCTTAGGCTGGTTGTTTGGTGTAACGCCCTGAAAATCGGGGGTCGAGCAAAGCTCAACTCCCAAGTTCCAACGCATCACTTATACAACATAGATAATGATGATTATGATGACAGCATTGAAACATGAATGGGATTATACCAAAACAGCATATCATACTCCAGAAACAGTTAAATTGCAAGCGGAAGACTGTGATAGATGTATAGAATATATAAACTACGGTAAGTCTCCAGAGTGTGATAATGTTACCAGGTTAATGAATTACAAGTACAATTTCAAAAAATACTAAAGGTGTAATGTCATCTAGTCAACATCCCTTTAACCCCGTCGAGCAAGGCACGACTCACATGAAGCCGCCAGAAAACAGCATATACAAGAAAGCATTCTCGTCGTCACAAAAGTTCGGCTTCGCCTCAGAAGTAGCGTCACCATCTGCAATCAGACAAAGTCTGGTGGGTGTCTGGAACACCGTCCCGTAACGTGGGAGTGAGTGATCAACTCAGTGGAATAATAAAGCATAGGTTAACGTGTTATCAATTCAGTTAAGTAGTAATGATAAAGCAGTACAATCAAACACTCCTAAATACTCTTATTAATGCAAGTATGAATGCAGTCATGAAGCATGCCCTCGCCAACATACTCCCTCGTGCGACACCATTTTACGTCCGTGGCATGCTTTCATCCCTCAGTGCTCCACATCTTCCAGACACATGCAGTGCGATGATGAGCATGATTAGTCCTTTTCATACAACAGTATTGGGAAACTAAGGTACCTCCCTTATATCATTCCCAAACAATGATCCATTCTAGGGTCATCAACCCTAAATAATTGCATACGATGATGCGGTTCTAGGTCACTGTAAATGGCTGTCAGGGCTGTTACACCCACTCGTTGCACTGCTCCCCCATCACCTTATCAAAACAGGCCTAGTTTATACTCTGTTTACTACGGGAAGGCTCGTCGTCTCTCCGCAGATTCAGAGTATGCTCGAGGTCACTACACCGGGTACGGTCAGGGCTGTCAGAGCTGTTACACGGAATCGTGACACCACTCCCCCATCACCCATCAAAGCAGTGTAGGCTGACAGCTCGAATACAGTGTCCCATACCACCGTATTCGGCTCACGAGTCTGGGTTGTTCACTGGTCACTATGGGGAGGCACATCGCCCCAGCGTAGGCCGACAGCTCGAACACAGTGTCCCATACCACCATGCCTGGCTCATGAGTCTTAGCAGATCGAGGTACCAAGGTTAACGGGGTTGCACTGGTAAGTTCGATACCTTAGGTTCAAGCAGTAGCGTCCAAACATGGTGAACATACATTAGACAGATCGGGTTACTTGACGAGCTCGACTAGCTCGAGCGCACGACAAGTTGAACGACATGAAGTGCATAAGCACTTCGCGTGGCCAACCACTATCGCCAACCGAAGTACGACTCAGGTTCTTCAAACACATCTCACGTGGCGAATGAATCTCAGCCACGAATTCAATCCCGTTACCGATTTCCTGGACTATACAATAGCCCCACTCACATTCAATTACAGATAGTTAAAGCAGTAATGGATCAACATTTCAAACCACACAATCAAGGTTTGATATGGTCCGCTTAGGGCTGCCAGGGCTGTTGCACGGAATCGTTACACCACTCCCCCATCACCCTTCATGGCCTTTATGGAGTACAACTTAAACATGAACTTAAACATATGCATTACATAGATAAAATTGTACCATCAGTTGAGCATGTTATGAAGTACAACATAGGCATGAGTTTGTACATATTCAATTCCTAATCACACAGATATCTAAAGAAATCATACACATAGTTAAAGGAGTTGAGAATCATATCTCAACACCCTTATACATTACAATTTACTAATTACTGCTCATTCAGATATTTCAACAAACACTTTAGACTACATACATCAACATACATGACATATGTTGA
This sequence comes from Magnolia officinalis, assembly GCA_021015155.1. Taxonomy (NCBI): domain Eukaryota; kingdom Viridiplantae; phylum Streptophyta; class Magnoliopsida; order Magnoliales; family Magnoliaceae; genus Magnolia; species Magnolia officinalis. Next base: position 25,195,094 of record JAJHSJ010000014.1, read on the forward strand.
TCACATAGGTATTAGGCCAAATCCTTTCACTAGGGAGTTACCCCAATTATGATATCCGCGCACCCACAATGGATAGTCATGGCAAGCAGGAATCCAAGTTCCATATTCATTCAGTCATTTCCACAAACACTCGGGCTACACATTTTAACATATATAGCGTATAGTGGCCGTGGCGTGATTTAGGGCAAGTCCTTTCGCTAGGGAGTTGTCGCATACATACTAGCATATAGTCACAACAAATAATCATGTTAAGCACAAATCTGTATTTCATACGCATACGGTATTTTCTACAAATACGAAGAATACAGTATATTCAACATAACTAACGTAAAACTGAAAAATGAAATGGACAACACTTTGTACATGTGCAATTGCATGCAGATCATGAATCTATCATTATCTAACATTGATAGTTTTGAAAACCATAACCTATACGTCTAAAGTCCGCACCTTACGCCGTAGAAGCGTAATGAACTCGATAGATTTGCTAAGCTTCTGTCTACGGTGATGTTACAACCTATAACATGCTTTAGGTTAGTTATTTCATAACTTACAACTACCAAAACCCCAAAACAGATTAGGGTTAGGGTTTCTTACCTAGAAACGAAGTCGAAATCGTCGAGAAAACAATTAGAAAAGGATGGTTAAGCTTGTATAGCGGCAGGGTAGAGTGGCAGGGAGATGCTCCCACTTCTCTCACACTTTCTCTCTCTTCTCTCTCTTCTCTCTCCTAGGTTTTTCTCAAATTCGTATGGGATGAGAGAGTGAGGGTTTTAGGTTCTTATATAAGCTAAAACATAACCAAAATAGACCCAGGGTCAAGGTATACTTAGGTTATATCCAAAGTGGGTCCATTTCGATCCAACAGAGCACTTCTAGAGGCCGCCCTTGAGCCAAAGGTCGGACTTAAGCTCATAGACATTGGATCTAGGTTTAGTTAAGTTTTCGTTTCAGTCGAATTCCCAGATCACATGTGGCGGACCAGTTTCAGTTCTACGGTCAGCGAAACTCGATCAAAGATTTCAAGTACACTGACACCTAGGAGCAAATATCCCTGATCCGAGGGTGTAATCTGGTCTGATTTCGACGGTCTAGTTGCTTATAACTGATCCACAAGTGACACGTCTCAGATTACATAAATTTGTATTTTATTTTTAATTAATTTCATATTTCTCACACTCCTCGCTCCAGGCTCAAGCGAATAGCACTGGGACACTATCTGGATTTGATTTCCGAGATGGTTGTCAAGCCCAACAAGGTGGCCTAATTATATAACTTCATGTTAATCGGACTTTCGATGGGCGGTCCAGATCTGATACGGAGTTACATGATGCTCCCAAGAGCAGCCGGGTAATGAGATTGATCCGAGATTTTAGGGTAACCTAGCGTCAATGATTCTACAAGTTTTGGATCATACAGATCGTATTTAAAGTGGACCAAGCGAATTTCGTAGCTAATTTAGTTTAACACTTAGTTACTTTTGAAGGATAAGGTAGTGAAAGGTGAGATGTTGAAGAAAATGGTTTGAAAAGGGATTTGTAGACAGTGGGAATGAGTTCTGACAAGTTAATAAGGCGTTAGGAGCGACCCATTGGCTAAGGACGTCTAACTCCAGGTTGGGAAAAATCTGGGATGTTACATTTGGTGCGGCCTATTATTGAAGCCAATGGAGAAATCCACTCCGTCCATTGGGTGTAACTCGAAAAACCAGTCAGGGGTGACGAGATTGAATTGATTTCAACGTGGCCCACAAGTTCTTCCCCTCCGTCATCCATCTGGCTTTTAAACGGCAAGAAACCCCTTCTTGTTGTCTTGTTGAAGTTCTGACACCTAGGCCATGATCATGTGGCCCTTTCAAGCGTGATGGACGGTCAAGATCCGTCGTATGGACCATGATGGTGGCCCACAGAGGTCAGCCGCGACCTCTGTTGCGAAACAGAGCTTCCACCGCTGCCTCTGTGATGAATGGTGGCCCATTAATCGACGTCAGGAAGAGAATCCGTTCCGTACATTGGACTTTACCTGAAAAACTATTCTGGAAAGGGTGTTTTCTGAGTGAAATCAGTGCGGCCCACTTGATCTTTTATTCCACTGTCCATCCTGCTTTCAACGGCCAGGATCTTCCAATAGTTTTCATGGTCCCAAAGGGTCACCTTGGTGAGGTTAATAACCTGCCTATACACATGATGGATGGTCCCGATCGATGATTTGAAGGAGGAGTGGGCCCCACTGAGAAGAACCAGCGGACGCTGGAGCGTCCGCTGGAGCTTCTTATGCGAGGGAGACGGGTCAGCGCACACTGACCCGTTTTGCTTTTTTGGTGCACGGCCAGTGTCGTGTACATGGTGTACACGCATTGGCCATGTGGGATCTATCGTGATGTATATGTACAATCCTCTCTGTCCATCTGTCTCATCATCTCATTTAAGGAATTGAGAAGAATTTGGAAGCATATCAAGATCTCAGGTGGGCCTCAAATTAAAGATTTATGGGCTGATCTGTCTATTAGGTCACTTCCAAAAGGATCTGGGAGCTGGAATTTGACGTGTATGATTAATTTGTGGTCCTCATGCCATATATGAAGTTTCGAGCCTAATGGATGGTGGGAACACTGAGATCTTCCATTCTGCACCAATTTCGGGCCACTTGAGCTTCAATTTCTCGATTTTCTCAAATCTCTGGGATGTAAATTTATAGATCTTGGTCCCCTTGGGTCCATCCCTTGCCTTGGTGTCATCAGAGTGTTAATTCCATGCTTTTAGCACCCTTTTCCAGTCTAGGCTCCTAAATACACCTTGCATCACAAACATGATTAAAATAGGCCATTAAACAGTATCATGTTCATAAAAGCAGGCAGTAACTGGGATCTAATATGCAATATTCGACCCTCAACACAACCCCCAACTAGCATTTTGTGAGTCTCGAGCAAAATATGCGAAAAATACGTTTGAGAATTACAGGACAATTTCTATAAACTCAAGTGATTTTTGAAAAACAATCTAAATATTAGAATTATAAAACTCATGAATGTTGGGCCTTACTTTCTCTTGGACTTAAGCACATGGTAAACTTCATAATCAAGTTCAATGTATTAACCAATCAATTAGAAAATATTATAAACATTGAGTTCCATGGGTGTATAGTGTAAACCCGGTTTGCCATCATTAAAAGTCACTTCTCTATTTCAGGATATCCTTGGTAACCAACAAGAGAATTCATGATAACCAAGACTTAAACCAAAACTTTCCTCACAGATCATCTTTTCATTCTTCCAGCTTTTGATTTCTCCAATAAAAGTAACGTCAAAGAGGGGAATCAAATCCTCACCTATAGGGAGCAAACCTATGTGAAGACCATACACCCAACCTTTTTCGCATATCATCCATGGTGAATTAAATCTACACCTATAGGGAGCAAACCTATGGTGAAGATTATTTATCCAACCCTTTTAAAAGGTATCTGTTTTTTTTTAGTAGGTATTTTCTTTTTCTTCAATTTATCATGACGGGCAAATTCCCTAGGTTGATTCCTTCCATGCATAATAATCACCAAGTTAACCCTTCAATATCAAACTGAAACCTTAATGTAAAAGCGAAATGTGACATGTGAAATTATAATTCAATCAATGTTTATAACTTCTAATTCTAGATTAACACTTCAAACTTAACTGTGAAAGCTAGTAGATAACTTAATCCAAGAGTCATAAATCACCAACATCACTTATCTTGTAATTCTTAATCAAAGTTGGCCATCAAAATCACATCGCAATCACTAGAAAGTCCAGAAAATTTTGAAAAATTTTCACAATTTTCGCGCTTAAGACTAAGAAAACACTAATTAGGTGTAACATCCCGGATTTTTGCCAATTTGGGATTAGATGTCCTTAGGCGATGGGTTGCTCTTAATACCTTATTATTTCGTCAGAACTGAACCCCACAGTCTAAAATCGCTTCTGAACCCATTTCCTTCACAAATCCCACCCTTCACTACCTTGTGCCTTCAATTTTTCAAAGCACTTTCGCCCTAGACACTAACTTAAACTAGCTAAGTAGTAAAACTTGGATCACTTTATATACAAACTACAAAGGCCTAAGTACCATCTCAACCAGAAAACAATTAGGATTAAATCCTTTAGAAATTTAACAAAGTTAACTAAGTGCAAACTCGATTAGCCATGAAATCCGTTGGGATCGCTTTAAATACGATCTGCAAGACCCAAAACTTGTAAAACATGTGACTCTAGGTTACCCTAAAGTCTAGAGCCAAACTCATTACCCGTCTGCTCTCGGGACTGAAACGAAACTTCGTATGAGGTCTAGATCGCACATCGGGAGTCCGATTAACACGAAGCTAAGGAACCAGGACCGCCCCACTGGGCTTGACAATCATCTCAAAAATCAGCTCCGACCGATGTCCCACGGTCATTTATTTCGATCCGGAGCGAGGGAGTGTGAAAAACACTATTTCCATCCTAATAAAAATATCAGGAATAGTGATCTGGCACCATTCGCTTGCGCATCAGTATTAAGCAACCTGACCGTCAGAATCAGACCAAATTACACCCTCGGATTAAGAAAAATTTCAGGAACATTTACATGTACTTGGAAATTCTGATCGTGGCCCACGGACCGTTGAACTGAAAGTGGTCCGCCACGTGCGATCTGGGAATCCGATCGAGCCGAAAACGTAATCCCACATAGATCCGCAGAGGGTGAGCTTAAGTCTGACGTTTGGCTCAAAGAGGGCTACCAGAACACTCCTTTTGAGCTTGGAAAGTGGCGAACTGCCTATATATGCAGCCACCCTTGAACCTGAGTCTATTTTGGACATGTTCTAGGCTATAAAAGGGGCTTAGAACAGCCCCTCTCACAGCCATACGAATTTGGGTCCAAACCCTTAGAGAGAAAGAGAGAAAAGAGAGAGAAAAGCTTGGAGATCGAAGCCGATCTTCCTCCTGCTGCTTCCACTCCTCCCACGGCCTACACCGCCCTATTCCAGGGGATTTCCCGGCGGTTTCCACCCCATTTGAAGGTAAGAAACCCTAACCCTAGGTCTGATTTGAGCTTGATTAGTGATAGGTTATGGAAAGACTAATCGAATGCGGTCTTTAGGCTAGGAAACTCCCGTATACGGAAGCTCCAACACCCTTGCTGATTTGTTGGAATTTCAAGGGCTGAGGTGAGGACTTTAAGCGTATAAGTTACGTTTTTCAACGCTTTCAATGTCAGATAATGATAGATTCATGATCTGCATGCAAATGCACATGTACAAAGTGCTTTCCGTTTCCTGTTTCGATTAGCGATAAAGAATATGGAATTTCACATACTCCAGATATACGTAGAAATACCGTATACGTATTTTTGTTGGGAAGATGTTTGACATGTTTATTTAATGTTTGATTATATCATATGTGGGTAAAATGTTAGTTTGGCGAAAAGAATCGCAAAAATACATGTTCATATGTAAATGTCATGTATGTTGAAATTGCGTATTTTAGAAATACCGCATACGTGCGGATTTTGGAAATATAATTGTCATGATTAATTGTTGTATGAATATGGTATACGCGGATAAAATAACCGCTTAGCGAAAGAATAGCCCTAATACATGTTTGCTAACATACACTATGTATGTTGGAATAGTGTATTCTAAGTGTTTGTGAAAATGGCTGAATGAGTATAGAATTCTCATTCGTGCTCGCCATGACTAATTGTCATGGATATATGATTGTTGTAATGGCGATATCCCTTTGACGAAAGGATTTGCCCTAAATCACGCCACGGCCAGTATACACTATATGTGCTAAAATGTGTGGCCCAAGTATTTGTGAAAATAGCTGAATGAATATGGAACTTGGGTTCCTGCGTGCCATGACTATCCGTCGTGGGTGTACGCGTGTTATGATTGGGGCAACTCCCTAGCGAAAGGATTTGGCCTAATGCCTATGTGATCGACATATGTCATGTATGTTGATGTATGTTTGTTTAAGTGTTTCTTGAAATGTCTGAATGTGTAGTAGTTGGCAAATTGTAATATATAAGGGTGTTGAGATATGATTCTCAACCTCTTTTCACTATGTGTATGATCTCATTTGATAGTTGTGTGATTAGGATTTGAACATGTACAAACTCATGCTTGTGTTGTGCTTCATAACATGCTCAAATGTTTTATGATTTTAACTATGTAATGCATATGTTTAAATTTATATTTATGTTGTATGATCCGTCATGGGTGATGGGGGAGCGGAGCAACGAGTGCGTACAACAGCCCTGACAGCCCTAAACGGATAATACCAGACTGATTGTATGATTTGAATCCTGATCCATTACTGCTTTATACCTCTGTAATTGATTGTGTTTAGGGCTATGATTATAGTCCAGGCAATCGGTAACGAGATTGAACTCGTGGCTGAGATTCATTTGCCACGTGGGATGTGTTCGACGAACTCGAGTCGTGCGTTGCCTGTCGGCAGTGGCTAGGCCACACGAAGTTGTTTTTGCACTTCATGTTGTGCAGCTCAACGGGCGATCGTGCTAGTCGAGCTCGTCAAGTAACCCGATCTGTCTTATGCATGTTCACCCTGTTTGGATGCTACTGCTTGAACCTAGGGTACCAAACTTACCGGCGAAACCCCTTTTAACCATGGTACCTCGATCCGCTAAGACGCATGAGCCGGGCATGGTGGTATGGGACACCGTGGTCGAGCTGTCGGCCTGCGCTGGGGCCATGTGCCTCCCCGTAGTGACCATTGCGCAACCAAACTCGTGAGCCGAATACGGTGGTATGGGACACTGTATTCGAGCTGTCGATACTTCGGCGAGAGCCGAGTACGGTGAGATCTGTGCTCGTGCTGACGGGCGACGAGTCTTCCGTGGTATCATCGAGTACACTCCAAGGGTCTGTGATTGGCCACGAGTCTTTCACAGCAACTAGAGTGTGAGTTGAGCCGAGTGCGGTGAGACCTGTACTTGAGCTGACAGCTAGTGATTGAGCCGAGTACGGTGAGACCTGTACTCGAGTTGACGGCCAGCAATTGAGCCGCATACGGTGAGATCTGTATCCGCACTGACGGGTGACGAGCCCTTTGCGATGCCTTCACTACGCTTCTCAAACCATAATATCGTATGAGATTATCTAGGATTGACGACCCTAGAATGGATCATGTTTGGGAATGATACAAGGGAGGTACCTTAGTTTCCCAATACTGCTGTTTGAAATGGACTAATAAAAACTTGGTAATCATGAGCATCATCGCACTGCATGTGCTTTGTAGATGTGGCGCACTGAGGGAGTTAGCATTCGCGAACGTAAGATGATGTCGCTTGAGGGTGGTTTGGCAAGGGCATACAGCATCATGTCATTTCATTTTCGCACTTAACAAGAGTAGTTAGAAATGCTTGATTTGTACTACTTTATCATTACTGCTTGATTGATTTGATAACATGTTAACTTATGCTTTACTGTTCCACTGAGTTGATCACTCACTCCCACGTTACGGGACGGTGTTGTACACACCAACCAGATTTGTTGAGTTTCAGGTGGTGGCGATGCTTGTGAAGCAGAGTCGGACTACTTCTATGTTGATAGGAGGAATTCTCCTATCTGTACCTCTCTGGCAGGTCAATGAAGACCTGATATTGTATTGACGGGGCTATGGTACATGGGATAGGAGGCGTTACACTTCCTCACATTTGGTACATTTTAGAACCGCACTTGTATTTATTTAACCTGGTAATGTTATCACACTCTGGAGACTCATCATAAGTTATATATTTTATCTACCTATCACAGTCTTCCGCTTGTAAATTTAACTGTCTCTGGAGTATGATATGCTGTTTTGGCTTAATCTCACTCATGTTCAATGCACGAATACAGTCAACATTCAATCATCATTCATTTTGTTGCATAAGTGATGTTCTGGAACTCGGGAGTTGAGATCATGCTCGACCCCCGATTTTCAGGACGTTACATTAGGTTACCTAATCTCCCACCCCCAACCTAAAATCTACATTGTCCTCAATGTAAAGGAAATAAGCATGCAATGCACATGGGACATCGAAAGTAAATGAGAAGTGATGGGAAGATAGTACCTGGATAACGAATCAAGAGAGACTTTTTCATAAAGATCTCAATAGGAGAGCAAGGCAGCACGAGAGTGAAACACGAAAGCAACCTATCCTAAAACAATGTATAAAGCAAACTAACCTAATAACATAAAACCATCTAACCTAGAACAACATAAAGCAAATTACCCTAGTCCTATGAAAGTAGTAAATTATAATCCTCAACTGTGAAAGCACGAAAAATCTACTCAATCATGCATCCAGGTTCTTCTGTTGGCGAGTATCTTAACAAATTTCTCAGAAGGTTTTTTAACAAGATCATCTAAAAGCCCGTAGGCTTGGATGTCCTGGAGCGTGAACGTCCAGAGAAATTGAGGGACCTCAGCATAAAGTTTTCTTTTAATTGTCTGAAGTGTCCAAAGTATATACGATTCACCTGTGACCGAAAAAATTTTGAAGTTAGTACACCATGATGAATCAGAGACTAGAAGTAGATAAAATTTAGAAAACTTCTCAGGAAGTGATGTAATCTCAACACATTCTGAAGTGTCAGACTTTGGTTCCATTGTCAGATCCTCTACTTTTAATGGTAAACATTCTGGATTCGGGGAAGGAGGTACTTCAGAATAAGAGTTCTCTCGGTCCGTGACAACTACCGAGATATTGTCTTGTGAGGCATCCACTATTTCCTGTATCATGAGATCGTTTGCATCTGCAAAGTGAGCCAAGCAATCCTCCAAAGAGTCGAAACATTCAGTTGAAAGGAGTTTATTCATCCTATCGAGATCTGTGATGATATGTCCAATAACTCCTTTATCTTCTTCGAGAGTAGAAATGAGCATACTCTCTTATTTGTTCTCAAGGTGAGATGAAATCACCACTGGGTATGTCTCTTCTTGGCCTAAATGGGCATATTCTAAATCAGAGGGTAAAGTTTTTAGGTCAAGCTTCGATGGCTTGAGGTTAAACAATAGAGGCACGACATCAGTTTGGGGTACTTCTTCAAATTGTAGCCTCCACTGGTTAACTTCAAGTAACGACACAATATTAAGCAAGGCACACCTCTCCCTAATCATGTCATCATCCAAATCATGGGAGTGTGCCAGGCACGTCTCTAGAGGGTCAGAGGATAAGGTCAGAAGTGTTCTATCTTCCACGAAAGAATCAATCATGTTAATGTCATGGAAATCGTCATCATCCTCTGAGTTTCTGCCGTTATTGAAAAAGATGTTTGACTCCAACGTCATATTCTTGAAAGACATAGTCATGACACCATTCTTGCAATTGATAATTACGTTTGAAGTGGCGAGGAATGGACGACCAAGAATGATGGGAATCTGAGTGCTCATGTTATTGATGGGTTCGGTGTCCAGGATGATAAAATCTACTGGGTAGAAAAATCTATCGACCTGGACCAACACATCCGCAATTATCCCTCTTGGTACAAGAACAGAGCGATCAGCAAGTTGTAGTGTGGTTAGGGTGGGTTTTAATTCACTAAAACCTAACTGTTTGTATACTGAGTAGGGAATTAAATTGATGCTCACTCCTAAGTCAAGAAGTGCGTGATCAATTCGATAGTCCCCGATTACACATGATATGGTTGGGCTACCAGGATCTTTGAATTTCTGCGGCACGTCTTGGTTCAGGATGACACTCACTTTCTCAGTCAAGAAGATCTTCTTTTGAATACTTTGCCGTCGTTTGGTCATGCATAGGTCTTTCAAGAATTTGGCATATAAAGGTATTTGTTTTATGGCATCAAGTAGAGGAATATTGACTTTCACTTGTTTTAACACCTCTAGAATAACCTGAGAGTTAGAGAGAGGTTTTGGTGCAACCAACCGTTGGAGAAATGGACCAACTGGCTTCTCTAGAAGTTACGGTTCTAATTTTGTCAGGCATCACTAGATCCATCATTGTTGTCCTCTTTTGATTCTAGAGGCTTTTCCAGCCTAATAAGAAGGGTTTTATCAATAATCTTCCCACTCCTAAGAGTGGTGATGGATTTAACATGCTTCATTTAATTTGAAGAGCTTCGGTTGCCAACTTCATATTGTAGCTTTGGATTGGGAAGAGGTTGAGCTAAGAGGCTCCCCTTATTCCCAATCGTGTTTTCAGCCTTAAGTTCTTGTAATGTTTTGTTAAAGCCTTGCAAGACTTGTAGCATACCCTGATTGAAATGATCTTGCTTTTCAAAATGTTTTAAAATTGGATCCTCTTGAGGTTTCTCTTGTTGTTGTTGTGAAGTCTGATTAAAGAAACCTTGAGGGGTAGTAGTTTGTCCATTCCTCCAACTAAAATTTTGAAGATTTTTCCTAGCAGGATTGTACGTATTAGCGGTAGGTCCATTGAAAGGTCTTTGATAGTTATTTACGGCATTGGATTACTTAGTTAGTACCTCTTGAAAGGCAGATATGGTTGGACAATTTTCAGTTGTGTGACTGTTACAACCACAAATACCGCAAACAACTTTCTTACCCTTGTCCTCCCTTGATTCCATGGCCTCGAATTTCTTTATGAGATTAGCCACTTCAGAATTGAGATCATCATCCTCTTTTAGAAGATACAATCCACCTTTCTCCTTAGATTGAGTCAGCCTTGACGTGGTGTTCGAATTTGGGTAATGGTCCAATACTTGTGTTTTTTCGGCAAGTCTATCGAGGTAATCCCATCCCTCATCGACATCTTTATTCTTGAATTCTCCATTACACATTGTTTCGACCAATTGGTGCATGGAAGATGTTAGTCCATCATAGAAAATATTTGTAATGTGCCACGTTTCAAAGCCGTGTTGTGGGCATGAACTGGCAAAATTCTTAAACCTTTCCCAACATTGGAAGAATGTTTCATCCTCCTTTTGGGTGAAATTCATGATTGCTTTTTTAAGGGTAATCGTTTTATGATATGGAAAAAATTTCTTTATGAATTCCCTCTGTATATCATTCCATGTGCCAATGGATCAAGGACACAATGAATATAACCACGTCTTAGCCTTCTCCTTCAAGGAAAGGGGAAAGAGTTTCAGCCTGACTCTATCCTCAGATACATTTGGAAAGTATAAAGTGGCTATGATCTCATCGAACTCTTTCAGATGTAAGTATGGACTTTCTAATTCAAGCCCATAGAATTTAGGAAGGAGTTGGATAACCCCTGGCTTGATGTTCATATGTCCTGTATTTTTAGGAAGAATCATGTATGAGGGCATACTCAACCCCGCCGGTTGTAAATAATCTCGTAAGGTACGAGGAGGGGGAATTGATGCACCACATTCTCATCCTGGATGTCCTCCACCCTAGGTTGGGGTAGAAGAGGTTGATTTGCGGCCATAACCTCAGTTAACTCTGAGGATCTCAAGTGGTGTCTAATCCTGCAATGGATAAATAACCCCTCAACCAATCCTCTTGAGACGTAGAGTGTTGTCATGAACCCACTTGGGCATGAAACACTCGTAGCCCTCAATTCAAATTCTAAACCTATACCTAGAAGAAAAGAAGAAATACAAATCTAGAAAATAAGCGAAAAGAGTTGGAAGGAAGTTACCAAATTAGAAATCCTAAATTAAGAACCTGTAATACAAAATAAACCAAGTTAGTTTCTATAGATAAAAAGTCTAGAAATAGCAGGACATCCTAAAATAAAAAGTAAACTAGTTTCTAAAAAAAGGAAAATTTTCTAAAAAGGAAAATAGAAAGTTTCTAAAAATAAAACCTAATCTACAATAGAAAACAGAAAGACTAGAAAATTAGGAAGATATTACCAATTTAGAATGTGTATGTTAAGGTCCTACAAAATGGGAAAATAGGTTAGTTTCTAGAAATAAGAAAAATCAAAACCTAAAGATAGAAAATCCTAATCTTAACCTAATTCTAAAATTAGTCAATTTCAGAAAAACGTAACCGTCAATCCTCGGCAACGGCTCCAAAAACTTGTTCACTCCCCAAGTGCAGGGTTGTGCTGTAGTAATAAACTCGGTGAGACCGAGATCGAATCCCAAGAGACTGATACCTGTACATAATCTAAAATTAAGTAGAACTAGAACTAGACTAAGATGAAATCTAAATTGACGGTAATTTGAAGAATAATGATGGAATAATTATCTAAAACTTAAAGAATTCAAGGAAAGGAAACTAGGGATTCAGATGATCCACTTGTAAAGATGAGGGAGATCTTATGCCTGCTTCAAGAACTCAACTGAACTTAGAGTCCCATCTGCATCCAGTTGAAGAATGTAACCATGGAAATCAAATTGAACTTACTTGATACAGTTTTCAAGAGATGAAAGGTATATGAATTAGAATGGATTCCATCACCAAACCATGCCAAGGGGACAAAGTAAACAACAAAATTAAACTAATTACAAACCAATCAACAATATACGAAGGTTAGGAAGGGTACCGACATCCAACCATGCCCAGGATACGATGGTGAACAACAGGGCTTCCTGACGTCATAAACAAAAAAGGAAAAGGAACATGCTCAAAGCTATCGCAGACCCATTGTAATTTTAGTCACAACGGACCATTAAAAACTAAAAACATTCCCCTAATAATCAAACTAATATCAAATTCAGTACATGAATTAAATTAAAGGCATAAAATAGAGTATCCCATTATGCTACAAGCTTCACCTCCTAGCCCTAGCTAAGAGGTTTAGCTACACTTAGACATAATGAGGCTAATCTCAATTAAACATAAAGAAAATTGAAGAAACCACCTATCTCTCTCTCTTTCTCCACGTTCAACTGGCTTCACAACTCCTTGCAATCGAATCCCCTCTCCTTTCTCTCTCTCTTTCTTATATAATAACATAGGAAGTCAGTGCGGAACTTCCGTGTGTTGCTTTTACGCACAACAGAAAAAGTAGTGCGGAATTTTTACGCAGAGTGCATTACCATCTTAGGCTGGTTATTTGGTGGGGCCTATTATTGAAGCCAACAGAGAAATCCACTCCATCCATTGGGTGTAAATTAAAAAACCAGTCAGGGGTGACGAGATTGAATTAATTTCGACGTGGCCCACAAGTTCTTCCCCGCCGTCGTCCATCTTGCTTTTAAACGGCAAGAAACCCCTTCTTGTTGTCTTGTTGAAGTTCTAACACATAGGCCATGATCATGTGGCCCTTTCGAGCGTGGTGGACAGTCAAGATCCGTCGTATGGACCATGATGGTGGCCCACAGAGGTCAGCCGCGACCACTGTTGCGAAACAAAGCTTCCACCGCTGCCTCTGTGATGAATGGTGGCCCATTAATCGACGTCAGGAAGAGAATCCGTACCGTATATTGGACTTTACTCGAAAAACCATTCTGGAAGGGGTGTTTTCTGAGTGAAATCAATGCGGCCCACTTGATCTTTTATTACACCGTCTATCCTGCTTTCAACGGCCAGGATCTTCCAATAGTTTTCATGGTCCTAAAGGGTCACCTCGGTGAGGTTAATAACCTGCTTATACACACGATGGATGGTCCCAATCGATGATTTGAAGGAGGAGTGGGCCCCACTGAGAAGAACCGGCCGACGCTAGAGCGTCCGCTGGAACTTCTTATGTGAGGGAGACAGGTCAGCGCACACTGACCCGTTTTGCATTTTTGGTGCACGGCCAGTGCCGTGTACATGGTGTACACACACTGGCCATGTGGGATCTATCGTGATGTATATGTACAATCCTCTCCGTCCATCTGTCTCATCATCTCATTTAAGGAGTTGAGAAGAATTTGGAAGTGTATCCAGATCTCAAGTGGGCCCCAAATTAAAGATTCATGGGCTGATCTATCTATTAGGTTACTTCCACAAGGATCTGGGAGCTGAAATTCGACGTGTATGGTTAATTTGTGGTCCTCATGGCATATATGAAGTTTCGAGCCAAATGAATGGTGGGAACAGAGAGATCTTGCATTCTGTACTAATTTCGGGCCACTAGAGTTTCAATTTCTCGATTTTCTCGAATCCCTGGCGTGTAAATTTATCGATCTTGGTCCCCTGGGGTCCGTCCCTTGCCTTGGTGTCATCAGAGTGTTAATTCCATGCTTTTTAGAACCATTTTCCAGTCTAGGCTCCTAAATACACCTTGCATCACAAACATGATTAAAATAGGCCATTAAACAGTATCATGTTCGTAAAAGCAGGTAGTAACTGGGATCTAATATGCAATATTCGACCCTCAACACAACCCCCAACTAGCATTTTGCTAGTCTCGAGCAAAATATGCGAAAAATACGTTTGAGAATTACAAGACAATTTCTATAAACTCGAGTGATTTTTGAAAAATAATCTAGATACTAGAATTATAAAACTCATGAATGTTGGGCCTTACTTTCTCTTGGACTTAAGCACATGGTAAACTTCATAATCAAGTTCAATGTATTAACCCATCAATTTGAAAATATTATAAACAATGAGTTTCATGGGTGTATACTGTAAACCTGGTTTACCATTATTAAAATTCACTTCTCTATTTCAGGATATCCTTGGTAACCAACAAGAGAATTCATGATAACTAAGACTTAAACCAAAACTTGCCTCACAGATCATCTTTTCATTCTTCCAGCTTTTGATTTCTCCATTAAAAGTAACGTCAAAGAGGGGAATCAAATCCTCACCTATAGGGAGCAAACCTATGTGAAGACCGTACACCCAACCTTTTTCACATATCATCCATGGTGAATTAAATCTACACCTATAGGGTGCAAACCTATGGTGAAGATTATTTGCCCAACCCTTTTGAAAGGTATCTATTTTTTTTTTTTTTTGGTAGGTATTTTCTTTTTCTTCAATTGATCATGACGGGCAAATTCCCTAGGTTGATTCCTTCCATGCTTAATAATCACCAAGTTAACCCTTCAATATCAAACTGAAACCTTAATGTGAAAGCGAAATGTGACATGTGAAATCATGATTCAATCAATGTTTATAACTTCTAATTCTGGATTAACACTTCAAACTTAACTGTGAAATCTAATAGATGACTTAATCCAAGAGTCATAAATCACCAACATCACTTATCTTGTAATTCTCAATCAGAGATGTTCATCAAAATCACATCGCAATCACAAGAAAGTCCAGAAAATTTTGAAAAATTTTCACAATTTTCGCGCTTAAGACTAAGAAAACACTAATTAGGTTACCTAATCTCCCACCCCCAACCTAAAATTTACATTGTCCTCAATGTAAAGGAAATAAGCATGCAATGCATATGGGACATCGAAAGTAAATGAGAAGTGATGGGAAGATAGTACCTGGATAACGAATCGAGAGAGACCTTTTCATAAAGATCTCAGCAGGAGAGCAAGGCAGCACGAGAGTGAAACACGAAAGCAACCTATCCTAAAACAATGTATAAAGCAAACTAACCTAATGACATAAAACCATCTAACCTTGAACAACATATAGCAAATTACCCTAGTCCTATGAAAGTAGTAAATTATAATCCTCAGCTGTGAAAGCATGAAAAATCTACTCAATCATGCATCCAGGTTCTTCTGTTGGCCAGTATCTTAACAAATTCGTTTTGCAGTAGGCTTGGATGTCTTGGAGCGTGAACGTCCAGAGAAATTTAGGGACCTCAACATAAAGTTTTCTTTTAATCGTCTGAAGTGTCCAAAGTATATACGATTCACCTGTGATCGAAAAAATTTCGAAGTTAGTACACCATGATGAATTAGAGACTACAAGTAGATAAAGTTTATAAAACTTCTCAGGAAGTGATGTAGTCTCAACACATTCCGAAGTGTCAGACTTTGGTTCCATTGTTAGATCCTCTTCTTTTAATGGTAAACATTCAGGATCCGGGAAAGGAGGTACTTCAGAATAAGAGTTCTCTCGGTCCGTGACAACTAACGAGATATTGTCTTGTGAGGCATCCACTATTTCCTGTATCATGGGATCGTTTGCATCTGCAAAGTGAGCCAAGCAATCCTCTAAAGAGTCGAAACATTCGGTTGAAAGGAGTTTATTCATCCTATCGAGATCTATGATGATATGTCCAATAACTCCTTTATCTTCTTCGAGAGTAGAAATGAGCATACTCTCTTGTTTGTTCTCAAGGTGAGATGAAATCACTACTGGGTATGTCTCTTCTTGACCTAAATGGGCATATTCTAAATCAAAGGGTAAAGTTTTTAGGTCAAGCTTCGATGGCTTGAGGTTAGACAATAGACGCACGACATCAGTTTGGGGTACTTCTTCAAATTGTAGCCTCCACTGGTTAACTTTAAGTATCGGCGCAAAATTAAGCAAGGCACACCTCTCCCTATTCATATCATCATCCAAATCATGGGAGTGTATCAGGCACGTCTCTAGTGGGTCAGAGGATAAGGTCAGAGGCGTTCTATCTTCCACGAAAGAATCAATCATGTTAATGTTATGGAAATCGTCATCATCCTCTGAGTTTCTGCTGTTATTGAAAAAGATGTTTGACTTCGATGTCATATTCTCGAAAGACATAGTCATGACACCATTCCTGCAATTGATAATTGCGTTTGAAGTGGCAAGGAATGGGCGACAAAGAATGACGGGAATCTGAGTGCTCATGTTATTGATGGGTTCGATGTCCAGGATGATAAAATCTACTAGGTAGTAAAATCTATCGACCTGGGCCAATACATCCTCAATTATCCCTCTTGGTACACGAACAGAGCGATCAACAACTTGTAATGTGGTTAGGGTGGGTTTTAATTCACCCAAATCTAATTGTTTGTATACTGAGTAGGGAATCAAATTGATGCTCGCTCCTAAGTCAAGAAGCGCGTGATCAATTCGATAGTCCCCGATTACACATGATATGATTGGGCTACCAGGATCTTTGAATTTATGCAGCACGTCTTGCTTCAGGATGGCACTCACTTTCTCAGTCAAGAAGATCTTCTTTTCAATACTTTGCCGCCGTTTGGTCGTGCATAGGTCTTTCAGGAATTTGGCATATAAAGGTATTTATTTTATGGCATCAAGTAGAGGAATGTTGATTTTCACTTGTTTCAACACCTCTAGAATATCCTGAGAGTTAGAGAGAGGTTTTGGTGCAACCAACCGTTGGGGAAATGGAGCAACTAGCTTCTCTAGAAGTTCTGATTCTAATTTTTGTCGGGCATCACTAGATCCATCATTGTTGTCCTCTTCTGACTCTTGAGGCTTTTTGGGCCTAACAGGAAGGGTTTTATCAATAATCTTCCCACTCCTAAGAGTGGTGATGGATTTAACGTGCTTCATTTGATTTGAAGAGCTTGGGTTGCCAACCTCATATTGCAGCTTTGGATTGGAAAGAGGTTGAACTGGGAGGCTCCCCTTATTTCCAATCGTGTTTTCAGCCTTAAGTCGTTGTAATGTTTTGTTAAGACCTTG
The DNA here is from genome assembly GCA_021015155.1 of Magnolia officinalis. NCBI lineage: Eukaryota > Viridiplantae > Streptophyta > Magnoliopsida > Magnoliales > Magnoliaceae > Magnolia > Magnolia officinalis. Next base: position 25,212,492 of record JAJHSJ010000014.1, read on the forward strand.
CAAGACTTGTAGCATACCCTGATTGAAATAATCTTGCTTTTCAAAATGTTTTAAAATTGGATCCTCTTGAGGTTTCTCTTGTTGTTGTTGTGAAGTCTGATTAAAGAAACCTTAAGGGGTAGCAGTTTGTCCATTCCTCCAACTAAAATTTGGATGATTTTTCCCAGCAGGATTGTACGTATTAGAAGTAGGTCCATTGAAAGGTCTTTGATAGTTATTTACGGCATTGGATTGCTCAGTTAGTACCTCTTGAAACGCAGATATGGTTGGACAATTTTCAGTTGTGTGACTGTTACAACCACAAATACCGCAAACAACTTTCTTACCCTTGTCCTTCCTTGATTCCATGGCCTCGAATTTCTTTATGAGATTAGCCACTTTAGAATTGAGATCATCATCCTCTTTTAGAAGATACAATCCACCTTTCTCCTTAGATTGAGTCAGCCTAGACGTGGTGTTCGAATTTGGGTAATGGTCTCATACTTGTGTTTATTCAGTAAGTCTATCGAGGTAATCCCATACCTCATCGGCATCTTTATTCATGAATTCTCCATTACACATTGTTTCGACCAATTGGCGCATGGAAGATGTCAGTTCATCATAGAAAAAATTTGTAATGTGCCCCGTTTCAAAGCCGTGTTGTGGGCATGAACTGACAAGATCCTTAAACCTTTCCCAACATTGGAAGAATGTTTCATCCTCCTTTTGGGCGAAATTCATGATTGCTTTTTTAAGAGTAATCATTTTATGATATGGAAAAAATTTCTTTCTGAATTCCCTCTGCATATCATTCCATGTGCCAATGGATCTAGGACGCAGTGAATATAACCATGTCTTAGCCTTCTCCTTCAAGGAAAGGGGAAAGAGTTTTAGCCTGACTGTATCCTCAGATACATTTGGAAAGTATAAAGTGGCTATGATCTCATCGAACTCTTTCAGATGTAAGTATGGACTTTCTAATTCAAGCCCATAAAATTTAGGAAGGAGTTGGATAACCCCTGGCTTAATGTTCATATGTCCTGTATTTTCAGGAAAAATCATGTATGAGGGCATACTCACCCCCGCCGATTGTAAATAATCTCGTAAGGTAGGAGGCGGGGATGCTTGATGCACCACATTCTCATCCTGGATGTCCTCCACCTTAGGTTGGGGTAGAAGAGGTTGATTTGCGGCCATAACCTCAGTTAACTCTGAGGATCTCAAGTGGTGTCTAATCCTGCAATGGATAAATAACCCCTCAAACAATCCCCTTGAGACGTAGAGTGTTGTCACGAACCCACTTGGGCAAGAAACACACGTAGCCCTCAATTCAAATTCTAAACCTATACCTAGAAGAAAAGAAGAAATACAAATCTAGAAAATAAGAGAAAAGAGTTGGAAGGAGTTACCAAATTAGAAATCCTAAATTAAGAACCTGCAATACAAAATAAACCAAGTTAGTTTCTATAGATAAAAAGTCTAGAAATAACAGGACATCTTAAAATAAAAAGTAAACTAGTTTCTGAAAAAAGAAAAATTTTCTAAAAAGGAAAATAGAAAGTTTCTAAAAATAAAACCTAATCTACAATAGAAAACAAAACGACTAGAAAATTAGGATGATATTACCAATTTAAAATGTGTATGTTAAGGTCCTACAAAACGGGAAAATAGGTTAGTTTCTAGAAATATGAAAAATCAAAACCTAAAGATAGAAAATCCTAATCTTAACCTAATTCTAAAATTAGTCAATTTCAGAAAAATGTAACCGTCAATCCCCGACAACGGCGCTAAAAACTTGTTCACTCCCCAAGTGCAGGGTTGTGATGTAGTAATAAACTCGGTGAGACCGAGGTCGAATCCCAAGAGATTGGTACCTGTACGTAATCTGAAATTAAGTAAAACTAGAACTAGACTAAGATGAAATCTAAATTGATGGTAATTTGAAGAATAATGATGGAATAATTATCTAAAACTTAAAGAATTCAAGGAAAGGAAACTTGGGATTCAGAGGATCCACTTGTAGAGATCAGGGAGATCTTATGCCTGCTTCAAGAACTCAACTGGACTTAGAGTCCCATCTGGATCTAGTTGAAGAATGTAACCATGGAAATCAAACTGAACTTACTTGATATAGTTTTCAAGAGATGAAAGGTATATGAATTATAATGAATTCCATCACCAAACCATGCCCAGGGGACAAAGTAAACAACAGAATTAGCTAATTACTAACCAATCAATAATGTACGAAGGTTAGGAAGGGTACCGACATCCAACCATGCCCAGGAGACGATGGTGAACAACAGGGCTTCCTGACGTCATAAACATAAAAAAGAAAAGGAACATGCTCAAAGCTATCGCAGACCCATTGTAATTTTAGTCATAACGGACCATTAAAAACTAAAAACATTCCCTTAATAATCAAACTAATATCATATTCAGTTCATGAATTAAATTAAAAGCATAAAATTGAGTCTCCCATTACGCTACAAGCTTCACCTCCTAGCCCTAGCTAAGAGGTTTAGCTACACATAGACATAATGAGGCTAATCTCAATTAAACAAAAAGAAAATAGAAGAAACCACCTATCTCTCTCTCTCTTTCTCCACGTTCAACCGGCTTCTCAACTCCTCGCAATCGAATCCCCTCTCCATTCTCTCTCTCTTTCTTATATAATGCCAGAGGAAGTCGGTGCGGAACTTCCGTGCGTTGCTTTTACGTACAATAGAAAAAGCAGTGCGGAATTTTTACGCACAGTGCATTACCATCTTAAGCTGGTTATTTGGTGGGGCCTATTATTGAAGCCAACGGAGAAATCCACTCCATCCATTGGGTGTAAATAAAAAAACCAGTCAGGGGTGACGAGATTGAATTGATTTCGACGTGGCCCACAAGTTCTTCCCCTCCGTCATCGATCTTGCTTTTAAATGGCAAGAAACCCCTTCTTGTTGTCCTGTTGAAGTTCTGACACCTAGGCCATGATCATGTGGCCCTTTCAAGCGTGATGGATGGTCAAGATCTGTCGTATGGACCATGATGGTGGCCCACAGAGGTCATCCGCGACCTCTGTTGCGAAACAGAGCTTCCACCGTTGTCTCTGTGATGAACGGTGGCCCATTAATCGACGTCAGGAAGAGAATCCGTTCCGTACATTGGACTTTACTCGAAAAACCATTCTGGAAGGGGTGTTTTCTGAGTGAAATCAATGCGGCCCACTTGATCTTTTATTCTACCGTCCATCCTGCTTTCAACGGCCAGGATCTTCCAATAGTTTTCATGGTCCCAAAGGGTCACCTTGGTGAGGTTAATAACCTGCCTATACACACGATGGATGGTCCCGATCGATGATTTGAAGGAGGAGTGGGCCCCACTTGGAAGAACCAGCGGACACTGGAGCGTCCGCTGGAGCTTCTTATGCGAGGGAGACGGGTCAGCGCACGCTGACCTGTTTTGTTTTTTTGTTGCATGGCCAGTGCCGTGTACATTGTGTACACGCACTGGCCATGTGGATCTGTTGTGATGTATATGTACAATCCTCTTCGTCCATCTGTCTCATCATCTCATTTAAGGAGTTGAAAAGAATTTGAAAGCATATCCAGATCTCAGGTGGGCCCCAAATTAAAGATTTATGGGCTGATCTGTCGATTAGGTCACTTCCACTAGGATCTGGGAGCTGAAATTCGACGTGTACTGTTAATTTGTGGTCCTCATGCCATATATGAAGTTTCGAGCCGAATGGATGGCGGGAACACTGAGATCTTGCATTCTGCACCAATTTCGGGCCACTTGAGCTTTAATTTCTCGATTTTCTCAAATCTCTGGCGTATAAATTTATCGATCTTGGTCCCGTGGGGTTCGTCCCTTGCCTTAGTGTCATCAGAGCGTTAATTCCATGCTTTTAGTACCCTTTTCCAGTCTAGGCTCCTAAATACACCTTGCATCACAAACATGATTAAAATAAGCCATTAAACAGTATCATGTTCGTAAAAGCAGGTAGTAACTGGGATCTAATATGCAATATTTGACCCTCAACAGACTTGAGCATTCTCCTTTCCATGCTTTTTTGATGACTTGCTGAAACGTGTCGTGGAGAGTCCACATTCTGAGAAAACTAAAGGGTCTGATCATAGGCCGATGTTGGGTAGGAAAGGACAACAGTAGTGGAGCATGATCGGAATTGGCTTGGGGTAAATGTTTCACTCTAAAGGACTGGAAAATAGCCGTCCACTTGTCATTAAGAAGAACCCCATCGAGCTTAGCCCAAACATGAGCATTAATTGAGCGGTTGTTGCTCCAAGTGAATCTGTTCCCTACAAAGCCTGCGTCTAGTAGACCAGAATTATGTATGGCTTCTAAAAATTCGACCATGCTAGCTCTGTCAACTTCTCGGGTCCCCAACCTTTCTTCTGTTGCTGCAATCGCATTGAAATCACCTCCAACAACCCACAAACCTGTTATGCCCCGACTCAGGCTAGCCATCTCATTCCACAGTATTCTTTTAAGGATTTTGGATCAGCGCGCATACATTATGGATAGCAGGATGGGCTCCCTGAGGTTCTACAAACAAATACTCAACGATAACATTTGATTGGAAATAGAATGGATAGTGACATTAAGGTGTTTATGGAAAAACACCCATATTTTCCCCCATGATTTGCCATTTGAGAGGGAGGAATGGAAGCCCATTTCAAGCCTATGGCCACTTGCCTTTCCTATCTCATCATTGGCTCAAGAATTGCCACTAACAATGGATTAATTTTTCTAAGCAATTTCTCATGAATCTAATTATAGACACATTTCCTACACCTCGAGTGTTCCAGATAAGGTCGTTATCCATCCGTAACGCATCTTGAATTCACGGTGAAAAGGGCAAGCTTAACAATCCTAGAGGGGGGGGGGGGGTATCTACTTTCTTTAAAGAATAAGATTCATAAAAGGAGATCAAAGAATTAAAACAAAAAACTATTAAAGAAATATTAAAAATACCATGCAATAGCTTGAGGATAATGAGGACTTCTCTCTCTCTTGATGAAGGCTTTTACTAGCTTGGATTGGTAATTTTGGATTGAGAGAAAGCCTCTATTTATAGGTTAAAAAGTTGTTGCTTCGACTCGTCAAAGATCTCCTTCAACTCGTCTAAGATCTAACAAAATTTTAAATTTTGAGTGCGATCGGATAAAACGGTTCTTCGATTGGTCGAAGGCCCTACTCGACTGGTCGAGGGTCCTGTTCGAATGATCGAGCATGGGCTTCGACTGGTCAAGGGTGCCAAATTTTAGTTGTTGAACTTCGAGTCGAGCAACCCTTGACTAGTCGAAGGTCCCTCTTCGACTGGTCGAGCAGTCTGCTCAACTAGTCGAGGAAGCAACAGAAAAATCCATTTTTGGGATTTTAAACTTGGATTGGTCGAAGATTTTCTTAGACTGGTCGAGCTATAACTTAGACTAATCGAACTAAAGCCTAACAAAAGTATAAAAACCCATATAAGTTTGTCATTTGAGAGCACATAAGTCTAAGGTCTTTCTAGGGTCTATTATACCTAAAAAGACTGAACATTGAAGTTTGAAACTTGTTCTTCTATGCGACTCTTCAATAAAACGAGTAGTTGAAGATGGAGCTTGATCTTATAGTAGAAGTGTAATAGAACTTGAACTTACTAAAGCTTGAACTTTCCATCTTGATCTACTTCATGTCTTGAACTTCTGTAAGGTCTTGAATCATAATAGATGTTGAACTTGCTTGACTTGAAGTGAGGACTTGAACTTTCCATCTTGATCCACATTAGGCGGACTACTTCATAAGCTGTTTTGTCTAAACGAAATTTGACAAACAAAGGTGTGCTTTATACAATATAGCACTCACACACGGCCCTCCGCTTCAACCTGCGAAGCCTGCCGAACCATTCCCCTTCTTCACTCTGCCTTGTGATTTTCCTGCATTGGAGATTTCTCCTTCTTCCTTTTGAAGCTCTATTAGCCGCTACTTTTGAGGGTGGAGCATTGATGCTGAGAGTGTTGTTCTCTGCATTCTGCCCCTGTAATGGCTGAACCTAGTGCTGGCAATCTGGTTTTAGCGTTGGAGAATTTGGGGGGGGGGGGGGTCCTGCTTATCTGGCTGCTCTTCAATTTCCTGGTTGGTTTGGGTATCCGGCAGTCCCCTGTCCTTAGAGTCTTGGGCAAAATAAGGTGACAAGTTCACTACAATCTAGCCTGATCTACCTGTCTCATTGGGGTCCACCGTTTAGGCCTTCCGACTAAACCATTCCCTAGCTGGGGATGAGTCAAATATCTGATTTATCTCTAGGGCTCCCAGCTAGTCTTAGGGACCTTCGATAGGCTTTAGAGGAGAGCAGCCTACTGAATTTGTTCTAGCTTTGATTGTCATACATATGTGGAGTTGCTAGGGAGAGTTAACTACTAGAGGGTGGTTAAGCGACCCATCAGGCTGATAGCGGATACCTTGGACTTGATCCCTGCTGGGTTGTCTATTGACCCCTCTCGAGGTATGGATTGAGGATGCCTTACCCTGCTAACATTTCCTCCAGAGACTTGAGATGCCTCATTTTGAAGGTCTTGCTCTGCTCCATACTGAGCTATAGGTGTCTCCATACCTTTGTGATCGGGTGGGGATGACCTATGTTCTACTATTGCCAAAGTGACATGAGAAACCCCCCCCCCCCCCCCCCCCCCCCCATGCACCTGAGGGTCCAGGAGATGTTCACGATTGAACAGAGCCTGAACGAGCAGCAGGGGTCAAATCTTCTACCACAAGAGGGTGGGGGCTGGACCTCATAGGCTCCACTATAAGAGGAGAAGGTTGTTTTAGTTGTCGGACCATTGAGAAAGCTGATGATTGAGGGTTTGGCTCTGGCCCATCATACAATGGGGATGATGACTTGGAGGGGCTAGGGGTGACTCGAGGAGTGGGATGGACACCACTCATAAGGAGGGAGAGGGTATGGGGTGCTTAATTGGGCAGAGAGGATATGAGAGGCTCATGGGGATTCTTGCAAACAGTTGGGATGCAGGAAATCAAGGGGTCTTTAGGCAAGTGGAAGGACTTAGTGACCCAATCTTTGGTTGATTCTGTCTGTTTATACTCTGCTTAGCTTGGATGTTCATGCCATTCTTTGATCTGTTAGCTCTCTAGAACTCTAATGATTGGGAAGGATTTACTATTGGCCATCAAATATCTCAGGCTATGAAGATCCGACCCCGGTTTAGGCTTGATTCAAACTCTAGCGAAGGCCTGGAAGGTCCCTAGTAATGTCACACTGTCGATTTCTACTACTTCTCCAAAGGTTCTCGATAAACCTTCGATAGCCGTTGGGAACTAAGAATGTGTCGGAATTCCCAAAAGATGAACCCAAACTCCCTAGTTGATGGAGGTTGATTCTGCTGACCATGTTGCCATACCTGATAAGCCCATCAGAGTATGAAGGTTTGAATCAGCGACGAAAGTAGCGATCTCCTGCCTATACTGGATTTGGATTCTAGTGAAATCCACTTGTAAGGCTGAGAATTTGGATTTTCGAAACGTGTCTATGAAATGTAAAATTGAGACAAATTCCTTGGCTGAGGAGGTAATAAGTACAAAGGATAGGGCTTCCTTCATCTTCTCGACCTCCCTTATATCTGCCTCAAATGTGAAAGGGCCTAGACTGGGGACTAGGTTCGATGAGATCTTCTCAGTTCCTTTGGATGTGCCCGAGCCTTTGGGAAGAGATTCTTTAAACTTCTCCGAGTAGGTTTTCTGCCTTGATTTGAGGGGGGTTCGGCTAAGGATAATGCATACTCTCTACGTTGGAACTGCCCTTTTGGTTCTTGGCTCTAGCAATGGAGACGATTCTGCTATCAATTCTTCTCCCATTCAGACATTATACATGTTGTAGAATTCTTGTTCATAATGAAATCGAATGAAGGCGAAACCCCGAGATATATTTGAAGCGGCTACCATCCCATTGTATGAACACTCCCATCTCTTTCCCAAATTTGCCGAAAATGTGAAGCAGATCATCTTTTGTTGTGTCGAAAGTGAGATTTGCTATGAATATGGTGAAGGGGGACGATGGGGGTGGGGGTTTCCGTGGGCAGACTTGCTCCCATGGATGACCTAAATCTAGGTTCTTCTATAGGACCTTGGCTCTTAAGTAGGGCCTAAATGAAAGTCCTTGTGTAGGCCACCGGACGCGGTTGCATTTAGCTTCGTGGGAGTCTTTGGTGGGAGTCACTATAAGAAAACGCAACTTTACTAGCGCGGTTTTTACTGGTGGCCATCTATAACTACCAGTGATAATGAGAATCATCGGCAGTTGTTCGAAAAAACCCTTGATTTTGGTATGTGGGCACCGATAAATGTTGGTTATTTTTTTAAAAAAAAGTGCCGAGAGGGTTTTTCATTTCCCTCCCTTTCTTCCTCTTTTGTCGCTCTCCCTTCCTCATCCCTCTCTTTCTCTCATCTCGTGCGTTTCTCCCATCTTAGATTTGGAACTTTTAATCTCCCATCTGGCCTCCAAATCTCATTCTCTCTATTATTTCTCTTCCTTTCTTCTCATTCTCAGGTTCTTAAATCAGATCTAGAGCTACAGATCAAGTAAGCCCGGTAACCTGCGGACGTGGTCATCAACGGTGAGCAATTAACAACCTTAATCAATGGCCAGTGGTTAACGGCCAAATAAAATTGATGTTCAGCATCTGATCCAAGGATCATTCCAATGGATTGAGGATCACGCTTGTAGATTAAGGCCTCCTAGCTCGTTCTCTTAGAAGAAGTCCTTTCATCGATATCTCTTCAATAGTACTGAAGAGAAGAGAAGAAATCAGAGGGGGTAATTGAAGGTACTCTCTCTTTCTCTCTCATTTCCTCTTTTAATGGCTAGAAATTGGGTAACAACCATATCCGCCGCTGTCCATGGTCCCCTACATGTTTGAAGAAATACTTCAACCAATATTCTCGATTGCGTTATGTACTCTTTTAGAAAATGGATTAATTTCAAGTTGAAACTACTAGGTAGATCGTGGACGATAGATCAGGATGGCCCAGATCTTTCTCTTCAATAAAATAATTGAGGAGTCATTTAGTATCATGGATCTGGATTCTGACTTAAGAATCTAAACCTTGAATTTTCAAACATGTATTTTGTATTTTTTAGTTGTATCTGGTAGCTTAAATTTTTAATCCCATGAAATCTAGAATTTGGGGTGGAATTTTGTGTTGGGAGCCATTGCACAAAACCTTAGGATCTAACCTCCCCAAAAGACCAGAATTATGGGATAATAAAGCAATGAAATAAATCAAAGCACAAACCACACAACACAAGAGATTTTTACGTGGAAAACCCTCAAAGAGGTAAAAACCACGAGACCTCATCCAGAGCAACAATTCACTATGAAGTAGAACGTTACAACTGATCATAAGCACACATCGCTTGGATCACACCTTCTTCACTCATGCAGGAGTGGATGAACAATAAGAGAGTAATGAAAAATGGAGAGATCTCATCGATTACGAGGACGTAGAAGCACTGAGATGTCGACTGTTAAGTAGATCACCTATACGAGTACAACCTCCATTCTGCAAGCTTCCTCTTTCTCTTTTTCTCTTTCTCTCACCCTTTGATAGCCCTAAACCCTTTAGCAAATCCTTGTAAAGCTTTGGGAAACTCTCTTGCATTGCCCTATAATAACCCTAGGACCCCTATTTATAGTTTAGGCAACTCCCTTTCGCACCTCTTGTGAAACCGCCTCAAATTTACGCAGTCTGCACCAAATCCAGACTGAATCTGCATAACCTTGACTAGTCGAGTAGGGTCCTCCACCAGTCGAGCCTGACCCGTGACTGGTCGAGCACTACGGGATTCCAAAACCAAAAACTCGTTGGACTTTGAGTCGAGCACCACTTTACCAATCGAGCAGCTCACTCGACCGGTCGAGTAGCTCGGACTGAGGAGGAAAAATCCCATCAAATCTCTCCCTTTCTGACTCAGGAGGAATTCACCTTCTTCAAGCCAGCCAGATTTCTATAAATCTCAAATTTTCCCTTGAGCAATGCCTTGGTCATCATGTCTGACCCATTATTGTCCGTGTGGACCTTCTCAAGCTATAACACCTTCTGTTCCAAAGTATCCCTGATCCAGTGATACCGAATCTCTATGTGCTTTGACTTGGAGTGCTGACTTGGATTCTTGATCAAGTGTATAGCACTTTGAGTATCACAATAGACCATGTGTTGCTCCTGCTTCAGGCTAAGTTCCTGTAGAAACTTCTTCATCCAAAGCATCTCTTTACATGCCTCTGTGATTGCAATGTACTCGGCCTCTGTCATCGATAATGCTACGACCTTCCGCAGCTTACTCTACCAAGAGACCGCTCCCCCTGCAAACGTGAACATGAACCCTGATGTAGACCTCCTGGAGTCTATGTCACCTGTCAAATCTGCATGTGTAGCCTTCTAATACAACTTTTCCATCACCATACCATAGGCTCAACCTGGATGAGCCTCTTAGATACTGCAGTATCCACTTCACCATATCATAGATGTGGTTTTTATGTAAGGATTTCATCTCCTCTTGCATTGCTTTCAACCACTCCCCCTTATGCTCGTCGGCTAGGGCCTGAGAATAATCTTCTGACTCTCCCCCATCAGTGAGCATAATGTACTCATGCGGCAAGTACTTCTTGGACAGATGTCTATCCCTAGATGACCTTCTCACCTGTGACTCAACAGGTGGATCAAGTGGGGGCTGCTCCCCCGGTCTATCTTCTGTAGGAACTCCCTCGGCCTCTGCACCTTATTGTACTCCTCCGCATCAGGCACCATGGGAGGAATAACCGGATCCATATCTCAGCTCTCCTGAACTAGGCTGCGTCTTCTCTGGATTACAAATGTCTTCTATACATTGATCTTCAAAGAAAACAACATCTCTTCTCCTGACGAGCTTCTTCTCAGTCGGATCCCACAATCTGTAGCCGAACTTTTCATCACCATACCCCAAGAACACACATTATCTGATCTTCGTATCAAGTTTGGACCTCTCGGCCTTTGGTATGTGAACGGATGCCTTGCATCTAAACACCCTGAGATGAATGTACGATAGATCTTGTCTAGTCTACACCTTCTCAGGTACTTCTCCATTCAATGGGGCTGATGGAGACCTATTTATCAAATACATTGTCATGTGCATTGCTTCTCCCCAGAACGTCTTGGGCAACTTCGCATGGGATAACATGCATTTGATTCTCTTTACAATGGTGCGATTCATTCGCTCAGCCACAACATTATGCTGGGGGGTCTTGGGAACCGTCTGTTCATGCCGTATACCCAGGGACTTACAATACTCATGAAAGTCACCGATGTATTGACCACCATTGTCAGTGCAGATACACTTCAATGATCTACCTGTCTCTCTCTCGACCATAGCATAAAACAATTTAAACACACCAAAGACCTCATCCTTAGATTTCAAAGCATAAGCCCAAACCCTCCTAGATGCATCATCTATAAAAGTGACAAAATACAATGCCCCCCAAGGTTATTGTCCTCAAAGGACCACAAACATCAGAATAAACCAAATCTAATGCATACACTTTATTAACATGAGAAGCAGATTTAACAAATGAAACTCTATGATGTTTCCTTGATAAAAAATCAATACAGGTTTTGAGAGGTATACCTGTCATGTCTGGAAGGAGCTGCTTCTTTGCTAGTAACTGAAGCCCCTTTTCACTCATGTGGCCTAGACGCCTGTGCCACATGTCAGTAGTTGAATCTTCCACTATGTTCAACCCACCCATACACACACTGATACTTTCCTTGTAAAGGGTGAAACACTTCTTTCCTCTAGCCATGATCAATGAACCCTTGAAGAGCTTCCAGTGCCCACCAACAAATCAGCTTTCATAGCCATCATCATCCAACCTTCCCGTCGACATCAAGCTGAGGCGAAGGTTTGAAATGTGCCTCACATCCCTGAGAACCAATGTGCAGCCCACATCGGTCTTCACATAAATATCACTGACCCCTACGATCTTCGATATGCCAGAATTTTCCATCTTCACGGTCCCATAGTCACCTGGCTTGTAGCTTATGAAGAAATCCTTACGTGGAGTCGCCTGAAACGAGTCTCCCGAGTCCATCACCCAGTCGGTGTCCTGACTCGTACCCATGACACAAACATCATGATCTGCTGAAAGAATAACTACAATGTTTCCATCTGAAGCGACTGCGGTGGAATCTAATCCATCTTCCTTATCCTTTCGTTTTCCTTTCTTGTCGTTCTTCTTCTTATGACATTCATGCTTATAGTGGCCCTTCTTGCTACAATTCTAGCATTTAACATCCTTCCTGGTACTCGACTTGCCTCTTGATTTATATCGAGCCTTCCCGTACTTTCTGTTCTCTCCTTTCCCCCGATCTTATGTCACGAGGGCCTCTTACTGAGTAGGCCCCTGAGACTTCCTCCTTGTCTCCTCATTGAAGAAACAACTAGTTACATGTTCCATGAACACTTTTTCATCTAGCGCGGAGTTACTCAGAGATACCACCAATGTCTCTCAACTATCAGGCAATGAGCTAAGTAATAGCAAAGCCTGTAATTCATCGTCCATAACCATCTTTATAACAGAGAACTGGTTTAATATATTGCTGACTTCATTCATGTGCTCAGCCATAGAACCACCATATTTGAACTTGAGATTCACAAGTCGTCTTATTAGAAAAATTTTATTGCCGGCTATCTTCCTCTCATACAGCCCTTACAGTTTCAACCATATGTTAGCGGCTGAGGTCTCCGTAAACACATGGTGGAATAAGGAATCGTCCAGCCATTGTCTAATAAACCCCACCGCCTTCCTGTCCAATCATCATCTGACATATCCTTTGACTTTGCTGATATGCCTTGAATTGGAGAATACAAGTCCTTGCAATAAAGCAAGTCTTCCATCTTAGCCTTCCATATAGTCTAGTTAGAACCATTGAGACTGATCATCCTTGATGAGCCACCTTCCACAATTCAAAACTGATCCCACTCCGTTCAACCAACCTGAACGCTCTGATACCACTTTATTGGGAGCCGTTACACAAAACCTTAGGATCTAGCCTCCCAAAAATACCAGAATTATGGGATAATAAAGCAATGAAATAAATCAAAGCACAAACCACACGACACAAGAGTTTTTTACGTGGAAAACCCTCAAAGAGGTAAAAACCACGGGACCTCGTCCAAAGTAACAATTCACTATGAAGTAGAACATTACAACCGATCACAAGCACAAACCGCTTGGATCAAACCTTCTTCACTCATGTAGGAGTGGATAAACAATAAGAGAATAATAAAAAACGAAGAGATCTCACCGATTATGAGGACGTAAAAGCACTGAGACGTCGACTGCGAAGTAGATCACCTCTACGAGCAGGACCTCCCTTCCACGAGCTTCTCTCTCTCTCTCTCTCTCTCTCTCTCTCTCTCACCCATTGATAGCCCTAAACCCTTTAGTAAACCCTTGTAAACCTTTAGGAAACTCTCTTGCATTCCCTAGAATAACCCTCCCCTATTTATAGTTTAGGCAACTTTCTTTCGTACATCTTGTGAAACTACCTCAAATTTATGCAGTCTGCACCAAATCTGGACTGAATCAATGTAACCTCGACTTGTCGAGCAGGGTCATCGACCGGTCGAGCGGCCCACTCGACCGGTCGAGCCTGACCATCGACTGGTTGAGCACTATGGGATTTCAAAACAAAAAACTCATTGGACTTTGAGTTGAACACCACTCGACCGGTCGAGTGGCCCACTCGACTAGTTGAGCGGCCCACTCGACTAGTCGAGCAGCTCACTCGACTGGTCGAGCAGCTCAGACTGAGGAGGAAAAATCCCATCATTTTGGTTGTTAAAAAGAGGATGATAGAAAAATTGTGATGAATTTTCAAACCTGTCTTTTATATTCTTTTTGTCTTTTTAATATTCTTTTCTTCTTTGGTGCCTCTAGTCTTCATTGTAGAGGGAAGTAGCACTCAAATTGTAATGGCAAGTAGAACGAAATCGCGGTTGTAACGACAAAACCAAAGTGTGAATCTTTTCCACTATTTGGTGACTTGAGCTGGACAAAACTACAAACTTTAAAAGTGAAATTCTCTGTGTTTACGAACATTTTGAAATTAAATGCAACTTGAAATTCTAGGCCAACTTGCCTTGGTGGTGTGAGGCCACCTGAGATTTTGGGCAGGCTTGCATTTGTAGTGTCATTTATAATTCTAATTTGGATATTATGTGATTTTCAATGCATGTAAAGAAAGTACTTGGAGTTAAAGTTGCCCAGGGGGAGGCGATGAACAAGGAGTTTCTATGTTTGGGTTGAGTAATCAGCATGTAAGGCTCACACTCTTCCATTTTTGTGGATGGACTTAATGTTTCTCATTTGGTGAACCACCTGTAAATCTAGAAGATTTAAATTTGACTATTTGAATTTTCTTGATTAATGATGCCGATTTTAGTTATTTAGTGGGCAGAGGTAGTCCTGTATCCAGCCTGTGATATTGCAGTTCTCGGTTTAGTTCATGTAGTCTTTTGTTGTGCAACTGTTCATCTCTAATTTGCTTCCAATAGAAATTGCCTATTGCGAAGGAAAGCAATCTTCTGATTGCCCAATATGAATGCAGTGATGGTTTCATTGGGTTGTACAAGAGTTTTGTACCTAATGCATTGAAGAATCTCCCAAATAGTAGGTTCCTTTCCATTCCCTTGTAGCAACTGAGTACTTCTCGTATAATCGCTTTTTAGAACCTTACTGTTAATCCATTTGTGAGTATTTTCTCTACTAGCACAAATTCAGTTTAGATATCTAATGCATGCACATATTTTTTTTATAATCATTTTAGTGCCTGTACTCGTATAATCACCTTTTAGAATCTTACTATCAATCCTTGCACGAGGGTGGGGCATCCAATCTAGGCAACATGGCCTAAAGTGTATACAACCTGGCATAGAAGAAAAACAAAACAAAGATAGCCATTCCACTAATCAAGTGGGCCACATGTATACTTGAGTGTGGAATGTTGTCAGGATTTTTTTTCTTCATACATTAGCGGTCATGGACATCATCAATTATAAATTTTGTGGGCCAATAGAAGTGGATGGAAGCTGCATAAAAATCTCCCCATTGGATTCTAAATTTTGGCCCATTGAAATTGTACAGGCGGGCCCGCTTTTTCCAATACACATATTGTGATTGGGTAATTCTAATCATTTAATTTCTCTAGGGAAGGTGATTGTGGGCATGGTCCATTTATCCCATTCCACCTTACCATATCAACTGCTTAGATTTACCTAAAGTCAAACCACTCCTGTACTATGTTGATTCCAACATTTCCTTCACTTTTTAGTCTTCTAATGTACTTCTTTGCTTCTATCTGCAGGAGTTTTGTTGCTTAGCTTCTTGCGATAGCGCAAACAGGGGCTGTAGGGGGTGCAACTAATAATGT
Organism: Magnolia officinalis; assembly: GCA_021015155.1. Taxonomy (NCBI): domain Eukaryota; kingdom Viridiplantae; phylum Streptophyta; class Magnoliopsida; order Magnoliales; family Magnoliaceae; genus Magnolia; species Magnolia officinalis. The sequence continues at coordinate 25,227,945 of JAJHSJ010000014.1, forward strand.
AATTGATGTTTTTATTTTATTTGAATTTGAAATACAAACAGTCAGAATCTAAAAATATGGTTTCCCATCACTAACTGTAGTGTAATTGTGTAGAAATCAATAACTGTTGTTGATGGGGCCATTAGAGGGAGGGATGTGCAATGGCAGCTAAACTGCCAAAACTTGAGATGGTTATTGAAATCAGCCCTGACATAGAAGGGGAAGAAAGCAAGGAGAAATTACTCAGTCATGGAATTTCAAGTCACGGGTCCTCTAAGAAGAGTGTGGAGAGTCTTAGTTCAGTCCTCACTGCTCCAAGCAAGTTCGCTTCTTGTCCATCCACTTTTGCTGGCCCACAGATTTTTGTGTAGCTTCCATTCACTTTTGCTGGCCCACTTATGCAACATCAAAAAGATTAAAATTGTAGTAATTGCCTTTTTTTATGATCTTATATATCATCTTTTGCTGGTAAAAGTCTCCGTTATAGCGGTTGGTTGCATTAAATAGCCAAAGGTGCGTTTGCTTGCATCAAATTTAATTTTCCCATTATTTTCTTAATTTTCAAAATCTATGTTCTAGTGACAGCCAATTCTCTCTAAAATTTCCTTTCGAACTAGTTCCACATCTCTTATATTTGTAGGATTGTATAATGGCTCCCATCAAGAAATGTTTCTTTTGCAATAGAGAGTGGGAGTGAATAATGTCTCCTATTAAGAAATCCTTTTGTAAAATTGGCATCCTGTGAGCGGGGGCATTGCTGGGATTCATTCTTTTGTAATTCCACTTTCAACTTACCTGTCGGCCCACCTGAATGGTGCTATTTTTTTTAGGTTAGCCACATTCACTGTGGGGCCAACTTGCCTGGCTCTGGCACGAAAGTTTTTCTGTGTTTGTAGATAGGTGCTAAAAAGGATTATTTATCTTTAGTAGGTTCATTTCTGGGCACCTACTTAGAAACATGCGTATTCTCCCTATCTAATACGCATAATGCTTTATACTTGTGGCAAGGAATTCCACATTTAGGAGGTTAGATGATTGTTTTGGGAAATCCTTCATTCGAAATGTGAATGGAGGCTTTTTCTATCAACTAACAAATGGAAAACAACTTTTATGGATATTTAATTGTTAGTTTCTCATTACCTGATGGCATTAGAATTAATCTTAGAAGCTTGAAATAATTTTGACTATAGTTTCTCAAATTCTTACCTTTTGAGTTTGAGGATTCACCTTTTACAAATATAGGAGATGCATTTTTATTTTTCAGTAGACTATCTTTGATATGGCCCAAACCCGATTTATCGCCACATTTTCTGGATACGGTTAATAGTTTTTCCAGCTTAGGGTCTCCATGGGCATATCTCCAAGTATCCTTAGAAATCGAAAGAAAAGAAACTTCGAGTTTTAAATTCTCATTTTCAATTCTGAGTTTTTCTAACTCTGAGGTTTTGAAATTTAAATCAATTTTTGTTTTTTTAAAATAATAAAAAAGATGAGATTTTTCCAAAATATTGTTTTCAAGTTCTTCTTTTAGTTTAAGATATTTTTCCTTTTGATTTTTAGTTTAATAGCAATTTTACAACTTTCCCTGTATAGGGCATTGTAGACGTCTTGAAGATCACCTTTACTCTCATTTTCAGGGTCACTCCTGAGATTATTATAATCAGATAAGTTATAGCTATCTGAGGAGGTGACTCTAGCTATAGTCATCAGGGCTTTTACTTCATTTGAATTTTCTTGTTCTGATTCTTCTGACTCAGAAAAACTTAAGAGTCGGATGATTTATCCCAAGTAGTTATCATGCCCTTTCTTTTTTATCTATTCCTTTCAGGACATTTAATCGTCAAATGACCGTATTCATGGTAGTTGAAACATTGACTGTCTTTTATAGATTTCAAATATTTAGATTTTCCTTTTCTTTTATCAGATGGTTTTTCAAAATCAGTTATTTTCTTGTTTTTGAAAATTCTGTAAAATTTCTTAACAAGTAAAGCCATATCATCTTTTGTATCTTCAATATCAGAATTAACACAATTATCTTTTGAAACAGATTTAGATTTAAGAGTAATGGACTTACCTTTAGGAGATTTAAAATTTAACTCATACGTTTAGAGAGAACCAACTAACTCTTCAACCTTCATTAGATTAGTGTCTCTTAATTCCTGAATGACAGTTACTTTGGAATTGAATCTCTCAGGAAGAGATCGCAGTATTTTATCACAGACCTTGCTTTCTGGGATTCCATCTCCTAACCCCACATGGAATTTACTATATCATTTAATTTCGTATAGAAGTCCATAAAAGTTTCATTTTCTTTCATACGAACTTCCTCAAATTTTGTAGTAAGGATTTGAACTTTAGATTTCTTGACTATAGTAGTTCCTTCATGTGTCATTTCAAGAATATCTCAGGCTTGTTTAGCTGTATCACATGAAATAATTCTTTTGAATTCATCAGGTGATAGAGCACAAGTTATGGCATTTAAGGCCTTAGCATTTGCACTGCTTTTATTTTTATAAGGTGTAGTCCATAAATAAAATGGAGTTTCTTTCAAAGATTTGGTTTAATCACTGCCAAGAACTTCAAACATAAGTGGTTTCCATTTGGTTACAGTGGCTTGCCACACACTTTCATTTAAGGATTTTAAGAAAATCCTCATTTTGGCTTTCCAATATGCATAGTTAGAGCCATCAAAAGGTGATGGCCTGGTAATAGACAAGCTATCGAAATTTGACATAATGAAAGGTCTAGATCTTTAAACTCAAGAAACTTAATCCAAAAATATGAGCAACTTAGCTTTGATACCACTTGAAAAGGGCAAGCTTAACAGTCCTAGAGGGGGGGTGAATAGGACTATGCCAAATAAAAATTTAAAGTACTGAAATAATAAATAAATCAAAATAAATCAGAAATCTTAATAGCATTAGTATTAAAAAAAAAAATTGATTCAAACTTAGTTTGTAGGACAACCTTACACTAAAAATAAAGTTTTAGGTAAGACAACCAAGCAAGAGAGCTATCTATTATAATAAATAAAATTGATTTCACGAACGTTTGTAAGGATCAAGATCTCAAACCAAACAAGAGACAAGGGAGCTATCTATTATAATCATTCACCCCATTTACATAAATAAATTACAATCATTCACCACATATGCAAAAACTAAACATCCACCACAAACACCAGGAGTTATAGTGGTTCGGTGTGTACACCAACTGTTCTCAAACAACCACACCTACTTTACTCCCAATAATCACAACCCACATGATATTGGCGTTCACTAAAAATAAAGTTTTCACAGGCTCACCTTAAAACCTTATATAGTTGTGATTTTAGAAGGGATATCACAAACAAAAACCTCACGCTGAGATTTTCTAGCTATCTCACTCAAAACCAACACATGAGATTTTTTGGCTATCTCAAGGAAACCAAAAATACAGAATATAGAAATGTACCTATCTTCTACTTGAAGACAAATCTCTTAAAGTAGCATGTAGAACCGTTTTGCTTGAAGTAGAACGTTCAATGTCCAATAACACAAACAAGGGTTCTAGGTTTTATATTGATTTTAAATTAATTCAAACCAAAGGCTACTTGTTTGAATTCGTCAAGAACTTAAAGAAAAGTGATTACTCTCTTTTAAAAAGTAAGATTCACGAAAAGAGATCAAGGAATCAAAACAAATACCTATATAAACAAAATATTAAAATACTGTGCAATAGCTTGAAGATAGTGGGACTTCTCTCTTTCTTGGTGAAGGTATTTCTTATCTTGGATAATTAATTTCGGATTGAGAGAAGCCCTCTATTTATAGGCTGAAAAGTTGTTGCTTCGACTCATCTAAGGTCACCTTCAACTCGTCTAAGATCTAACCGTATTTCAAATTTTGGGTGCGATCGGATAAAATTGTTCTTCTACTAGTCAAGGGCCTTACCTGACTGGTCGAGCATGAGCTTCGACTGGTCGTGGGTGCCAAATTTTAGTTGGTGGACTTCGAGTCGAGCAACCCTCAACTAGTCGAAGGTCCCTCTTCGACTGGTCAAGCAGTCTACTCAAACCACCAGAAATATCTGTTTTTAGATTTTAAACTTAGACTGGTCGAAGATTATCTTAGACTGGTCGAGCCACAACTTAGATTAGTCGAACGAAGGCTTAAACTAGTCGAACTAAAGTCTAATCAAAATATAAAAACCCATATAAGTTTATCTTTTGAAAGCACCTAAGTCTGAGGTCTTTTTAGGGTCAATTATACCTGAGAAGACTGGACATTGAAGTTTAACACTTATTCTTCTTCTTAAATCTTCAATAGAGCATAGTAGATCCTCAATTTGAAGTGTATCGAAGGTGGAGTTTGATTTTCTACTTGAAGTGTAGTAGAACTTGAACTCATTCTAGCTTGAACTTTCTAATTTTATAACTTGTACTTTCCAACTTCATGACTTGTACTTAAGCTTGGTCTCCATAGTAGATGTTGAACTTGAATGACTTGAGACTTGAACTTTCCATCTTGATCCACATTAGACAGACTATAACTTAAGCTATTTTTCTAAACGAAATTTGGCAAACAACGGTGTGCTTTATACAATATAGCACTTACACTTAGTCTCCACAGGATCATCCTGACGACAAGACAGATGCGCTGCAATCCATTGCACAGTCTTCTGAATAGACTAAACTATCTTTTCTAAATGGGAATGGCATTCAATGATCTCCTTTTGTTGCTCTCTGAGAGTGCTAAGAGTTTCCTCTAAGGAGGCAGAAGTAGCAGGATGTGCAGCTGCATCACCTTCGGTAGATACAGGACCCGTTGCTGAAGGTGCATCAGTCTCAGTGTGAGGTCTCATCCCATGTCAAGCTGAAAGTTGCATTCGGCTAATGATGAGAGCTGCGACGCCGGGGGCGGTGAGAACTACTCCCGTGTTTCCCTTTATCCTAAACTAGTTAGCCAACCGACAGAGCAACTGTCCAAATGGGATTTCACTGTTATTTGATTCAAAGGCTGATACAATTTGATGGAATATCATGGTGGGAAGACACATGGGTTCCCCCTTTCCAAGTTTATATAGAGTTTCAACCATGAATGGGGTCAGTTCTGTATAATTACTCGACTGAGGGTAGACATTGGACATGAAAATGAGATGTAGAATGCGATAGTCATTTGAGATTTCACTAGCACGGAGAGCATTCCCATTGTTCCACTCAATATTATGACCATTGCAGAGAAATTCGGTCCAAACAATGCTTTTTTCACCATCGGTCATATCAAGCTCAGATGGACGTTCCAAGCAGATAGGAATTTTAATTAAGAAAGCTATCTGGGCAGGGGTAATAGAAGAAGTTCTCCCACGATAGTTTACTGCGATGGCAAGGGAGTCATGATCTTCTGGCTGTGTACAATGAGACAAAAGGATTTTGACTAGATTAACATCGACTTCACCTCCCAGGGACAAAATAGGAGCCCAACCGCAATTGTGAAGAATGTCATAGATATTATATGGTTCGAGACATGAGACATCAACATTCCTTTCTCATATGATTTTTCGAGAAGCAAAACAGGCCACGATGGGACTTGGAGGGGGAGAAGGATCATTTTGAGGACTGGAAGATAGACTATTTTGATGGATATTTCGACCTCTTTTTGGGGCACATAGTTTGGTCTTAGTGCTAGACAATTCTCCCTGATCGTGTTTCTTTTTGGTTCGTCCCTCCCTTGGAGGAGAATAACCATGAACTTCCATACGGGAATGGAGTAGAGATGACACAGGTGGAACAAAAAGAATAAAGTCCAATGAAGAAATGAATAGATGGAGGGAAAATACCTGAGGAATGCCTTGGAAACAGTTGGTTTTAGAAGGAAAACTTCCAGCCGAAGGGTAAGGGAAATTGACAAAAATTAGGGCAAAAGGGGCCTTTTTGGTGAACCGACTTATACAGGCACGCCCGCCCGATTTCGGTACCACCGATAGTCAATTCGGTGCTACCGAAGGTACTTAAAACAATGTATTTGTAGGTATTTCCAGAATGATGTATGAAAAGGGCGAGCTCTTAGTCCTAGAGGGGGGGGGGGGGGTGAATAGGATGATGCCAAATAAAAATAAATTCGGAATATAAATGCAGATGGCTGAAACAAATAACAACCTCAATTGCAATAGTATTGAGAGGTTGATATAAACGTTGTTCAAAGGACAACCTGATTTCTTGAACTCAGTAAGGATAAAAAACTCAAACTAATACAAGAAGCAATTGAAACAAATCTAGCTATTACAACATTCACCACAAGTATATGAAATAAATACAAGCATTCACCACACATACATCATATACATCATCATCCACCAAACTCTAAGAATTATAGTGGTTCGGTGTGTACACCAACTATTCTAAAATAGCCACACCTACTTCACTCCCAATAATCACAACCCACGTGATATTGGCTTTCACTATGAAAGAAGGTTTTTCAAGGATCACCTTAAAACCTTTAAAATTGTGTTTTCAATGGGTAACCACAATTAAAAACCCCACGCTAAGATTTTCTGGCTATCACAGTCAAAACCACAATAGAGATTTTCTAGTAATCTCAAAAACTAAAAGCCATAAATGAAAATAGTTATCTGAAGATTCTTCTTCGATGTAGCCCGGTAGAACCGCTTCTTTGAAGATGACGATGTCTAATGTTCAATCACACAAATGGAAGGGTTCTAGGTCTAAACGAATTTTAAATTAATCTAACCTTGGGCTACTTTGATTCAATTTCTTGGATTTCAAAAGGGGTAGATCAGAATTCCCTTTTATTAAATTAGATTGAAGTAGCAAGAGATCAAGAAATTAGAAATCAAAAATCTATAAAAAGAATCTTAAATTACCGTAGAATAGCTTGACAATCATGGGGACTTATATCTTAGAGTGGTGGCTTGAATTAGCTTGGAATAAATGAAAAAAGCTGAGAAAAGTCCTCTATTTATAGGCTAAAAAAAGGCTCCCTCAATTGGTGTAAGGTCAGTCTCGACTGGTCCTAGGAACAACCAAATTTCAAAAAATTCTGGCGCGATCGGATAAAACTGACCCTTGACTAGTCGAGTAGCCTGCTCGACTGGTCACTTGGGGCTCAAAATGGTTGCTAGAGTTTGAGTCGAGCCCTGCTTGACCAGTCAAGCAGGATGCTCGACTGGTCAAGGACCCTAACAGAAAAATTGAAAATTTTGAAATAAATCCTGGACTGGTCGAGCAAGAGCCTGGGCTAGTCGAACATTGACTAGGACTAGTCGAAGCAAAGCCTATAATAAGCACAATGACCCAAATTAAATGTGCAATATGAATGACCTAAACCTAAGGTCTCTCTAGGGTCATTTATACATAAAATGTTGAACATTAAACTTGTAGCTTTGGTAGATCTGGTAGATCTTCTTCTTGAAGTATTTGAAGCTTGAACTTGTATACTTGAAACTTGATTTTTTTTTTCTTGACTATGAAGTGTACTTAAACTTGATCTTGCATTTGAAGTAGCACTTGAACTTGGTCTAGAACTTGAACATGTAATTGAACTTGATCTTGAACTTGAAGTTGATGTTGGACATGAAGTTGATGTAGATAGAACAATCTTCATGGCTTGTAACACATCTTCGTATGAAGGTGAACTTTCCGTCATGAACAAGTCGATCATTCCAAAGTGGTTTGTCGCTACAAAATTTGACAATACAGGGTTCTTGATATATAACATAGCACTTACAATCTCCCCCTTTATCAAATTTGTGACAAAACCAGCTTTGAAGATTTCACAATAATACACAAGTCCACAAACATCACAACTCCTCTTCATGATATGACACTCTTTCAAAAAACTCCCCCTCAATCTACTCCCCCTCAATCTGAGCTTGGTGACTTGTAGAGTATCTATATTAACAAATACATATTTCCAAAAAAAATGCAACTCTACACCATACACCATGTAATCTCATGAACACAACCACAGAACTACTAAATTCTCCCCCTTTTTGTCACAACTTGACAAAGGAAGATAAATAATAGATTGCAAACATAGCTGTGATTATGATAATAATAGAGAGTAGTAGAAAAAGAGTTAAAGTTACGAGGCTAATTCAGTAGAGTATTAACATCAGCAAGTTATATATAACAAGTCCAAAAAGAAGTGAAAGTTAAAGTTTAACATTAATACATGCCCAAAATATCAAGAAAAACTAGTCCAATCTAAATAAAGAAGAAGGTGGAATGGATGGATCAATCTGATGTAGTCTCTTAGTTACGTGTCAAAAATACTTACGCATATATTTCATTTAACTATCCTGGGATATTTTCAATGTATCCACATTCTCCTCTAAAGTGCAAAGGCGCTCATCATACTCAGGTGGCTGATAATCAAGATCAGCCTCAAAATCATCTAATTCTAACTCATCAAATATATCTTTTATCATGGTGTCAGTTGGTAGTGCATCTTCTTCTTCAACTTCCTCTGCTGCCCCATCCCTTTGACTAAGATTGAGCTTCAAGTTCATCTTATTTATATTTGAATTATTGAACGGAAGAAGCGAAATAGGAGCCTCACCAGGCGGCATGACCACATTACAATGCAAAGCTAGGGTGGTCATCAAGTAAGCAAATAGGATATAGCTATGGCCCAGGTGAAGATGAAATCGAATAATAATGAAACAAATCGAAGAAGAAAAATAAATAGGAATACCTGACACAACAGAGTGAATAATACGAACCATAAATGATGTTAATTTAGCTTTGTTGCCAGATCGGGGATAGACATTTGAAATAAAAATGCGATGCAAAATGCTGTATTTGGACAACATTTGGTTGGCTCGGAGCGCATTTCCCGCACTCCATTCCGAGTCCATGTTACATAATTTGTGTGTTAGTGTATGCTTTTTCGACTCAGTCAATCTTTTGGCTAAGGTCGGTATTGGAATACCATCATCATTTACATTAACATCAAGTAAGCTTGAAATTAAGTAACGATCAACTTTAAATGATCTTTCTCTAAAGACAATTGTGAAGGTCAATTCATTAAGAGATACATCGCCAATGCAAGCGAACATCCTTTGCGCAATGGAGCAGTATGCCAGTCCGCCACAATTCAAGATGTTGTCCCAACCTACAACGGTAAGGAGGGAAAGAATCTAAAATTAAGCAAGGTGATTTGAATTGACCGACCGCTCAACAATAACCTCGCGATGACGAAGATCCCGCACATACTAGGGATCCTCTTCGGGAGGACGAAGGGTTCGCACCCTAATTGGAGTGGATCGAGAAGAGGAAGTTCTAGTAGCTTTCTTCTTAGGTCTTCCTTCCATTGAAAAAAAGAAAGAAATGCAACAAAGGAAATAAGGATTTTAAACCTTACAAATTTTTAACTAGAAATCCTTAGAATCACTAGAAAAGCTCAAATCAACCCAAGAATCTAGCAATATATGATCCAAAAAACCTAAATATGAAATGAAATTAAAAAAAATGGGGCACTTACCAAGCATTAATCGAAGATGGATTTGATGGGTCGGAGAGGGGGCAAGTGAGGGAGATGAGAAAATGGGTGAAAAAGTAGTTTTCTCACTCATAAAGGGGTCCCAACCGCGCAACTCGACCGGTCGTGCAATCTCTAAAAATTTAAAATTTTATTCAATTTTATTTGCATAAAATATATAAAAAATAAAACATGCAAACATGATAAACTCAGTTAGAATTACATAAACTAATATCTATTTTCAACTTAGAAAACCTATTCCTGTCAAGTGGTTTAGTAAATATGTCTGTAAGCTGATTTTCTGTTTTAACGTATTCCAATGAAATGATTTTATCTTCTACTAATTCCTGAATATAATGATACCAAATGTCAATATGTTTGGTATGGGAATGATGGATGAGATTATTAGAAATATTAATTGCGCTAGAGTTATCGCAATACAATATCATTGTATCTTGCGCAATACCATAATCATTGAGCATTCTTTTCATCCACACAAGTTAGGTGCAAGCATTTCCGGTTGCAATATATTCATCCTTAACTATGGATAATGATATGGAACTCTGTTTTGAAATGGCCAAGCTATATGTCCAAGAAGAGGGGTGAATAGGACTATGCCAAATTTAAAATAAATATAGCAGAAATAAAATAAAGGAGATAGCCAAATAAATAAATCAATTCACAACTCTGAATACAACCTCAAAATTCAAATCTTGAGAGATTGATACAAAAGTTGTTATAAGGACAACCTTACACTAAAAACCAAAGTTTATGGTAGGACAACCTTATTTCTAAAAAAGGTCTTTGTATCAAGAATTCAAACCGAAGAGGAACAAATAAACTCAAACTATACTGAGGAATAAAATGCAATCTCAAATAATGATTGTTCTAAGGACAACCATGCACCATAAAAATGGCAGGACAACCTTACTAGAACAAATAGAGAAACTGAAGCTCAAACTAATAATAGCAAGAGATAAATTGTGGAAATATAAATCTAAACTATTACACCATTCCCCACTGAGCTTGAAATAAAATGATTACAACATTCACATCCATATACATCCCACAAATGAATAATCAAAGATAGGAAAATGAAGCAAACATCCACACAACACAAAGAGTTATAGTGGTTCTCCTGTGTGTACATCAACTGTTCAACAACTGCCACACAGAATGCTACTCGACTCCTAATATCCTCACACAGGGGATATTAGCGTTCATTATCAAATAGGTCTTCACAGGTTCACCCAAAACCTTCACAATTGTGTTTTTTTTCAAAGGGCTTACACAATTCAAAAACCCTCACTTCTGAGTTTTCTCGCTCTCCTCAGATAACCAACAACTTTGAGATTTTTCTGACTTAACCTCAATAAAACCAAATTCAGTAAATTACACAAAATGTAAAATACATGTTTTTCTTCTTTGTTGTAGCAGCCCGAAAGAACCAAGTCGGAGTAGAGATTTGAATGCTAAAGTTCAATGTCCAATACTCACTATATAATGGTTCTGAGTTCTAATAGATTTTAACTTAAAGCGAATGGGCTAGCTTTGATTGATTTTGATTCTAGAAAAAGGAAAACAACACTTCCTCTTTTCAAATCAGATTGGAATACAAGAAACAAAATCAATTTAAAAAGCTAAAGAAAGAAAATATTAAATATGCACACTTAGCTTAAATAGAGCGCAGACTTATCTCTTAGAAGGCCGAATTAAATTAGCTTGAATTTCATATTTTATTCTGAGATTCATGCTCTATTTATAGGTGAGCAAATCACGTCTTCAACTAGTCTTAAGTCTCTATGACTGGTCGTAGGACCAACTGATATTTGAAAATTCGAGCACGATAAGATAAGGTAGTTTCACGACTGTCGTAGGTAGTCTACGACTGGTCGAAGAACACCTTTGACTGATCGAAGGATACTCACGACAAGTCAAAGCAAGTCAAGTTTCATCCCTGTAGTTTGAGTTGAAGGTCTACGACAGGTCGAAGAAGCAGTCGACACTGTTCATACGACTAGTCGAACAGACTCCAGGTCTGGTTGAAGCCTAACAAAAAATTCTGAATTTTTGTAACAAACTTACAACTGGTCCAGAAAAATCTAGGACAGGTCGAAGCAGTGCTAGGACTAGTCGAACAAAGTCCAGGACTAGTCTTAGAACAGACCAAACTCACTTATATAAAAGATATGACTTATGTATCCAAAATGGCCTACTCTAAAGGTCAACCTAAGGTCAGTCATACCTCAATAATGAAGTAAGGACATTGAAACTAAAAGATGAGTGACCTTAAGCATAATGAAACTTGAGATCTTGGTGTAGCTTTAAAAAGGCCTAGCTATATGTCCTAGAGGGGGGGTGAATAGGACTATGCCAAATAAATGTTATAACAGCGGAATTAAAAAATAATATGATAGCCAAAATAAATCATAATGCCGGAAAGTAAAACAACCTCAAAAATCTGATCTTGAGGGATTGATACAAATATTATTCTAAAGACAACCTTTCACCAAAAACCAGAGTTTATGGTAGGGCAACCTTATTTCTAGAAAGATCTTTGTATCAAATCCTAAACCAAAGAGGAATACAGAATTGAAATAAAGTGTAATCACAAATGTATTGTTCTAGGGACAGCCATACACCATAAAAATGGCAGGGCAACCTTGCTAGAACAACTTTAAAGGAAATTTAAATTCAAGTAAATAAAGGAATAACAGAAAGTAAACTCTAAATTATTACAAAATTCTCACAATGCTTGAATTAAATGATTACAACATTCACCACCATACATAAATCCCACAAAAGAATAATTAAAGATTAGAAGTATAAATCATTCAACCACAACACAAGGGATTATAGTGGTTCGCCTGTGTGTTCACCAACTGTTAAACAACAGCCACACAAAATGCTACTCCACTCCTAATATCCTCACACAGGGGATATTAGCGTTCACTCATAAAATAGGTTTTCCCAGGTTCACCAAAAACCTTTACAATTGTGTCTTTGTCTGTGGGCTTACACAATTAAAAAAAAAAAACCCACTTCTGAGTTTTCCTGGCTCTCCTCAGATAACCAATACAACAAGATTTTTCTGACAAATCTTGAAAGAAACCAAAACAGAAAGGAATTTACAATTAAATGTAAAATACCTGATTATCTCCTTCGTTGTAGCAGCCCAGTAGAACCAAATCAGAGTAGATGATTGAATGTCCAAGTTCAATGTCCAGTACTCAATTACTATGGTTCTAATTCTAATGGATTTTAAATTAAACCAAGTAGGGCTTGCCTTAATTGATTTTGATTCCAAAGAAAGGGAATAAAAATTCCTCTTATCAAATTAGATTGGAATAGCAGAAACAAAATCAATTAAATAAAACTAAGGAAAGAGAATATTAAATAAGCACACTTAGCTTAGATGGAGCACAAAATTATCTCTCAGAAGTTCGACGAAGATTGGCTTGAATGGATTAATTAATTCAATGATTACTTCTGAGATTCGTGCTCTATTTATAGGTGAGCAGATCGCGTGTTCGACTGGTCTAGAGAGCTCTTCGACTAGTCGAAGCAATAACAGATATTTGAAAAATCAGGCGCGATAAGCTTTGACCGTTCTACGACTGGTCGAAGGAATCCTTCGACTGGTCGAAGAACTTAAATTTCATCGCTGGACTTTGAGTCGAAGACTTTCGACTGGTCGAAGATGCAATCGACACTGTTCCTTCGACTGGTTGAACAGATTCCTGTACTAGTCGAAGCCTAATGGAAATTATCCGATTTTTGTAACAAACTTACGACTGATCGAGGAATTTCTTAAACTGGTCGAAGCAACTCTAGGACTAGTCGAAGAAGGCCTAGGACTAGTCGAAGAACAGACCAAACTTATGTAAAATAAACATTCAATTTATGTATCTAAAGTGACCTACTTCTAAGGTCAACCTAAGGTCAGTCAAACCTTAGGTATGAGCCATGAAGTAAGGACATTGAAACATTAGGAACTAGTGACCTTGAAGTATGAGCCTTGAAGTCTTGATGTAGTTCAATCTTGAAATCTTGATGTAGCTCAATCTTGAAAGTGTCTTGAGTTCTTTATGAACTACCTTGTACTCTTCTTGAAGTCTGGCAGCTTGAGTCATGTCTTGTGAGTAGTTCTAGCATTCAAGTTTGATCTTTGTACTCGTGAGCTTTGCTTGTTGTGAGCTTAGCTTGTTGTGAGCTTAGCTTGTTCATGAATGTTGATCTTTGAGAGAGCTTCACTTATGCAGGATATATAATAGTGATTTTGACACCACAAATTTGACAACAAACAGGGATATAAAATATAGCACTTACAATCTCCCCCCTTGTCAAATTAGTGACAAAACACATAACCAAGATAAACATAAAATAAAATAACTGGTTAAAGAGATATGAACCAGTTCATATCAACTGGCTTACCTGCAAATCAATATTCAATATTCAACATTCAACCAGTTCAAACATACTCCCCCTGAGTAACATAACCAATGCTACTCCTCTCACAATCATATCGTTAAGAATAAACCATTCTCCCCCTTTTTGTCACAATATGACAAAGGAAACAACAATAAAGGGGAACTAAATAAAGGGATATATGAGAATAAACATGAGGAGTTATGAGATTATAACAAAACAGAGATAGAGATACTCAACATAGCTTCACATAGAATAAATATCTAGCATAAAACATAGATAATATCCTACTCAAACTCAGTCAACCAAGTGCTAAGTTATAAAGTTATTACAGACCAGAAGTCTCATATAAACTAATCAGAACTAGAACCAGATGACGGAGCAGGAATAGAGGGATCAAGTTGGTGCATGCCTTTGTTCAATCGCCTAAGATATTTGCGCATGTACTTGAATTGTAAATCATGAGCAACAGATATGTTTTCCATCTTTACATTTATATTCTCAACTTTATCCTCTAATGCACTCAGACGAGCATCAACATCAGATGGTTCAAAATCTGGATCATTTGTTGAGTCATAATCCAATTCCTCAAAAATGTCATCCATATTAATGTCATCACCAGCTTCTTCATGACCACCACCACCACCACCACCATGTTTAGGAAGTAGATCCAGCTTCATCTTATTGATATTAGTATTGTTGAAGATCAGATGATGGATTGGTGCCTCATCAACTGGCATATCGACTAACATGTGTGTATCCAATACAGTCATTAAATAGGCAAAAGGAATGTCACTATGACCAGGATGGAGTCTAAACTGAAGAATGAAATGACAGATTAAGGATGGTAAACAAATCTGAGTACCTTTGGAGATAGCATGGATAACACGAACCATAAATGAAGTCAAGTCAGTTTTATTACCCGAACGAGGATACAGATTAGACACAAAGATTTTGTGAAGAATTCTGTACTTGGGTAACAAATACCTTGCGGGAAGCGTGAAAAGGCCAAGCTATATGTCCTAGAGGGGGGGGGGGGTGAATAGGACTATGCCAAATTAAAATAAAATTCAGCGGAAATAAAATAAACCAACAACCTTACAACTTGAATCAATTCACAAAGCTAAATTTAAATCACCTTGATAAATAGATATCGAGAGATTGATTCAAATTCAGTTCTAAGGACAACCTTACACCATAATCAACAAGGGCTTATGGTAGGACAACCTTATTTCTAGAACCTCTTTTGGATCAAGAACTCAATATTAATATAAGTAAATGAAATAGCAAGGAATTGAATTTAAATGAAGAAGTAAGATCTAAATTATTACAACAATCCCCACACTTGCTTGAAATGTAAATAATTACAACATTCACATCCCCTTGTACATTCCACAAGATCAAATGATAAAAGATATGAAAATTAAGCAAGCATTCAAACCACAAGTCAAAGAGTTATAGTGGTTCGCTTGTGTGTACACCAACTGTTTTCCAACAGCCACACAAAAAGCTACTCCACTCCTAATATCCTCACACAGGGGATATTAGCGTTCACTAACAAATAGGTTTTCACAGGTTCACCAAAAACCTTTACAATTGTGTCTTTTTCACTTGGGCTTACACAATCCAAAAACCCCTCTTTTCTGAGTTTTCTGGTTTTCCTCAGACAACCAATACAATGAGATTTTTCTGGCTCAACCTCAAACAAAACCAAAAACAAATGAATTTTACAGAATTGTAAAATACCTGGATTTCTCCTTTTTCGTAGCAGCCCGGTAGAACCAATCGGAGTAGATGATTTGAATGTCAAAGTTCAATTTCCAATACTCACATTCATAAGGTTCTAAGTTCTAATTGATTTTAGATTTAACTCGTTGGGCGTAGCTAAATTTGATTTTGATTCCAAGAAGAAGGAATAAGATAATTCCTCTTTTCAAATATGATTGAAATATAGAAACAAAATCAAATTAAATAAGCTAGCAAAAAGGAATATTAAATAAGCACAATCTAGCTTAAAATAAACACAAACTTATCTCAGAGTGATCACTTGAAAATTCTTGAATTGAATGAGGGTGGAAGTTATCAAAACTCTGAATTTCGTGTTCAATTTATAGAAGCAGAAATCGCTCCTACGACTGGTCTTAGAAACCTACGACTGGTCGTAGCTCTAACAGATTTTTGAAAAAATAAGCGCGATCTTTGAAAGCCGTTCTACGACTGGTCGTGAGTACCCTACGACTGGTCGTGGGTCACCTACGACTGGTCGTAGATATCTACGACTGGTCGTAGGACCAATGATTTCGTCGCTGGACTTTAAGTCGTAGCTCCACGACTGGTCGTGGACGAGTCGAAGCCACACCTACGACCGGTCGAAGGACCTCCAGGACTGGTCGTGGGCGTACCAAAAATTCTGAAAAATCTTCAACTTCTTAGGACTGGTCGTGGAATTTCTTGGACTAGTCGAACCAATGTTAGGACTGGTCGAACAAGAGCTAGGACTGGTCGTAGAATAGACCAACCTTGTGTATTTTAAATATTTGAATAATGTATCCAAAGTGACCTACTTAAAGGGTCAACCTAAGGTCATTCAAACCTGAACCATGTCGTATGGACATTGAACTTCAACCTTTCAACGAATGTAGATAAATTGAATTATATCAGGCTTGTCAGGCTTGAGATCTTGATCAACATAGAACTACTTCATACGTTGTTTCTTCAGATTTGAACTTCAACATTGTAGCTTCTTGAGGCTTCATCATGTAGTATTTTGAGGCTTCAACATGTAGCTTTTTTGAGGCTTCAACATGTAGCTTTTTTTGAGGCTTCAACATGTAGCTTTTTGAGGTGTCTTGAATTCCAATAAATGATCATACAAGTACAGAACACCGATAGATGTTTTTGACACAAAATTTGACAACCAAAGGAGCATGAGACCATAACACTTACAATCTCCCCCTTTGGCAAATTTGTGACAAAACATCCAAATAATAATAATACTTCAAATTAAAATGAAGTACTCACAATAAGTTGAACAATAGAGAAGTATACACACCACAAGTTCATATAGAGAAGCAAGTCAAATATTTCATTCTCACATAACTACCCCAGAGTAATAGGTACCCCTGAGAAGTTGTTTAACTCCCCCTACCCCAGAGTAATAGGTACCCCTGAGAAGTTGTTTAACTCCCCCTGAGTAATAGATAATAGGAACTCCCAAAACTTCTCCCCCTTTTTGTCACAAAATGACAAAGGAACAAGGGCAGCAATCAAAATGAATATAGCAGTTAAAGTATAGATTCAAGAAAACTTTAGTGCATAATTCAAAAAGTCAGTGAGTATGTAAAGTGAAAAACAAATATTACAGACTTAGTAAAACATTCAGTCAGAACCAGAGGATGGAGCAGGATTAGAAGGATCAATTTTGTGTAAACCCTTAGCAATACGCCTCATATATTTGCGTAGATAAGAGAATTGCGTATCTTGGGTAACACGAATTTGAGCCACTTGCTCTTGAAGGGAATTCAATCTCTCATCAAAATCAGAGGGCTGAAAATCAGGATCATCAGCCGAGTCTGACTCAAGTTCTTCAAACAAATCATCCATATTCACGTCTTCAGTAGGATCACTAGCTTGACCAGCATCTCTTGCTTCAGCACCAACGCCACCAGCATCCACTTGACCATCAGTAAATTCTAAAGTCATCTTGTTAAGATTGGAATTATTGAAGGGGAGATGATGGATGGGTTTTTCTCTAGTAGGCATAGCAATGAGCATATGATTTGCTAGCATAGTCAACAAATAACCAAAGGGTATATCACTATGTCCAGGATGTTGACGAGACAGAATAATGGAATGACAAATTAAGGAAGGTAAACATATTTTTGCACCAGAGATGACAGAATGCAAAACACGAACCATAAAAGCAGTGAGTTCGGTTTTATTACCAGCACGTGGATAAAGATTAGAGATGAAAATCCTATGTAGTACTCTGTGTCTGGGTAACAAAAATCTTGAGGGAAGTGCATGACCTTTATGAGTCCAATGAACATCCAAGTTACATAGATCTCTAGTAAGCATTCTACGTTCAGATTCAGAGAGACTGTCATGTAAAATACCAATTGGAATGCTCTCATCATTGACAGGTATTTCCATAATATCAGCAATCAAATGCCGATCCACTACAAACAAACCTTCTTGAGTATCAACTTTAAAAATTAAATTATCAATAGAAAAATCACAGATACATGCAAACATGGATTGGGCAATGGACTGGTATGCAGGTCCACCCCAATGCAAGATGTTATCCCATCCCACAGATTTCAACAGAGTAGGAATACCATATGAAGCAATGTGATTTACATTCACCGGACGCTCAACAATAATATTTCGCATACGTAAATCCCGAACATTCGGAGGATCATTTTCGGGAGACCGAAGATGACGTTGTACAATAGAAGTTAATCTAGAAGAAGATGGACCTCTAGTAGTTTTCTTTTTACTTCTAGCATCCATTTTTAATGGAGGATTTCAATGAAACCACAAGATGCAAGATAGAAAAAATGAGGTTTTAATAGATCAAAATTTTCAAGATAAAACCCCAATCTTGCAATGAACGACCCAATAGATTCAACAAGAGAGTGATTTGAGACACTAATATCAAGAATCTATAGTAAAAATGCAAAGGAACCACTAACCTTGAAGAACTAGGAAGGTGGGTTCGACCGGTCGTAGCTAGAGCCGTTGGTGGGAAAAGAGAAATGAGGAAGATGAGTCAAAATCCCCAAATTAAAGTGAAAACCCGAGTTTCACGACCGGTCGTGTACGTGTTCGACCGGTCGTAGTACGACCGGTCGTGTACACTCACGACTGGTCGAGTACGACTCAAAATTTGCAAAATTTTTTTTTTTTAAAATAAATTTCAAATTTAATCAAATAAATCATCAAATTTATGTACATTATGATACACTAAATCATGCAAATTCAATTTAAATTGCTCATACCGAGATCAAACTTTAATTTATTAAACCTGCTTTTGTCGAGCGGTTTAGTGAAAATGTCAGCAAGTTGAGTCTCGGTTGGAATGTAATCCAAACAAATTACCTTTTCTTCCACTAATTCACGAATGTAATGAAATCTAATATCAATATGCTTAGTACGTGAATGCTGAACTGGATTTTTAGAGATATTTATTGCGCTGGAATTATCGCAAAATAAAATCATAGAATCCAGAGTAATTCCATAATCGCTCAACATTCGTTTCATCCAAACAAGTTGAGTACATGCATTTCCAGCAGCAATGTATTCAGCCTCAGCTGTTGATAGCGATATAGAACTTTGCTTCTTACTAAACCAAGAAACAAGACAATTTCCAATGTAGAAACAACCACCACTGGTTGATTTCCTATCATCAATGTTTCCAGCCCAGTCAGCATCTGCATACCCGGCTAATTGAACATTAGTTTCATGTGGATACCAGAGACCAAGTTTAGTAGAACTTGCGACATATCGCATAATCCGCTTAACCGCAGTTAAGTGAGATTCATTAGGATTTGATTGATAACGAGCACAAATACCAACACTCAAGGCTATATCTGGTCTACTAGCAGTCAGATAAAGTAAACTACCAATCAAACTACGATACAATTTAGGATCCACATCATTACCTGGAGAGTCTTTTGAGAGTCTCAAAGTTGTACTCATAGGAGTATCAAAGTTTTTACCTTTCTCAAATCCAAATTTCTTGATTAAGCCCTGAGCATATTTGGTTTGAGAGATAAAAATTCCATTAGGTTGTTGTTTTACTTGCAACCCTAGAAAATAGTTTAATTCACCAACCATGCTCATTTCGAATTTAGACTTCATCAAATCTGCAAACTCAACAGTCATATTAGTACAGGTTGATCCATAAATAATATCGTCAACATATATTTGAACCATTAAAATATCATCGTTATACTTCTTAACAAAGAGTGTCTTATCAACACATCCCATTTGAAAATTATGACTTAGTAAAAACTTAGTCAGTTTTTCGTACCATGCTCTGGGAGCTTGTTTCAGACCATAGAGAGCCTTCTTAAGACGATACACATGATCAGTAAATTTAGGATCTTCAAACCCTGTTGGTTGTTCAACATATACCTCTTCATGTAAATCACCATTCAGAAAGGCACTCTTTACATCCATTTGATAAATTTTAATCTTTCTAAAACATGCAATGGAGATAAAAAGTCTGATTGATTCAAGACGAGCTACAGGGGCAAATGTCTCATTATAGTCAATACCTTCAATTTGTGTATATCCCTGTACAACTAGTCTTGCTTTATTTCGAATAATATTTCCAAGTTCATCAGATTTGTTTTTGAAAATCCATTTTGTTCCAATAATATGTTTATCTTTAGGTCTAGGAACAAGATACCAAACATCATTTCTGACAAACTGATTAAGCTCTTCTTGCATCGCAAGAATCCAGTTTTCATCTGAAAGTGCTTCTTTTACGTTAACCGGTTCAATCTGGGATGTAAAGCATACGTAATTACATATGTCCTCTAATTGTCTACGAGTGCGCACACCAGTGAGAGGGTTTCCAAGTATTTGAGAAGTTGGATGATCTTTAACAGTCCTAAATTCAGAATTAGGTTCACTTGGTGAAGTTTCTTGATTTTCAAGTATAAGCACTTCATCATTATCAGAACTAGGAACAGGTGTATTCAAAAAATCGTCAATCACAACATTTATTGACTCTTGAATCACACCGGTCCTGTTGTTCAGAACACGATATGCACGACTGTTTAAAGAATACCCTAAAAAGATCCCTTCATCACTTTTAGTGTCGAATTTTCCCAAATTTTCACGATCACGCAAAATATAACACTTACTGCCAAAAACTCGAAAATATTTGACAGAAGGCTTTTTCTCAAACCACATTTCATAAGCCGTTTTATTATTAGATTTACAAATATAAACACGGTTAATAATGTAGCAGGCTGTATTTACTGCTTCAGCCCATAAATTCCTAGGGAGCTTCATGCTATTTAACATAACATTTCCCATTTCTTGAAGCACTCTATTCTTTCTCTCGACAATTCCATTTTGTTGAGGAGTTTTAGGTGCAGAGAATTCATGCGATATTCCCTGATCGCTACAGAATTTCTCAAAACTGCTATTTTCGAATTCGGATCCATGATCACTACGGATCTTGTTGACTTGAGAACTTTTTTCAGTTTGAATCCGTTTTATAATCTTTTTCACTTCATCAAGGGTTTCTGATTTGTCTCTCAAGAATGAAACCCAAGTGAATCTTGTATAATCATCTACAATAACTAAGATGTATTTTTTGCCACCTCGACTTTCCGTTCTTGTTGGTCCTATAAGATCCATGTGGAGAAGCTCGAGTGGTCTTGTGGTGGTATTGGAGTTCACCTTTTTGTGAGAGCTCCTAGTTTGTTTACCATACTGGCATTCACCACAAATCTTGTCTACTTTTTGCATCTTAGGTAGACCTCTAATTAGTTCACCTTTGCTCAATCTGTATAAATTTCGATAGTGTACATGTCCGAGGCGTTTATGCCATAATTCTGTCTCATCGGTATGGACCATGTAACACGTTTGTTTAGATGAGCTACTATCGCTTACTATATAGCAGTTCTCAGAAGTTCTGCGACCAGTTAATATTACAGAACCCTTTTCATTTATTATTTCACAACCTTGATTAGAAAATTTAACATTATGGTTGTTATCGCATATTTGAGATATGCTCAACAGGTTGTGTTTTAAACCCTTAACATATAAAACATTTTTAAATAAGGGAAGGTTATAGAGTTGGACCGTACCTTTGCCAATTATCTTGCAGTTGCTACCATCACCAAATGTGACTGACCCATCAGTCATATCTTTAAGATCGGTGAATAGTGCTTTGTCGCCTGTCATATGTCTGGAGCATCCACTGTCTAGGTACCATTTTGAATGGCTTGTAGCTTTGAAAGCAGTGTGAGCAACCAAACAGACAGCTTTAGGAACCCATTTCAGTACAGTTTTAGGTTTAGGAGAATAATTGGTCTTCTTATGTTTATAGTTGTAGGAGTGACCTACAGAATTAGATTTTAATAGCTCCTTCAGTAAATCAATAATTTTTTCAGCTAGTGGGTTTCGAATCTGATTTTTGAAATTTACATAGCTGCTTTTGGGTTTATGAAAAGTTTTTGTATTTTTAGAAAAAACTTGACTAGTATCTTTTCCTTTTGAGTTAGAAGTCTCTCCTTTCACAAAATTGGAAGAAGTATTCTTCTGTTTTGGAGATTTGTTTTTATCATAACCTAACTCGGATCGATCGCCACATTTTCTTGATCCGGATAACAATTTTTCTAATTTTGGATCGCCTTGGGCATATCTCCATGTGTCCTTCAAACTCAACAGAGAAGATACTTCATTTTTAAGTTTCTCATTTTCAGATTTCAAATTTTCAATTAGGGAGGTTTTGAATTCTAGGTCACACTTAGACTTTTCAAAACTATCTGAAATTTGAGATTTTTCTAAAATAAGAGTTTCAAAACATTCTTTAAGTTTATAAAACTTTTCTTTTTGAAGTTTAAGTTTGACAGCAATTTTACAACTTTCCTTATATAAGGCATTGTAAGCATCTTGAAGATCTTCATCATATTCATGATCACTATCCAAATTTTCTTCACTTGTTGAATCATCGTGATCGGAAAAAGTAAACTTGGCTAGAGTCATAAGGGCCTTAAGTTCATTGCCCGACTCGGTTTCTGAATTTTCTGACTCAGAAGAGGCTTCAGAATCAGACGATTCATCCCAAGTAGCCAACATACCCTTCTTTTTGAATCTGTCCTTTTTAGGACATTTGTTTGCTAAATGCCCATATTCTTGACAGTTGTAGCATTGACTATCTTTCAATGATTTCCAAGTTTTAGACTTAGGTTTGGAACGTTTCTTTTCATTTCCCTTTTGAAAATCGACTCTTTTCTTACTTTTGAAAATCTTATAAAACTTTTTCGCCAAAAGGGCCATATCATCTTCAGACTTTTCTGAATCTGAATTTTCTTGAATAATACTTTTAGATGACTTCAAAGCAATAGACTTACCTTTAGGAGCTTTAAAACTTAATTCATAGGTTTGTAAAGAACCAACTAATTCCTCTACCTTCATATTATCCGTATCACGAAGTTCCTGGATTGCGGTTACCTTTGAATTGAACCGTTCAGGAAGAGAGCGTAGTATTTTTGCACATACTTTACTTTCAGGGATCTTATCGCCCAGACCCCACATTGAGTTCACAATGTCATTCAATCTAGTGTAAAAGTCCATAAACATTTCATTTTCCTCCATATGAATTTCTTCAAAATTAGTTGTGAGGAGTTGGACTTTAGATTTCTTGACAATTGATGTACCTTCGTGTGTCATTTCTAAAATATCCCAAGCTTGCTTTGCAGTATCACAGGATATGATTCTTTTGAACTCATCCGGTGATAGTGCGCAAGTGATTGCATTTAGTGCTTTAGCATTAGCACTACTCTCACTTTTCTGAAGTGTGGTCCATTGGTAATATGGTGTAATTTTCATAGATTTTGAACCATCAACACCAGTTACTTCCGTGATAGGAGGTTTCCATTCAATTACTGTGGCTTGCCACACACTTTCATCCATTGATTTGAGGAAGATCCTCATTCTGGCTTTCCAATAGGCATAGTTGGAGCCATCAAAGGGAGGAGGTCTAGTAACTGAAAGGCTATCAAAATTTGACATCTTTTTATATAGCTTAGATCGTTAGCTCAGGAAATAAATCCAAATAAAAAGCAATAAAATGAGCTATTAGGCTTTGATACCACTTGAAAAGGCCAAGCTATATGTCCTAGAGGGGGGGGGGGGGGGGGAATAGGACTATGCCAAATTAAAATAAAATTCAGCGGAAATAAAATAAACCAACAACCTTACAACTTGAATCAATTCACAAAGCTAAATTTAAATCACCTTGATAAATAGATATCGAGAGATTGATTCAAATTCAGTTCTAAGGACAACCTTACACCATAATCAACAAGGGCTTATGGTAGGACAACCTTATTTCTAGAACCTCTTTTGGATCAAGAACTCAATATTAATATAAGTAAATGAAATAGCAAGGAATTGAATTTAAATGAAGAAGTAAGATCTAAATTATTACAACAATCCCCACACTTGCTTGAAATGTAAATAATTACAACATTCACATCCCCTTGTACATTCCACAAGATCAAATGATAAAAGATATGAAAATTAAGCAAGCATTCAAACCACAAGTCAAAGAGTTATAGTGGTTCGCTTGTGTGTACACCAACTGTTTTCCAACAGCCACACAAAAAGCTACTCCACTCCTAATATCCTCACACAGGGGATATTAGCGTTCACTAACAAATAGGTTTTCACAGGTTCACCAAAAACCTTTACAATTGTGTCTTTTTCACTTGGGCTTACACAATCCAAAAACCCCTCTTTTCTGAGTTTTCTGGTTTTCCTCAGACAACCAATACAGTGAGATTTTTCTGGCTCAACCTCAAACAAAACCAAAAGCAAATGAATTTTACAGAATTGTAAAATACCTGGATTTCTCCTTTTTCGTAGCAGCCCGGTAGAACCAATCGGAGTAGATGATTTGAATGTCAAAGTTCAATTTCCAATACTCACATTCATAAGGTTCTAAGTTCTAATTGATTTTAGATTTAACTCGTTGGGCGTAGCTAAATTTGATTTTGATTCCAAGAAGAAGGAATAAGATAATTCCTCTTTTCAAATATGATTGGAATATAGAAACAAAATCAAATTAAATAAGCTAGCAAAAAGGAATATTAAATAAGCACAATCTAGCTTAAAATAAACACAAACTTATCTCAGAGTGATCACTTGAAAATTCTTGAATTGAATGAGAGTGGAAGTTATCAAAACTCTGAATTTCGTGTTCAATTTATAGAAGCAGAAATCGCTCCTACGACTGGTCTTAGAAACCTACGACTGGTCGTAGCTCTAACAGATTTTTGAAAAAATAAGCGCGATCTTTGAAAGCCGTTCTACGACTGGTCGTGAGTACCCTACGACTGGTCGTGGGTCACCTACGACTGGTCGTAGATATCTACGACTGGTCGTAGGACCAATGATTTCGTCGCTGGACTTTAAGTCGTAGCTCCACGACTGGTCGTGGACGAGTCGAAGCCACACCTACGACCGGTCGAAGGACCTCCAGGACTGGTCGTGGGCGTACCAAAAATTCCGAAAAATCTTCAACTTCTTAGGACTGGTCGTGGAATTTCTTGGACTAGTCGAACCAATGTTAGGACTGGTCGAACAAGAGCTAGGACTGGTCGTAGAATAGACCAACCTTGTGTATTTTAAATATTTGAATAATGTATCCAAAGTGACCTACTTAAAGGGTCAACCTAAGGTCATTCAAACCTGAACCATGTCGTATGGACATTGAACTTCAACCTTTCAACGAATGTAGATAAATTGAATTATATCAGGCTTGTCAGGCTTGAGATCTTGATCAACATAGAACTACTTCATACGTTGTTTCTTCAGATTTGAACTTCAACATTGTAGCTTCTTGAGGCTTCATCATGTAGTATTTTGAGGCTTCAACATGTAGCTTTTTTGAGGCTTCAACATGTAGCTTTTTTTGAGGCTTCAACATGTAGCTTTTTGAGGTGTCTTGAATTCCAATAAATGATCATACAAGTACAGAACACCGATAGATGTTTTTGGCACACAAAATTTGACAACCAAAGGAGCATGAGACCATAACACTTACAAAGCGCATTCCCTTTTTGTGTCCATTGAACATCCATGTTGCACAAGTCTCTAGTGAGCATGCGTTTTTCAGACATTGAGGGTTTATCAGTTAAGTTATGGATAGGAATACCCTCATCATTCACAGGAATGTCCATAAGGTCTGAAATTAAATGACGATCAATATCAAAAGGCCCTTCTCCAGTAGATATTTTAAAAGTTAAATTATCCTGTGAAAAAATACTAATACATGTAAACATGGATTGGGCAATGGACCAGTATGCAGGCCCACCCCAATGTAATAAGTTAAGCCAACCTACAGCTTTAAGCATAGGAAGGATGTCAAAAGGTGCAATATGATTAACATCAACAGGATGTTCAACAATAACATTACGTAATCTGATGTCCCTAACATAAGATGGATCATCATTGGGAACAAGAAGATGACATTTAGAGATAATGGTCGATCTGGAGGAAGAAGAAGGACCACGGGAAGTAGTTTTTCTACCTCTAGAAGCCATTTGCAACACGGATATCAAGGAAATAAGAAGTTGCAAAGGATTGAGAAGTGGGTTTCCTCAAAACAGATTTTTTAAAATCCAAACCCCAAATCTCAATGAAATCCAAAATACAAAGCTTAAAGCTTGAAAAGTAAACAATCTAGACAAAAATTTGCAAGAAAAACATGATTTAGAACACTAACCTTGAAGAACATGAAAGATGGGTTCGACAAGTCGAAGCTTGGCTCCTTAGAGAGGAAAAACGAAATGAGGAAGAAAGCAAAAATCTCCAAATTTTAAGTGATTCCCGAGATCTACGACTGGTCGTGGATATCTACGACCGGTCGAGTATACTCACGACTGGTCGAAGGATGTCCAAAAATTCATATTTCTTGCAATTTATATAAAAATTGGAATTCAATCTGGTAAATATATACACTATGATACTAGTAGGCATAAATAATCATTTTAAAATGCACATGCCAAGATCAAATTTCATCTTGTTAAACCTAATTTTATCAAGAGGTTTTGTGAAAATATCAGCTCTCTGATCTTCAGTAGGAATATATTCCAGAGATATAACTTTTTCTTCTACCAATTCCCTAATATAATGAAATCTAATGTCAATGTGCTTAGTACGAGAATGCTGAATAGGATTTTTTGAAATATTTATTGCACTGGAATTATCACAATGCAATAACATAGAATCCTGTTTAATTCCATAATCACTTAGCATTCGTTGCATCCAAACAAGCTGTGTACATGCATTACCAGCTGCGATATACT
The DNA here is from genome assembly GCA_021015155.1 of Magnolia officinalis. Lineage (NCBI taxonomy): Eukaryota > Viridiplantae > Streptophyta > Magnoliopsida > Magnoliales > Magnoliaceae > Magnolia > Magnolia officinalis. The sequence goes on from JAJHSJ010000014.1 coordinate 25,254,889, forward strand.
CAGCTTCAGTTGTTGAAAGTGATATAGAATTTTGTTTCTTACTAAACCAAGAAACTAAACAATTTCCAATGTAAAAGCAACCACCACTGGTTGATTTTCTATCATCTAGATTACCAGCCCAATCAGCATCTGAGTACCCAACAAGTTGGACACTAGTCTCATGAGGATACCAGAGACCAAGATTTATAGTACTTGCAACATATCTAATAATCCGCTTAACAGCAATCAAGTGAGATTCTTTTGGATCAGATTGAAATCTTACGCAAATACCAACACTTAAAGAAATATTAGGTCTACTAGCAGTTAAATATAACAAACTACCAATCATACTCGATAAAGTTTTGAATCAATATTTTTACCATTATAGTCTTTTGAGAGTTTCAGGGTAGTACTCATAGGAGTATCGAAATTCTTACCATTCTCAAATCCAAATCTCTTGATTAGATTCAAGGCATACTTAGATTGAGAGATGAATATTCCTTCAGGTTGCTGCTTAACTTGTAAACCAAGAAAATAAGTTAATTCCCCAACCATGCACATTTCAAACTGTGATTTCATTAAGTCTGCAAACTCAGTAGTCAAGTTAGTACAAGTTGATTCATAGATGATATCATCAACATAAATCTGTACTATTAAGATATGATCATTATGTTTTTTAACAAATAGAGTTTTATCAACAGATCCCATTTGAAAATTGTGACTTAAAAATTTTTTGTTAGTTTCTCATACCATGCCCTAGGTGCTTGTTTTAATCCATAAAGTGCCTTTTTAAGCCGATACACATGATCAGTATTTTTGGGATCTTCAAAACCCATTGGTTGTTCAACATAGACTTCTTCATGTAAATCGCCATTTAGAAAAGCACTTTTCACATCCATCTGATAGATCTTTATCTTTCTAAAACATGCAATAGATATAAATAGTCTAATAGATTCAAGACATGCTACTGGTGCAAAAGTTTCATCGAAATCAATCCCTTCAATTTGAGTATAATCTTGTACCACTAGTCTAGCCTTGTTTCTAATTATATTTCCACATTCGTCAGACTTATTTTTGAAAATCCATTTTGTTCCAATGATGTGTTTATCTTTAGGTCTTGGTACGAGATACCAAACATCATTTCTTACGAATTGGTTAAGTTCTTCTTGCATCGCAACAATCCAGTTCTCATCAGCAAGAGCTTCTTTTACGTTAGATGGTTCTATTTGGGATGTAAAACATGCATAATTACATATATCCTCAAGTTGTCTACGGGTGCGAACACCGGTGAGAGGATTTCCAAGAATTTGAGTGGTTGGATGATCTTTAACAATCCTCAATTCAGATTCACTCTGATTTGATGAAGTATTGGGTTTATCAATGATTAGAACTTCATCATTATCTGAATTTGAGATTGGCTTATTGAAGTGATCATCAATGACAACATTTATGGATTCTTGAATCACACCAGTCCTTTTGTTCAGAACCCTATAAACACGACTGTTTAAGGAATATCCTAGAAAAATTCCTTCATTACACTTTGTATCGAATTTTCCTAAATTTTCACGATCACGTAAAATATAGCATTTGCTGTCAAAAACTCAAAAGTATTTAACAGTAGGCTTTTTATTGAACTACAATTCGTAAGCTGTTTTATTATTATCTTTGTTAGTATAAACTCGGTTAATAATATAGCAAGCTGTGTTGACTGCTTCAGCCCAAAGATTTTTAGAGAGCTTCATGCTATTCAACGTGACATTAGCCATTTCTTGAAGCACCCTATTCTTTCTTTCTACAATTCCATTTTGTTGTAGAGTTTTGGGAGTAGAGAATTCATGTAATATTCCTTGGTCTGTACAAAACTTCTCAAAATTGCTATTCTCAAATTCAGATCCATGATCACTACGAATTTTACTGATTTGAGAAGATTTTTCAGTTTGAATCCTTTTGAAAACTTTTCTCACTTCTTCAAGGGTTTCAGATTTATCCCTTAAGAAGACTACCCAAGTGAATCTGGTAAAATCATCAACTATTACCAGGATATATTTTTTCCCACCACGACTTTCTATTCTGGTAGGTCCTATCAGATCCACGTGGAGGAGTTCGAGTGGTCTTGATGTGGTATTTGAATTCACCTTTTTGTGTGAGTTTCTTGTTTGTTTGCCTATCTGGCACTCACCATATATCTTATCTAATTTCTGAAGTTTGGGTAAACCTCTTATAAGTTCTCGTTTGCTCAATATATATAAATTTCGATAATGTACATGTCTAAGACGTTTGTGCCATAAATCAGTCTCGTCTGTATGGACCATGTAACATGTTTGATTAGATGAGCTGGATTCACTAATAATATAGCAATTTTCAGACGTTCTACGTCCAGTTAATATTACAGAACCCTTATTGTTTAGTATCTCACAGCTTTGATTAGAAAACCGAACACTATGGTTATTATCACATATTTGAGATATACTAAGAGAGTTATGTTTTAAGCCTTCAACATATAAGACATTTTTAAACACAGGAAGATTAAAAAGTTGAACCGTACCTTGGCCTATAATCTTGCAGTTGCTACCATCACCAAATGTGACTGAACCATCAGTCATATCTTTCAGGTCCGTGAATAAAGCTTTGTCACCTGTCATATGGCTGGAGCATCCACTGTTTAGGTACCACTTTGAATGACTTGTTGCTTTGAAAGCAGTGTGAGCTACCAAGCAGGCAACTTTAGGAACCCATTTCAAAACAGTTTTGGGTTTAGGAACATAGTTGGTCTTCTTTTGTTTATAGTTGTAAAAATGACCTATAGAGTTAGATTTTAAGAGCTCCTTGAGTAAATCAACTATCTTTTCAACTAGTGGATTTCATTTCTAATTAAAGTTGACATGGCTGCTTCTAGGTTTTTGAAAAGTTTTTGAATTTCTAGAAAAATCTTGATAAATCTTTTCCTTTTAAGTTTGAGGACTCTCCTTTAACAAACATAGGAGGAGTATACTTTTGTTTAGGAGGTAGATTTTTATCGTAGCCCAACCCGGATAGATCGGCACATTTTCTTGATCCAGATAAAAGTTTTTCTAACTTTGGATCTCCTTGGGCATATTTCCATGTGTCCTTTAGACTCAGAAGAGAAGATACTTTAGTTTTGAGTTTCTCGATTTCAGATTTCAAATCAATAATTAGGGAGTTCTTAAATTCCAAATCACATTTTGATTTTTCAAAACAATCTGAAATTTGTGATTTTTCTAAGACAAGTGATTCAAAACATTCTTTGAGTTTAGAAAACTTTTCTTTTTGAAGTTTAAGTTTGACAGCAATTTTACAACTTTCCTTATATAGGGCATTATAAGCGTCTTGAAGATCATCTTCACTTTCACATTCACTACTCAGATTTTCTTCACTTGTTGAGTCATTATCTGAAAATGTGAATTTGGCTAGAGTCATAAGAGCTTTAACCTCATTGCCCAACTCAGTTTTAGAATCTTCTGATTCAGAAGAAGCTTCAGAATCAGATGATTCATCCCATGTAGCCAACATACCCTTCTTCTTGGGTTTGTCCTTTTTAGGACATCTATTTGCTAAGTGCCCATATTCTTGACAGTTGTAACATTGATTATCTTTCAAAGATTTTCAAAATTTAGGTCTAAACTTCTTTTTATCATTCGATTTTTGAAAATCAACCATTTTCTTGCTTTTGAAAATCTTGTAAAATTTTTTAGCTAAAAGAGCCATATCATCTTCTGAATCAGAATTTTCTTCTGAATTATATTTAGAAGATTTTAGTGCGATAGATTTACCTTTAGGAGCTTTAAAGTTTAACTCGTAGGTTTGTAGAGAACTAACTAGTTCCTCTACCCTCATATTATCTGTATCACGAAGTTCCTGGATTGCGGTTACTTTAGAATTGAACCGGTCAGGAAGTGAGCGTAATATCTTTGCACACACTTTACTTTCTGGGATTTTATTGCCAAGACCCCACATTGAGTTTACAATGTCATTCAATCTAGTGTAAAAGTCCATAAACATTTCATTTTCCTCCATTTGAATTTCTTCCAATCTGGTTGTGAGGAGTTGGACTTTAGATTTTTTGACAATTGTAGTACCCTCGTGTGTCATTTCTAATATATCCCAAGCTTGCTTTGCAGTATCACAGGAAATGATTCTTTTGAACTCATCCGGTGATAGTGCGCAAGTGATTGCATTTAGTGCTTTAGCATTTGCACTACTCTCACTTTTCTGAAGTGTGGTCCATTGGTAATATGGTGTGACTTTCATAGATTTTGAACCATCAACCCCAGTAACTTCCATGATAGGAGGTTTCCATTCAGTCACTGTGGCTTGCCACACACTCTCATCCATTGATTTTAGGAAGATTCTCATTCTGGCTTTCCAATAGGCATAGTTGGAGTCATCAAATGGTGGAGGCCTCGTGACTGAAAGGCTATCAAAATTTGACATCTTTTTAAATAGCTTAGATCGTTAGCTCAGGAAATAAATCCAAATAAATAGCAATAAGAACGAGCTATTAGGCTCTAATACCACTTGAAAAGGCCTAGCTATATGTCCTAGAGGGGGGGTGAATAGGACTATGCCAAATAAATGTTATAACAGCAGAATTAAAAAATAATATGATAGCCAAAATAAATCACAATGCTGGAAAGTAAAATAACCTTAAAAATCTGATCTTGAGGGATTGATACAAATGTTAATCTAAGGACAACCTTTCACCAAAAACCAGAGTTTATGGTAGGACAACCTTATTTCTAGAAAGATCTTTGTATCAAATCTCAAACCAAAGAGGAATACAAAATTGAAATAAAGTGTAATCACAAATGTATTGTTCTAGGGACAGCCATACACCATAAAAATGGCAGGGCAACCTTGCTGGAACAACTTTAAAGGAAATTTAAATTCAAGTAGATAAAGGAATAGCAGAAAGTAAATTCTAAATTATTACAAAATTCTCACAATGCTTGAATTAAATGATTACAACATTCACCACCATACATACATCCCACAAAAGAATAATTAAAGATTAGAAGTATAAATCATTCAACCACAACACAAGGGATTATAGTGGTTCGCTTGTGTGTTCACCAACTGTTAAACAACAGCCACACAAAATGCTACTCCACTCCTAATATCCTCACACGGGGGATATTGGCGTTCACTCACAAAATAGGTTTTCCCAGGTTCACTAAAAACCTTTACAATTGTGTCTTTGTCTGTGGGCTTACACAATTAAAAAGAAAAACCCCACTTCTGAGTTTTCCTGGCTCTCCTCAGATAACCAATACAACAAGATTTTTCTGGCAAATCTTGAAAGAAACCAAAACAGAAAGGAATTTATAATTAAATGTAAAATACCTGATTATCTCCTTCGTTGTAGCAGCCCAGTAGAACCAAATCAGAGTAGATGATTGAATGTCCAAGTTCAATGTCCAGTACTCAATTACTATGGTTCTAATTCTAATAGATTTTAAATTAAAGCAAGTAGGGCTTGCCTTAATTGATTTTGATTCCAAAGAAAGGGAATAAAAATTCCTCTTATCAAATTAGATTGGAATAGCAGAAACAAAATCAATTAAATAAAGCTAAGGAAAGAGAATATTAAATAAGCACACTTAGCTTAGATGAAGCACAGAATTATCTCTCAGAAGTTCGACGAAGATTGGCTTGAATGGATTAATTAATTCAATGATTACTTCTGAGATTCGTGCTCTATTTATAGGTGAGCAGATCGCGTGTTTGACTGGTCTAGAGAGCTCTTCGACTAGTCGAAGCAATAACAGATATTTGAAAAATTAGGTGTGATAAGCTTTGACCGTTCTACGACTGGTCGAAGGACTCCTTCGACTGGTCGTAGGTCACCTTCGACTGGTTGAAGGTCACCTTCGACTGGTCAAAGAACTTAAATTTCATCGCTGGACTTTGAGTCGAAGATGCAGTCGACACTGTTCCTTCGATTGGTTGAACAGATTCCTGGACTAGTCGAAGCCTAACAGAAATTATCCGATTTTTGTAACAAACTTACGATTGATCGAGAAATTTCTTAGACTGGTCGAAGCAACTCTAGGACTAGTCGAAGAACAGACCAAACGTATGTAAAATAAACATTCGATTTATGTATCCAAAGTGACCTACTTCTAAGGTCAACCTAAGGTCAGTCAAACCTTAACCATGAAGTAAGGACATTGAAACATTAGGAAGTAGTGACCTTGAAGTATGTGCCTTGAAGTCTTGATGTAGTTCAATCTTGAAATCTTGATGTAGCTCAATCTTAAAAGTGTCTTGAGTTCTTTATGAACTGCCTTGTACTCTTCTTGAAGTCTTGCAGCTTGAGTCATGTCTTGTGAGTAGTTCTTGCATTCAAGTTTGATCTTTGTACTCGTGAGCTTTGCTTGTTGTGAGCTTAGCTTGTTCATGAATGTTGATCTTTGAGAGAGCTTCACTTATGCAAGATATATAATAGTGATTTTGGCACCACAAATTTGACAACAAACAGGGATATAAAATATAGCACTTACAAGCTTGAACTCGAAAGCTTCTTGAAATCTTGAGTCTTGAACTAAGTCGAACATTCTCACATTCTCGAGTCTTCTTGACTTGTGAACTTTGTTTGTCTATCGAAGCTGATCTTGTGAGACTTTTGTCTTGACTTGACATAACATGTGTAGAGTTTTGTTCTTCACATATGCAAGCTTCATAACAAGATACATACAGTGTATTTGGCACCACAAATTTGACAATATAGTGAAGCTATCAACTATAGCACTTACAATCTCCCCCTTTGTCAAATTAGTGACAACACACACTTACAAGATATATGTCATAAAACAGAATATCTGGTTAACGAATCATGCACCAATTAATATCAACCAGCACATATACATAATAGCATGAACCTGTAAATCAATTCAATATATTCAACCTCAACACATACTCAATATATTCCACCTCAACACATACTCCCCCTGAGTAACATACATCTATTAAACATCACCATTCTCCCCCTATTTTGTCACAATATAACAAAGGAAGCAATGAACAAATAGCTGAGGAGTTAAAAAAGAGATAATCATATAATTCATAAATAGAGATATGTCAAAAGTAGCAACAAGCTCACGAACAGAGAGAGAGTAGAGAATTAAAGTTATTACAGTCCAAAAATGAACTAATGAGCCAGATGAAGGAGAAGGGATGGAATTATCAAGTTGATGCATGCCCTTATTCAAGCGCCTAAGATATTTGGCGCATATATTTGAACTGTAACTCATGGGCAACATTCATGTTATCTATCTTAACATTCAAATTTTCAAACTTCTCTTCCAATCCACGTAAACACGCATCAAATTCAGATGGTGCATAATCAGGATTATTTGTGGAATCAGAATCAAGTTCTTCAAAAATATCATCCATGTTAATATCATCAGGAGGAAGATCATTAGCTTCTTCCTCATGTCCAGCTTTGGCACCACCATTACCATCACCTTAACCAGGAAGTATATCCAGCTTCATCTTATTAAGGTTAGAATTGTTAAATATCAGATGATGGATAGGGGGTTCTTCAACAGGCATGTCAACTAACATATGTTTAGCCAACATAGTCATCAAAATAGCAAAAGGGATGTCACTGTGACCTGGATGGAGTCGAAATTGAATAATATGGTGACAAATCAAGGATGGTAAACAAATATGAGCACCTCTGGCAACAGCATGAAGAACACGAACCATGAAGGACGTCAATTCGGATTTATTACCAGATCTAGGATACAAGTTAGACATAAAAATCTTGTGAAGAATTATGTACTTGGGTAACAAAAACTTTGAAGGGAGCGCATTCCCTTTATGTGTCCATTGAACATCTAAATTGCATAAATCTCTAGTAAGCATGCGTTTTTCAATGACCGAGGATTTATCAGATAATTATGAATAAGAATGCCCTCATCATTCACAGGAATTTTCATAAGAGCTGAAATCAAATGACGATCAACGTCAAATAGTCCTTCTCTTGTGGCTATCGTAAAAGTTAAATTATCCAATGAAAAAAAACTTATGCATGCGAACATGGACTGGGCAATGGACCGGTATGCTAACCCACCCCAATGCAATAAGTTATCCCAACCTATAGTCTGAAGAATAAGAAGGATATCAAATGGAACAACATGATTAACATCAACTGGATGTTCAACAATAACATTACGCAATCTGATGTCCCGAACATAAGATGGATCATCATCAGAGGCCCGAAGATGACGCTTAGTAAGAGGAGCAGATCTGGATGAAGATGGACCACAGGATGTTGTCTTTTTACCTCTAGATGTCATTTGCAATAAGAATTTCAAGGAAACAAAAAGTTGCAAAGGATTGAGAAGCGGGTTTTCTCAAATTAGATTTTGGGAGTAGAAAAACCACAAATCACAACAAAACTATAAATAGACAACTTCAAAAAAGAAGTAGAAGCAAACTTGACACAAATCCACAAGAAATAAATAAATGGAACACTAACCTCGAAGGATTTGGAAGGTGGGTTCGACTAGTCGGACGTCGGCTAGTCGGAGAGGAAAGTTAAAATAAGGAAGAAATGAAAATTTTCCCAATTTAAGTCAATCACCGCGATTTACGACTGGTCGTGGGTTGGCTTCAACCGGTCGTGACACGACAGGTCGAGGAAATCCTCGACTGGTCGAACATCACCAAAAATCTGATTTCATGCATATTACACAAAAATTGAAATTTAACCTAGCAAAAATATACAATATGATACAAATAGGCATAAATAATCATTTTAGAATGCACATGCCAAGATCAAATTTCATTTTGCTAAACCTGCTTTTATCGAGCGGTTTAGTGAAAATGTCAGCACGTTGATTCTCAGTAGAGATATATTCCAAAGATATAACTTTTTCTTCTACTAATTCACGAATATAATGAAATTTAATTTCAATGTGCTTAGTACGAGAATGCTGAATAGGGTTTTTCAAAATATTTATGGCACTGGTATTATCACAATATAATAACATAGAATCCTGTTTAATTCCATAATCACTTAGCATACGATTCATCCAAACTAGCTGTGTGCACGCATTACCAGCTGCGATATATTCAGCTTTAGCAGTTGAAAGTGATATAGAACTTTGTTTCTTGCTGAGCCAAGAAACTAAACAGTTTTCAATATAAAAGCAACCACCACTAGTAGATTTTCTATCATCTAGACTACCAGCCCAGTCAGCATCCGAGTACCCAGCTAATTGAACACTTATGTCATGAGGATACCAGAGACCGAGATTAACAGTACTTGCGGCATATCGCATAAATTGTTTAACAACAATTAAATGAGATTCTTTAGGATCAGACTGATATCTAGCACAAATACCAACACTTAAAGCAATATCAGGTCTACTAGCAGTTAAGTACAGCAAACTACCAATCATACTCCGATATAATTTTGGATCCACATTTTTTTCTACAGAATCTCTTGAGAGTTTTAAGGTTGTACTCATAGGAGTATCAAAATTCTTACCTTTCTCAAATCCAAATCTCTTAATCAAATTCATAGCATATTTAAATTGAGAGATGAACATTCCATCAGGTCGTTGTTTTACTTGTAACCCAAGGAAATAATTCAATTCCCCAACCGTGCTCATTTCAAACTAAGATTTCATCAAATCTGCAAACTCAATAGTCATGTCAGTACAGGTAAATCCATAAATAATATCATTAACGTAGATTTGAACCATTAAGATATCTTCATTATGTTTCTTAACAAACAATGTTTTATCAACACTTCCCATTTGAAAGTTATGACTGAGTAAAAACTTAGTCAATTTCTCGTACCATGCCCTGGGAGCTTGTTTTAGGCCATAGAGAGCTTTTTTAAGACGGTATACATGATCAGTAAACTTAGGGTCTTCAAACCCTGTAAGTTGTTCAACATATACTTCTTCATGTAAATCGCCATTTAAAAAGGTACTCTTTACATCCATTTGATAAATTTTAAACTTTCTGAAGCATGCAATGGATATAAAAAGTCTGATTGATTCAAGGCGAGCAACTAGAGCAAAGGTTTCATCGTAATCGATACCTTCAATTTGAGTGTACCCTTGTATAACTAATCTTACCTTATTTCGAATAATATTTCCAAGCTCGTCAGACTTATTTTTAAAAATTCACTTTGTTCCGATAATATGTTTATCTTTAGGTCTAGGAACAAGATACCAGACATCATTTCGAACAAATTGATTAAGTTCTTCTTGTATAGCAACTATCCAGTTTTCATCAGCAAGAGTGTCTTTTACGTTAGATGGTTCTATCTGGGATGTAAAACATACATAATTACATATATCCTCAAGTTGTTTACGGGTATGAACACCAGTGAGAGGGTTTCCAAGAATCTGTGGATGATCTTTAACAATCCTCAATTCAGAATTAGTCTGATTAGATGAAGTATCAGGTTTATCAATTACAAGAACTTCATCATTATCTGGACTTGAGACTGGTGTGTTTAAGCGATCATCAATGACCACATTAATGGACTCTTGAATCAACCGGTCTTTTTGTTCAGAATCCTATAAGCTCGACTGTTTAAAGAATATCATAAAAAGATCCCTTCATCACTCTTCGTATCGAACTTTCCCAGATTCTCACGATCTCGTAAAATATAGCACTTGCTGCTAAAAACTCGAAAGTATTTGACAGTAGGCTTTTTATCGAACCACATTTCGTAAGCCGTTTTATTATTACCTTTACTAGTGTAAACCCGGTTAATGATATAACAAGCTGTATTGACAGCTTCAGCCCAAAGATTCTTAGAGAGCTTCATGCTATTCAACATGACATTAGCCATTTCTTAAAGCACTCTAATTTTCCTTTCAACTATACCATTTTGTTGTAGAGTTTTGAGCGCTGAGAATTCATGTAACATTACCTGGTCGCTACAGAATTTCTCAAAACCGTTATTCTCAAATTCAAATCCATGATCACTACGAATCTTACTGACTTGAGAACTCTTTTCAGTTTAAATCCTTTTGAGAACCTTTTTCACTTCTTCAAGGGTTTCTGATTTGTCCCTTAAGAAAACAACCCATGTATATCTGGTAAAATCATCTACTATTACCAAGATATATCTTTTACCACCTCGACTTTCCGTCCTTGTAGGTCCTACAAGATCCATATGGAGAAGCTCGAGTGGTCTTGATGTGGTATTGGAATTTACCTTTTTGTGTGAGTTCCTTGTTTGTTTGCCAATCTGGCATTCACCACATATTTTATTAAATTTTTGTAGTTTGGGTAGACCTCTTATAAGTTCTTGTTTGCTCAATCTATAAAGATTTCGGTAATGTACATGTCCATGACGTTTATGCCATAAATCAGTCTCGTTTGTATGGACCATGTAACAAGATTGACTAGTTGAGCTGGATTCACTTATAATATAGCAGTTTTCAGACGTTCTATGTCCAGTTAAAATTACCGAACCCTTGTTATTTAGAATCTCACAACTTTAATTAGAAAATCTTACACTATGGTCATTATCGCATATTTGAGATATGCTAAACAAGTTATGTTTTAGGCCTTCAACATATAAAACATTTTTGAACAAAGGGAGGTTATGAAGCTGAGTTGTACCTTGGCCCATAATCTTGCAGTTGCTGCCATCACCAAATGTGACTGAACCATCAGTCATGTCTTTAAGATCGGTGAATAAAGCCTTGTCACCTGTCATATGCCTTGAGTATCCACTATCTAAGTACCACTTCGAATGGCTTGTAACTTTAAAAGCAGTGTGGTCGACCAAGCAAGTAACTTTAGGAACCCATTTCATTACTGTTTTGGGTTTAAGAGTATAGTTAGTCTTCTTGTATTTGTGATTTTTGTACTAATGACCCATTGAGTTAGATTTTAAGAGCTCCTTAAGCAAATCAACTATTTTTTCAGCTAAAGGGTTTTGGTTTTGATTTTTGTAATTGATATGGTTACCTCTAGTTTTGAAAGATTGAAAAGGCTTAACATTTTTATAACACATTTGACTTGAACTTTTCTCTTTTGAGTTAGAGGATTCTCCTTTTACAAACTTGGGAGGAGTATTCTTCTGTTTAGGAGGAATATTTTTGTCGTAGCCCAAACCGGATCGGTCGCCACATTTTCTTGATCCAGTTAAAAGTTTTTCTAATTTTGGATCACCTTGGGCATACCTCCACGTATCCTTTAAACTCAAAAGAGAAGAAACTTCAAGTTTAAGTTTATCATTTTCAGATCTCAAATTTTCAATAAGGGTGGTTTTGAAATCCAAATCGCACTTTGTTTTTTCAAAACAGTCTCAAATATGGGACTTTTCTAAAACAATAGATTCAAATCTTTCTCTAAGCCCTGAAAACCTTTCTTTTTTAAGTTTTAGTTTTATAGCAATTTTACAACTTTCCTTATATAGGGCATTATAAGCATCTTGAAGATCTTCTTCATTATCATGATCATTATTCAGATTTTCTTCACTGGTTGAATCATCATGATCTGAAAAAGTGAACTTGGCTAGAGTCATAAGGGCCTTAACTTCATTGCCCGACTCGGTTTCAGAATCTTCTGATTTAGAAGAGGCTTCAGTGCCAGAAGATTCATCCCAAGTAGCCAACATTCCTTTCTTTTTAAGTTTGTCCTTTTTAGGACACTTGTTTGCTAGATGCCCATATTCTTGGCAATTGTAACATTGACTATCTTTCAAAGATTTCTAAGATTTAGATCTTTTCTTATCATTCGATTTTTGAAAATCAACCCTCTTTTTACTTTTGAAAATCTTGTAAAACTTTTTCACTAAAAGAGCCATATCGTCTTTAGAATTTTCAGAATTTTCTTGAGAAATACTTTTGAAAGAGTTAAGGGCTATTGATTTACCTTTAGGAGCTTTAAAAGTTAACTCGTAGGTTTGTAAAGACTCAATCAATTCTTCTACCCTCATATTTTCTTTATCACAAAGTTCCTGGATCGCGGTTACCTTAGAGTTGAACCGTTCAAGTAGTGAGTGTAGTATCTTTGTACACACTTTACTTTCTGCGATTTTATCACCAAGACCCCACATAAAATTTACAATGTCTTTTAATCTTGTATAAAAGTCCATAAACATTTCATTCTTCTCCATCTGAATTTCTTCAAATTTGGTTGTGAGGAGTTGGACTTTAGATTTTTTGACAATTGAAGTACCCTCGTGTGTCATTTCTAATATATCCCAAGCTTACTTTGCAGCATTACAGGATTTAATTCTTTTGAACTCATCCGGTGATAGTGTGCAAGTGATTGCATTTAGTGCTTTTGCATTTGCACTACACTCACTTTTCTGAAGTGTGGTCTAAGAAGTATAAGGTGTTATTCTCATTGATTTTGATCCATTAATATCAGTCACTTCAATTGTAGGAGGGATCCATTCAGCCACTGTGGCAAGCCACACACTTTCATCCATAGATTTAAGGAAAATCCTCATCTGGGCTTTCCAATAGGCATAGTTGGAGCCATCAAAGGGTGGAGGCCTAGTAACTGAAAGGCTATCAAAATTTGACATCTTATAGCTTAGATCGTTAGCTTAGGAAATGAATCCAAAAATAAAGCAATTAAAACAAGCTATTAGGCTCTTATACCACTTGAAATGGCCAAGCTATATGTCCTAGAGGGGGGTGAATAGGACAATGCCAAATATAAAATAAATATAGCGGAAATAAAATAATGGAGATAGCCAAATAAATAAATCAATTCACAACGCTGAATACAACCTCAAAATTCAAATCTTGAGAGATTGATACAAAAGTTGTTCTAAGGACAACCTTACACCAAAAACCAAAGTTTATGGTAGGACAACCTTATTTCTAGAAAGGTCTTTGTATCAAGAACTCAAACCGAAGAGGAACAAATAAACTCAAACTATACTGAGGAATAAAATGTAATCTCAAATATTGATTATTCTAAGGATAACCATGCACCATAAAAATGGCAGGGCAACCTTATTAGAACAAATAGAGAAACTGAAGCTCAAACTAATAATAGCAAGAGATAAATTGCGGAAATATAAATCTAAACTATTACACCATTCCCCACTAAGCTTGAGAGAAAATGATTATAACATTCACATCCATATACATCCCACAAATGAATAATCAAAGATAGGAAAATGAAGCACACATCCACACAACACAAAGAGTTATAGTGGTTCGCCTGTGTGTACACCAACTGTTCAACAACAGCCACACAGAATGCTACTCCACTCCTAATATCCTCACACAGGGGATATTAGCGTTCATTATCAAATAGGTTTTCACAGGTTCACCCAAAACCTGAAAAATTGAGTCTTTTTCAAAGGGCTTACACGATTCAAAAACCCTCACTTTTGAGTTTTCTGGCTCTCCTCAGATAACCAACAACTTTGAGATTTTTCTGGCTTAACCTCAAATAAAACCAAATTCAGTAAATTACACAAAATGTAAAATACCTAGTCGTAGCAAGTCGGAAGAACCAAGTCGGAGTAGAGATTTGAATGTCAAAGTTCAATGTCCAATACTCACTATATAATGGTTCTAAGTTCTAATAGATTTTAACTTAAAGCGAATGGGCTAGCTTTAATTGATTTTGATTCTAGAAAAAGGAAAACAACACTTCCTCTTTTCAAATCAGATTGGAATACAAGAAGCAAAATCATTTTAAAAAGCTAAAGAAAGAAAATATTAAATATGCACACTTAGCTTAAATAGAGCGCAGACTTATCTTTCAGAAGGCCGAATTAAATTAGCTTGAATTTCATATTTTATTCTAAGATTCGTGCTCTATTTATTCGTGACCAATTCACGTCTTCGATTGGTCTTAAGTCGCTACGACTGGTCGTAGGACCAACTGATATTTGAAAATTCGAGCACAATAAGATAAGGCAGTTTCACGACGGGTCGTAAGTAGTCTACGACTGGTCGAAGAACACCTTCGACCGGTCGAAGGATGCTCACGACTAGTCGAAGCAAGTTGAATTTCATCCCTATAGTTTGAGTTGAAGGTCTACGACAGGTTGAAGAAGCAGTCGACACTGTTCATATGACTAGTCGAACAGACCCCAGGACTGGTCGAAACTTAACAAAAATTCTGAATTTTTGCAACAAACTGACGAATGGTCCAGATAAATCTAGGACAGGTCGAAGTGTGCGACCCGACCCTAGTTCCCATGTTTGCATGTATGTGTATGAGTATGCATCTTGTTCATCATGGTCTCGCGGTCCTACCGGTCGAATTCCGGCGACCCGCGACCTTCGAATTGTGTTTACGGTCACATTGAGTCCGGTCATATAGACCTGACTCGGATCGACCCAAGACCTATGCCATCTCGTTCATATCGTCGCTGCGGTTCCAACGACACGTCTTGTGTGTCAATCCGACCTATGGATCAAAAGTTATGAGCATTTCATTTTGTGGCCCACTTTTTGTACAAATGCATGTGGACCACCTCCATGGCACAATTTTCCATGCACACCACACGCACACACTACACAATTGCATGGAATTGACACTACCCACCTAGACACCACCCAAACCTAGCCTAAGTATAGCAACATTGTTATTGTCACCATAGGCTATGATTACTTCTCTTAAATAGTTTTTTTCTCTCTCTTCCCCTCTCATTTCCCTCCATTGCTGAAATTTTCAGCAACTTCTCTTCCTTCTCCCTCTCTTCTCCAGCCCCCTTACCCCCATCATACTCCCAATCCCTCCATTTGAACTAGATCTCCACCATTGAATTCCATTCTTTGCTCCAAGAGCTTCATGGAGTAGAAGTTTGGGAGTGAGATCACAAGTGGGTAACTATGATCTTGCTGATCTAATTTTATATCTTTAAATCTTCTTATTTCTTTTGTATGGATCATATGGGGCCCACCAATCCATGGTGGAGACCCCATTTGACCCCATGGATGTGGCCTTTTGGCCCATCCTACATGCATGTCATGATCCATGATGGGGTCATTTTCTATGGACCCCATCATTATGTATGTAATGATCCACTCCATCTCAAGGTCATCTAGACCTAAGGGTCATGTTGGGATGACATTTCAACCATCCATAGCAATTATAGATCATGCATGTAGTGATTTCATGTTGCATGTACAATCAATGTAGTTATATGGGTATGATTCATTCTTGGGAGGGCCCATTAGTGGCGGGGCCCTACCCTATGGCCAGATTATGTTTCTTCTCCATATTTTCTTTCCTATCTTTACAGTAAATCTGATGTATGTGGGGCCCACTTGATGTGCCATGCAACTAGGCCCAAGTGGTTAGACATCTAAGCCCACCTTATTGCCCCATATTGTTGGCATGTTTTGGACAGCCTTTGGGCTTGATTTTATGGATGATCTTGGAAGGGGCTTGGGTCTAAGAGTTTTGTGACCCATCTAGGTGGACCCCACCATGAGAAAATGCTGATGTATTTCCCTTTTAATTATCTTTTGAGGTGGTTTGGACAGCAACATGTTGCTGTCCAAATCTGCCTGGACAGATTTTTGGGCGACTTTGGGGCCTGATTTATGGGTCTTTGTTGGGAATAATGAAACAAAATAATATGTGATTCTTTTACCCTTATGACCCACCTACAACCATACCAAGTTTCAGCCCCATCTGACCTTCATTGGGGTCCGAAAGGAGTGGTCCAAATGAGGTGGACAGTCTGGATTTTTCTGCACTGTTCCAGCAACATTCTACCCTGGACAGGTTGGAATTCTAAAATTTATTAAAATACTTTTGGGTGTCTAAAAATTATAAAAATTTACAGAGAGGTGGTCCACTCATGTTAGGACCAACCTACAAAATTTTGGGGCTAATGGACACCTGTACACACCATGGTGGTGGCTGGACCGGCCCATTACAATATGGTGTCCAGATCAGTCCGATTTTTAGGATAGATTGAATTCTTTAAATAAATTAAAATATTTTTAAATATCCAAAAATTCTGAAAATTTGTGAAATTGTTTTTCACTTATGGTGGGACCTACCTACTAAGTTTCAGAGCCAATGGACCCCTGTGCACACCGTGGAGAGGGCCGGACTGGCCCACCACATTGGGACGTCCAGGTCTGTCCGATTTTCTGGACAGACTGTTTTGTTCAAATTAATTAAAATACTTAGGAATGTCTAATAATTCTGAAATTTTTTGGGAGTGTGTCCCATCTATTTAAGTATCACTCTGAAAATTTCAACCCCAACTGACCTCATTTGGGCATCCAAAAGAATGGCCAAGATGGTTGGCTTGCCAGAATTTTCTGCTGTGCAGTCCAGCAATATGCCTTGATAAAAATTATAATTCAAAAATGTTTCCTCTGATGGTGGGCCACCTTTTTGGGTTTTCTCTCATTGTATGCATGATGAGGGACCTTGGCCCTCAATTTCAGAGTTTTAGAGGTCCTGGGCCGACTCCAATGGAGTGCCCAAATTTAGGACAGCAACATGTTTTAATTATGTTTGGCATTTGGGCTGAAATTTTGAGGAGTGGGGCCCAACACATTGTGAAGAATCTTAGAGGTAATAATTTATACATTTAGTTCCTTAAATGTTGGGCTTAATAAATGCACTTTTGAGGCCCACCACAGTTGAATTTAATTGGGTCATGAATGTGGTTAGTTGTTGAAATCTTTGAGCCTAATTGGGCAGGAACTTTCCAGATAGGCCTATTGAATTCTTTGCCCATTTTTACCATACTATTGTATTGGATTAGTGGGCCAGATTACACAAGTATATGGGCCCTTGATTTCCCACCAAATCAACTTTATACTTGGGCCGGGTTGTAGGCCCAACTTACTTGACTAAGAACATGACATTTGCCCATGTGATTTGAGCAATGGGCTGCCCACTAGGCCACCACAATATATGGGATTAGTAGCCTTTATGTTGGGCCCTAACCTTTCCCCTATGGGCCCATAGTGGGATATATGGGTTGGGCTATGTGTGTTCCCCTTGGACCCATGTTTTGGTTGGGCCTTGGGCCGCCTTTCTGAAGCCCAACATGAATGTATGTGGTATGTAATGGCTGCTCATTTCTTATTTCTAATGTTATGTGGGCCTTGGGCCTTGATCCATAATCAATTAGAGATGGGCTACCTCTTGGGGACCAATTGTGGTTGGACGTCCACATTGGTGGCCCTAAGGTAGGCTCATGGGCTTCTATGGGTGGTTAAAGGCCCACCATAGACCCTTGCTAGGCTCGTTTCATCTATTTAGGCCCATATCATTGTTCTCCTTAGTCTCATGGGCTACCCCAGGTATATGGGCCCCGACTAGAGGTTGTATTCCTTATGAGAAATTGGTTAAGTACCTAGGCCCTTCATGGTTAGGTAGAGAGTTCATCTTCACCTCATTGACACCCCTATTCATCTTCATGGCCCACTCCCATACGCATCATTTGCATGCTTGGTTGAGGTATTATTGGCCATGGTTGTGTCATTGTGTAGGACATGTTGGTATCTCCCCGAGAGATGGATGCTTGGGATTGATGCATGGGTGATTGTGTGATTTATGCATCTGACATTGCATAGCTTATGGATATCCGCCCTTACTTCATCAGGGCCTTGCCTCCACAAGGGTATTCATGGATGGCTGTATGTGTGGACACCAGAAATATTAGTTGAGCATACCAGGTGCATAGGATGCCCTTGGGTGAAATTCCCAAAACTTCCATGGTACCAAGGATCTGCTCCAACGCCGTGACCAGGTGGAATATATGAGCGCACGAGGGCGTTATACCATTAGGCCGCGTCTCCCACTGTTGTGTAGTCGGTTGGATAGGGGTGTGGCCTTACCTGCCTGATGTGAGGAGGCATTGTTAGGCTGAGTCTGACCAGCTCGTAAATGGGTCCGCTACCGTCAGGCCTTGTTGGTGATTGGTTGTCTACAGGCGGGTAGTGAGGTCTCTTATGCTCGTTTGACTGTGCGGGGTCTGTAGAGCGGCAGTCATTTAGCAGTGTAATAGACCCCGGTGATTTCCTTATGATTGGAAATGTACTTGACATATGGTTTGGATATGAGCACTGGCATTACTTGCATCACATTAGCATTGACTGTGTAAGCCCCTTCATGTATTGCCTTGGTATGGCATCCAGTACTCATCGCATCATATTCATAATAAGCCTTGGTAAGGCTAGTGATATTCTCATTGAGCATATTTCCCTTCATGCATCTCCTACTATTGTTCTGTGCACCATTGTCACACACTTACACTACCCTCTAAGCTTCTATAAGCTTATGCACGATTGATGCGTGCAGGAGACTCTAGGCAGGCGTCGTAGCAGCAGAGCGTGGAGTAGAACTAAGCATTTGAGGACTCCAGTGTTGCCGACCTTTTTCTCCTTTCCTTTTTGTCTCATGTATGTCCTTATGGACCTTATGGATGATTGTAAAAGTTTATATTCTTAGTGGATTTTGTGATATGTGTCTTGTTATTCTCAGATATACTTGCAGTGATCTTGGGTATGCTCGTGTTAGAAATGATTATACTGTTATGAAAATCCTCCTTGTAGGATCCCAGGATCGGAACCTGCCTTAGGAACCGAGAATGGGATGCTACGGAGGCTGTTGCGGCCAGAACCGGCCATCGGGTTCCATGTGAGTCCGATTACCGAGTCTGGGGTGTGACAGGAGTTGGTATCAAAGCATCGCAAGTAATTCTGGAATAACTCAGGATAACATCGCATGTCTGCCAAGAACATAGGACAAGTAGTGTCCCGAGATTCTTCCTTAGCTCCGTATTGAGCCTGCAATTGTCCTGATTCCTTGCGTCGTCATTATTTTGTAGACAATGCCGCGTGGACGTGGCGCCCATGGTCGTGACACCCGTGGTCGTGGCACCCGTGGTCGTGGTGCCCGTAGACGAGGCACCCGAGGTACCCATCCTACTCGAGCACATCCTGCTCCCATTCTTGAGGATCATATTCCTGAGGTCCCGATCCGGCCTGCTCCCCTCATTGAGCCCGTAGCACCCGTACCTCCAGTTGCTCCAGTTCCCCCACCTATTCCCCCTCCTCAGCCTGCAGTTCCAGTTACTGAGACTCATGCTCCGCCGGCCGTACCCGTGCCTCCGCCCGAGGCGAGTGTCGCCCCTGCCTTTCCGACAGTACCTATAGGAGCTGAGCATTTCCAGCAGCTGATGCAGCTGGTTGCCACCGCATTGCAGACCCGTCAGCCAGCTACCACTGAGGTTTCCGGGCAGTCTGACCTACCGCGTGCTAGTGCGATGGCCCGAGAGTTCCGGCAGCATGATCCCCCGAGGTTTAGTGGTGATCCTGACCCTTTTGCAGCTGAGGCTTGGCGCACTGAGGTTGCGAGGATTTTTGACACTATTCAGTGTCCTGTGGGCCAGAGAGTATCCCTTGCCCCTACCTTCTTCAGGGTGAGGCCCGACACTGGTGGACATCCGTGTCCAAGATGGTCGGGGCTCAATTCGTTTGGACATGGGAGGAGTTTGTGACCCGCTTCGACCAGAAGTTCTTCCCTGAGCATGTTCAAATCCAGCGGACGATCGAGTTTGAGACCCTAGTGCAGGGCGATATGACTGTATCTCAGTATGAGGCCCGTTTCTTGGCCTTGTCTAGATTTGCTCCTCATCTCACCAGCGATGAGAAGATGAGGGCCCGTCGTTTTGTGACCGGTTTGCGTCCTGCCCTTCGCAGTCGTGTAGTGGGGCATTGCTTGGAGACATTTGACCAGGTTGTGCATCGGGCACTAGTTAATGAGGACGACTGGGCTATGATCCAGAGATCGAGAGAGCAAAGTTCCGGTGGAGACCGGAAGAGGAGTGCACCAGCCAGCAGTTCTAGGCAGCATCATCAGCAGAGGAGGAGGGGCAGATCAGGGTATCGGCAGCTTACGGCTCAGTCAGTAGCCTCTTCATCGTCATCAGCACCGCCAGCTGCTTCATCTTCTGACCCCTTTTCAGCAGCAGCGGCCACCGTCAGCATCTTCTGAGGAGGACAGGCCGGGCATTGGAGGCGTGAGTACCCTCTCCCCATTCAGCAGCAGCGGCCACCGCGGTTGCCCCCTCCTCGTCCTCCTCAGCAGCAGCAGAGAGCACAGCTTCCACCCGCCGCTCCTAGGGCTCCTCCTCAGCAGCAGAGGCAGTCAGGCAGACCACCTCAGCAGAGACAACAGCAGCATAGACAGCAGCAGCAGCGACAGCAGCAGCCGCAGCACCAGCAGAGGGGATATCCGTATGTTGTTCGATCCCTGGGTCCAGTGTGTATAGCAGCCCATCAGGCTCAGATTCAGGACCCTCAATCTTCCGGTTTGCTTCCCCTACCAGCTCAGGGCCGTTTTTATTCTGCGCAGTAGGCGTCAGGCCAGGACCTGCAGTCATCGACCGGTGGAGTCGTTGAGGGTATTCTTCTTGTTTCTGCTTGTGTTGCTCATGTTTTGTTTGATTCTGGCGCTTCCCATTCTTTTGTGGTCGAGCAGTTTTGTCGATCGACCGGTATTCCGTCGGAGACCGTGTCTGAGGCCTTGACCGTTTCGACTTCCATGGGGAAGTCTATTGTGCTAACCCGTCGCTGTCCTTCTTGTCCGATGTTAGTGGGCGAGATGTTCCTCCCTGCCGATCTATTCATGATGCCGATGGAAGGATGTGATGTGATTCTGGGTATGGACTGGCTTGCGGAGTATCATGCCATCTTGGACTGTGCCGCGAGGACAGTCACTTTTCATATCTCAGGCTTGCCAGTGTTCCAGTTCGTCGCCGAGCCCAGAGGAGAGCTGCTATCTAGTTTATTGGCTTCGGTCGTTGAGGATTCTATCGCAGAGAGTATTGAGCAGCTGTCAGTTGTTTGCGAGTACCCAGATGTGTTTCAGGAGATACCGGGTTTGCCGCCGCGTCGGCAGGTGGAGTTCCAGATTAATTTGGTGCCCGGTGCCGCGCCTATCTCGAAGGCCCCCTACCGGATGGCACCGTTAGAGTTGAGGGAACTGCAGGAGCAGTTAGATGAGCTCCGGGAGTTAGGTTTTATTCGTCCTAGCAGTTCACCTTGGGGAGCCCCGGTATTGTTTGTGAAGAAGAAGGATGGTTCGTTGCGACTCTGTGTAGATTATCGTGAGCTCAACAGAGTCACCATCAAGAATCGATACCCGCTCCCCCGTATTGATGATCTGTTTGATCAGTTGCAGGGTGCGCAGTATTTTTCCAAGATAGACTTGTGTTCCGGTTACCATCAGATTCGGGTCCGAGAGGAGGACATTCCGAAGACGGCTTTCTGAACACGCTATGGTCACTTTGAGTTTCTGGTCATGTCATTCGGACTGACCAACGCGCCCGCCGTATTCATGCAGCTGATGAACGAGGTTTTTCGGCCGTTCCTCGGTCAGTTCGTGGTGGTATTCATTGATGATATTCTTGTATATTCGAGAACCCGAGAGGACCATGCTGAGCACCTGCGGATTGTGCTTGAGACCCTCCGCGCCCACCAGCTATATGCGAAGCTGGAGAAGTGCGAGTTTTGGCAGGAGGAGATGAAGTTCCTCGGTCACGTAGTGACGAGGGAGGATGTCGCTGTGGACCCCTCGAAGGTTGATGCAGTGCGTCAGTGGGGCCAACCCACGAATGCGTCCGAGATTCGCAGCTTCCTTGGTCTAGCAGGATATTATCGACGATTTATCGAGAGTTTCTCCCGTATTACAGTACCGCTGACCCGGTTGACGCGAAAGGGCATCGAGTTTGTCTAGAGTGACGCTTGTGAGAAGGCATTTGCGGAGTTGAAGGACCACCTCACGTCCGCTCCTGTTCTCACTCTTCCGGATGGGAGTGAGGGTTTTGTTGTTTTCACCGATGCCTCTAGAGTTGGCTTGGGTGCTGTACTGATGCAGCACAGGAAGCCAGTGGCGTATGCCTCGCGCCAGCTTAAGGTCCATGAGCTGAACTACCCCACTCATGATTTGGAGCTTGCAGCAGTTGTCTTCGCACTGAAGGTGTGGAGGCATTATCTATACGAGGTCAGGTTCGAGCTCTTCTCAGATCATAAGAGCTTGAAGTATCTATTTTCACAGTCCGAGTTGAACCTGCGTCAGAGACGATGGATGGAGTTGTTGAAGGATTATGATTTTGACCTTCAGTACCACCCAGGCAAGGCAAACGTGGTTGCGGACGCGCTCAGCCGTCAGCCACGAGGCCTGGTGGCACATATGATGGTCCGACAGTGGCAGATGCTCGAGGATGTTTCAGAGTTTGAATTTGAGTTCGGTCTGCAGTCTTCCATTGTTCAGCTTTTGAGCTTGTCGATTCAACCCTCTTTGGTGGCTAGGGTGATTGAAGCTCAGCAGTCGAACGAGTCACTTCAGGAGTACCGAGTAGAGGCCGCCTCCATGGAGCAGTCAGACTGGCAGATTGGTTCCGATGGTGGATTACGCTTTAGAGGCCGATTGTGTGTCCCGGACGCGCCAGAGTTACGTCGTGATCTGATGACCGAGGCACACCGATCGAGACTTACTATTGACCCGGGCTCCACGAAGATGTATCTTGATATGAGGAGGCAGTACTTCTGGCAGGGGATGAAGCGCCAGATTGCGAGTTTTGTGGCCGAGTGTGACACATGCCAGCGTGTTAAGGCCGATCATCAGAGACCCCCTGGTCCCTTGCAGCCGTTGAGCGTTCCAGAGTGGAAGTGGGAGTACGTATCGATGGACTTCATCGCAGGTTTGCCGAGGACTCAGCGCGGTCACGATACCATCTAGGTTCTCATCGATCGTTTAACAAAGTCGGCTCATTTCATTCCAGTGCGTGCTTCCTGGTCTATGGACCGGTTGGCAAGGATATTCATTGAGGAGATAGTGAGACTGCACGGCGTCCCAGTTTCGATCGTTTCAGACCGAGACTCTAGATTTACGTCTCAGTTTTGGAGGAGTTTCCAGCAGGCGTTGGGGGTCACTTTGTGCCTCAGCACTGCTTATCATCCGCAGACAGATGGGCAGACTGAAAGGGTCAACCAGATCCTTGAGGATATGCTTAGAGCTTGTGTAATCGACTTTGCGGGTAGTTGGGATGAGCATATGCGCCTCACAGAGTTCACATACAACAATAGTTATCAGGCGACTATTGGCATGGCTCCTTTTGAGGCACTTTATGGTAGACCATGCAGATCTCCTAGTTGTTGGACCGAGGTTGGAGAGCGTCGTCTCTTAGGTCCTGAGCTTGTGCTGCAGATGTCAGAGGCTATTGATGTTATCAGGCAAAGGATGCGCACAGCTCAGAACCGGCAGAAGAGTTTTGCTGATCGTCGGCGTCGACCCCTCGAGTTCGCAGTCGGGGACATTGTATATCTCAAGGTCTCGCCTATGAAGGGTGTGGTACGCTTTAGTGTGAAGGGCAAGCTCGCCCCGAGATTTATTGGACCTTTTAAGATTACCAAGCGCATAGGTGCTGTGGCCTATAGGCTTGCCTTACCTCCTGAGTTGTCCACGATCCACGATGTATTCTATATTTCTATGTTGCGGAAATGTGGGTTGGATACTATTCCCGTGATTGATTGGCAGCCACTTGAGGTCCGTGAGGATGCTTCCTACATTGAACAGCCTATTCGTATTCTCGATCGGAAGGAGCAAGTCCTCAGGACCAAGGTCATTCCCTTGGTGAAGGTGCAATGGGGTCATCATTCGGAGACCGAGGCGTCTTGGGAACACGAGGCCGAGATTAGAGAGCGTTATCCCCATTTGTTTGATGATTAATAGATATGTGATTGTTTGTATTGCCTTCCTTGTAAGATGATTGTTATATGATGGTGGTGTTTTATTTTTTTTTCTTTTGTCCTAGATTGGTCAATTTTGAGGATGAAATTTCTTTGTTGGTGGGGAGGATTATGAGACCCGACCCTAGTTCTCATGTTTGCATGTATGTGTATGAGTATGCATCTTGTTCATCATGGTCTCGCGGTCCTACCGGTCGAATTCCGGCGACCCGCGACCTTCGAATTGTGTTTACAGTCACCATGAGTCCGGTCACATAGACCTGACTCGGATCGACCCAAGACCTATGCCATCTCGTTCGTATCGTCGTTGCGGTTCCAACGACGCGTCTTGTGTGTCGATCCGACCTATGGATCAAAAGCTATGAGCATTTCATCTTATGGCCCACTTTTTGTACAAATGCATGTGGACCACCTCCATGGCACAATTTTCCATGCACACCACACACACACACTACACAATTGCATGGAATTGACACTACCCACCTAGACACCACCGAAACCTAGCCTAAGTATAGCAACATTGTTATTGTCACCATATGCTATAATTACTTCTCTTAAATAGTTTTTTCTCTCTCTTCCCCTCTCATTTCCCTCCATTGTTGAAATTTTCAGCAACTTCTCTTCCTTCTCCCTCTCTTCTCCAGCCCCCTTACCCCCATCATACTCCCAATCCCTCCATTTGAACTAGATCTCCACCAATGAAATCTATTCTTTGCTCCAAGAGCTTCATGGAGTAAAGTTTGGGAGTGAGATCACAAGTGGGTAACTATGATCTTGCTGATCTAATTTTATATCTTTAAATCTTCTTATTGCTTTTGTATGGATCATATGGGGCCCACCAATCCATGGTGGAGACCCCATTTGACCCCATGGATGTGGCCTTTTGGCCCATCCTACATGCATGTCATGATCCATGATGGAGCCATTTTCCATGGACCCCATCATTATGTATGTAATGATCCACTCCATCTCAAGGTCATCTAGACCTAAGGGTCATGTTGGGATGACATTTCAACCATCCATAGCAATTATAGATCATGCATGTAGTGATTTCATGTTGCATGTACAATCAATGTAGTTATATGGGTATGATTCATTCTTGGGAGGGCCCATTAGTGGCGGGGCCCTACCCTATGGCCAGATTATGTTTCTTCTCCATATTTTCTTTCCTATCTTTATAGTAAATCTGATGTATGTGGGGCCCACTTGATGTGTCATGCAACTAGGCCCAAGTGGTTAGCCACCTTGTTGCCCCATATTGTTGGCATGTTTTGGACAGCCTTTGGGCTTGATTTTATGGATGATCTGGAAGGGGCTTGGGTCTGAGAGTTTTGTGACCCATCTAGGTGGACCCCACCCTGAGAAAATGCTGATTTATTTCCCTTTTAATTATCTTTTGGGGTGGTTTGGACAGCAACATGTTGCTGTCCAAACCTGCCTGGACAGATTTTTGGGCGACTTTGGGGCCTGATTTATGGGTCTTTGATGGGAATAGTGAAACAAAATAATATGTGATTCTTGTAGCCTTATGACCCACCTACAACCATACCAAGTTTCAGCCCCATCTGACCTTCATTGGGGTCCCAAAGGTGTGGTCCAAATGAGGTGGACAGTCTGGATTTTTCTGCACTGTTCCAGCAACATTCTACCCTGGACAGGTTGGAATTCTAAAATTTATTAAAATACTTTTGGGTGTCTAAAAATTATAAAAATTTACAAAGAGGTGGTCCACTCATTTTAGGACCAACTTACAAATTTTTGGGGCTAATATATACCTGTATACACCATGGTGGTGGCTAGACCGGCCCATTACAATATGGTGTCCAGATCAGTCCGATTTTTAGGATAGATTGAATTCTTTAAATAAATTAGAATATTTTTAAATCTCCAAAAATTTTGAAAATTTGTGAAGTCGTTTTCCAACTATGGTGGGACCTACGTACTAAGTTTCAGAGCCAATGGACCCCTATGCACACCGTGGCGAGGGCCGGACTGGCCCACCACATTGGGACGTCAAGGTCTGTCCGATTTTCTGGACAGACTGTTTTGTTCAAATTAAATAAAATACTTAGGAATATCTAATAATTCTGAAATTTTTTGGGAGTGTGTCCCACCTATTGAAGTATCACTTTGAGAAATTTCAACCCCAACTGACCCCATTTGGGCATCCAAAAGAATGGGCCAAGATGGTTGGCTTGCCAGAATTTTCTGCTGTGCAGTCCAGCAATATGCCTTGATAAAAATTATAATTCAAAAATGTTTCCACTGATGGTGGGCCACCTTTTTGGGTTTTCTCTCATTGTATGCATGATGAGGGACCTTGGCCCTCAATTTCCAGAGTTTTAAAGGTCCTGGGCCCACTCCAATGGAGTGCCCAAATTTAGGACAGCAACATGTTATAATTATGTTTGGCCTTTGGGCTGAAATTTTGAGTGGGGCCCAACACATTGTGAAGAATCTTAGAGGTAATAATTTATACATTTAGTTCCTTAAATGTTGGGCTTAATAAATGCACTTTTGAGGCCCACCACAGTTGAATTTAATTGGGTCCATGAATGTGGTTAGTTGTTGAACTCTTTGAGCCCAATTGGGCTGGAACTTTCTAGATAGGCCTATTGAATTCTTGGCCCATTTTTACCATACTATTGTATTGGATTAGTGGGCCAGATTACACAAGTATATGGGCCCTTGATTGCCCACCAAATCAACTTTATACTTGGGCCGGGTTGTAGGCCCAACTTACTTGACTAAGAACATGACATTTGCCCATGTGATTTGAGCAAAGGGCTGCCCACTAGGCCACCACAATATATGGGATTAGTAGCCTTTATGTTGGGCCCTAACCTTTCCCCTATGGGCCCATAGTGGGATATATGGGTTGGGCTATGTGTGTTCCCCTTGGACCCATGTTTTGGTTGGGCCTTGGGCCGCCTTTTTGAAGCCCAACATGAATGTATGTGGTATGTAATGGCTGCCCATTTCTTATTTCTAATGTTATGTGGGCCTTGGGCCTTGATCCATAATCAATTAGAGATGGGCTACCTCTTGGGGACCAATTGTGGTTAGACGTCCACATTGGTGGCCCTAAGGTAGGCTCATGGGCTTCTATGGGTGGTTAAAGGCCCACCATAAACCCTTGCTAGGCTCGTTTCATCTATTTAGGCCCATATCATTGTTCTCCTTAGTCTCATGGGCTACCCCAGGTATATGGGCCCCCACTAGAGGTTGTATTCCTTATGAGAAATTGGTTAAGTACCTAGACCCTTCATAGTTAGGTAGAGAGTTCATCTTCACCTCATTGACACCCCTATTCATCTTCATAGCCCACTCCCATACGCATCATATGCATGCTTGGTTGAGGTATTATTGGCCATGGTTGTGTCATTGTGTAGGACATGTTGGTATCTCCCTGAGAGATGGATGCTTGGGATTGATGCATGGATGATTGTGTGATTCATGCATCTGACATTGCATAGCTTATGGATATCCGCCCTTACTTCATTAGGGCCTTGCCTCCACAGGGGTATTCATGGATGGCTGTATGTGTGGACACCGAAAATATTAGTTGAGCATACCGGGTGCATAGGATGCCCATGGGTGAAATTCTCAAAACTTCCATGGTACCAAGGATCTGCTCCAACGCCGTGACCGGGTGGAATATATGAGCGCACGAGGGCCTTATACCATTAGGCCGCGTCTCCCACTGTCGTGTAGTCAGTTGGATAGGGGTGTGGCCTTACCTGCCTGATGTGAGGAGGCATTATTAGGCTGAGTCTGACCAGCTCGTAAATGGGTCTGCTACCGTCAGGCCTTGTTAGTGATTGGTTATCCACAGGCGGGTAGTGAGGTCTCTTACGCTCGTTTGACTGTGCGGGGTCTGTAGAGCGGCAGTCATTCAGCAATGTAATGGACCCCGGTGATTTCCTTATGATTGGAAATGTACTTGACATATGGTTTGGATATGAGCACTGACATTACTTGCATCACATTAGCATTGGCTGTGTAAGCCCCTTCATGCATTGCCTTGGTATGGCATCCAGTACGCATCGCATCGTATTCATGATAAGCCTTGGTCAGGCTAGTGATTTTCTCATTGAGCATGTTTACCTTCATGCATCTCCTACTATTGTTCTGTGCACCATTGTCACACACTTACACTACCCTCTAAGCTTCTATAATCTTACGCACGATTGATGCGTGCAGGAGACTCTAGGAAGGCGTTGTAGCAGCAGAGCGTGGAGTAGAGCTGAGCATTTGAGGACTCCAGTGTTGCCGACCTTTTTCTCCTTTCCTTTTTGTCTCATGTATGTCCTTTTGGACCTTATGGATGATTGTAAAAGTTTAAATTCTTAGTGGATTTTGTGATGTGTGCCTTGTTATTCTCTGATATACTTATAGTGATCTTGGGTATGCTCGTTTTAGAAATGATTATACTGTTATGAAAATCCTCCTTGTAGGATCCCAGGATTGGAACCTGCCTCAGGAACCGAGAATGGGGTACTACGGAGGCTGTTGCGGCCAGAACCGGCCATCGGGTTCCATGTGAGTCCGATTATCGAGTCTGGGGCGTAACATAATGTAATGCTAAGACTTGTCGAACAAAGTCCAGGACCAGTCTTAAAATAGATCAAACTCACTTATATAAAAGATATGACTTATGTATCCAAAATGACCTGCTCTAAAGGTCAACCTAAGGTCAGTCATACCTTAATAGTGAAGTAAGGACATTGAAACTTAAAGATGAGTGACCTTGAGCATAATGAAACTTGAGATCTTGGTGTAGCTTGAACTTGAAAGCTTCTTGAAATATTGAGTCTTGAACTAAGTCGAACATTCTCACATTCTCGAGTCTTCTTGACTTGTGAACATTGCTTGTCTATCGAAGCTGATCTTGTGAGACTTTTGTCTTGACTTGACATAACATGTGTAGAGCTCTGTTCTTCACATATGCAAGATTCATAACAAGATACATACAGTGCATTTGGCACCACAAATTTGACAATATAGTGAAGCTATCAACTATAGCACTTACATATTTCTTGTTGTGTCAAGAAACTAAACAATTCCCAACATAAAACATCCACCACTGGTAGATTTTCTATCATCTATCTTCCCAGCCTAGTCAGCATCCGTATAACCAACTAATTGAACATTTGTATCATGCGGATACCAGAGGTCTAGATTAGTCGTACTTGCGACATATCTAATAATTCGCTTGCTAGCATTAAGGTGAGATTCCTTAGGATCTGATTGATATCTAGCATAGATACCTACATTGAATACTATATAAGGTTGGCTCGCAGTTAAATATAACAAACTACCAATCATACTACGATATAGCCGAGGATTTACACTTTTACTTGTTGCATCCTTTGAAAGCTTAAAAGTCGTACTCATAGGAGTATCGAATTTTTTGTTATTCTCAAATTCAAATTTCTTAATCAGGTTTAAAGCATACTTGGTTTGAGAAATGAAAAT
Source organism: Magnolia officinalis (assembly GCA_021015155.1). Classification (NCBI taxonomy): domain Eukaryota; kingdom Viridiplantae; phylum Streptophyta; class Magnoliopsida; order Magnoliales; family Magnoliaceae; genus Magnolia; species Magnolia officinalis. The sequence goes on from JAJHSJ010000014.1 coordinate 25,285,062, forward strand.
ACCGTCTTCTAATTGTTTAACTTGTAAACCTAGAAAGTAGTTCAATTCTCCCACCATACTCATTTCGAACTTGGATTTCATCAACTTTGTAAACTCAATGGACAGGTTAGAGCAAGTAGAACCATAGATAATATCATCAACGTAGATCTGTACGATTAGTATGTGTTCATTGAATTTTTTAACAAAAAGAGTTTTATCAACACTCCCAATAACAAAATTATGATTTAGAAAGAACTTAGTCAATTTCTCATACCATGCCCTGAGAGCTTATTTCAAACCATAAAGTGCCTTTTTAAGGCAATACACATGATTAGATTGTTTAGGGTCCTCAAAACCCTTAGGTTGTTCAACATAAACCTCTTCATGTAGATCACCATTTAGAAATGCACTTTTAACATCCATTTGATAGATCTTAAACTTTTTAAAACATACAATGGATATGAATAATCTGATGGATTCAAGACGAGTTACTGGGGCAAAGGTTTCATCATAATCAACTCATTCTTTCTGAGTGTACGCTTGTACAACCAGTCTAGCCTTTTTTCTTATTATATTCCCTAACTCATCAGATTTATTTTTAAAAATCCACTTAGTTTCAATTATATGTTTATCAGATGGTCTTGGAACTAAATACCATACATCATTCCTAACAAATTGGTTTAGTTTATATTGCATGACAACTATCCAATTTTCATCAGTGAGTGCCTCTTTTACGTTGGCTAGTTCGATTTGGGAAGTAAAATACACAAAATTACAAATGTTTTCCAGTTGTTTTCGAGTACGCACATGAGTGAGAGGGTTACCTAATATTTGGTCAGTAGGATGGTCTTTAACTGATCGTAGTTCAGTATTGATTTGACAAGATGAGAGTCAAGTTTATCAATTACAGTGACTTCATCATCTTCTGAACTAGATGCTGGTGTGTTCAGGTGATCATCAATAACAACATTTATAAACTCCTGAATAACACTAATTCTCTTGATAAGAACACGGTATGCTCGACTATTCAAAGCATAACCTAGGAATATCCCTTCATCACTCTTAGTATCAAACTTCCTTAAAAATTTTCAGTCTCGTAAAATGTAGCACTTACTTCCAAAAATTCAAAAGTATTTAACTGTATGTTTCTTATTAAACCACAATTCATAAGCCATTTTATCTTTAAATTTTCTAATATAAACACGGTTTATAATATAACATGCAGTATTAACAGCTTCGTCCCATAAATTTTTAGGTAACTTCATGCTATTTAACATTACATTGGTCATCTCTTGTAGTACTCTATTTTTCCTTTCAACAACCCTATTTTGTTGAGGCATCTTAGGAGGAGAAAACTCATGCGATATACCATGATCGCTACAGAACTTCTTAAAATTGCTATTTTCGAATTCCAAATCATGATCGCTTCGAATTTTAACAACATTCATTTCTTTTTCAGTCTGAATATGCTTGAGTATTCTTTTAACTTCATCGAGAGTTTCAGATTTTTCTCTCGTGAATGCAACCCAAGTAAACCTGGTAAAGTCATCCATAATTACCAAGAAATACTTCTTATCACCTCTACTCTTCATTCTGGTTGGTCCAACAAGATCCATGTGGAGAAGTTCAAGAGGTTTGGATGTGGCAAAGGAGTTCACTTTCTTATGACTACTTCTTGTTTGTTTTCCAATTTGACATGCGCCACATATTTTATCCATTTTCTTCAATTTGGGTGGACCTCTAACAAGATCGGCTTTGCTCAATTTATACAAATTTTGGTAATTCACATGTCCAAGGCATTTGTGCCATAATTCGTTATCATCGGTTTGGACCATGTAACAAGATAATTTAGATGAGCAAGATTCATTCACAATATAGCAATTCTCAGATGTTCTACGACCATTTAATATCACACAACCTTTCTCATTTGAGATCTCGCATCCTTGATTTGTAAATTTAATACTATGCTTGTTATTGCAGATTTGAGATATGCTCAAAAGATTATGCTTAAGTCCATCTAAAAATAAAACATTTTCGAAAGGAGGAAGGTTAGAAATATGAACCGTATCTCGGCCAATTATCTTGCAGTTGCTTCCATCACCAAAAGTGACTGAGCCATCAGTCATTTCTTTGTAGCTGGTGAACAAATCTCTGTCACCTATAATGTGTCTTGTGTAACCACTGTCTAGGTACCACTTTGATTCACTTGAAGCCTTCATGGTGGTGTAGGCAATCAAATAAGTAACCTTAGGAACCCATTTCATTATAGATTTGGGTTTTGGAGCACTGTTGATTTTCCTTCGCTTGAAATTATTATTAATTCTCATATTAGAGTTAGATTTGAGAAGCTCCTTAAGTAAGTCCACAATTTTTTCAGCTAAAGGATTATAACATTGTTTTCTAAAGCTGATATTATTAGTATTGACTTTAGAAGCTTAAAAAGTTTTTACAATTTTAGAGTTGTTTTGATTATTATATTTCAAGCCCTTTCTTTTTGAGTTAGAGGATTCTCCTTTGACAAGTGTAAGAGATACACTCTTATTTTTCAGAGGCATGTATTTGTCATAGCCCAAACCCAATTTATCTCCACATGTTCTAGATGCGGTTAATAACTTTTCAAGTTTAGGATCTCCATGGGCATACCTCCATGTATCCTTTGAACTCAATAGGGAAGACACTTCGCATTTTAGTTTCTTATTTTCTATTCTTAATTTTTCAAGTTCAGATGTGTTGAAATTCAAATCGCTTTTTTCAAAACAATCAGAAATATGAGATTTTTCTAAAATAGAATTTTCAAATTCCTCTTTCAATTTCAGAAATTTCTCTTTTTGAAGTTTTAGCTTGACTGCAATCTTACAACTTTCCCTGTATAGGGCATTATAGGCATCCTGAAGATCATCTTCATTATCATTTTCATGGTCACTCCTTAGAGATTTAGATGTGTCTTAACTATCAAAGGAGGTGACTCTGGCAAGAGTCATTAAAGCCTTGACTTCATTTGAAGTTTCGGGTTCAGATTCATCCGACTCAGAAGAAGCTTCAGAGCTGGATGATTCATCCCATGTGGCTAACATGTCTTTTCTCTTTGGCTTATTCCTCTTTGGACACTTATTTGCCAAATGCCCATATTCATGGGAGTTGAAACACTGGATATCTTTTAGAGATTTTCATGTTTCAGATTTACACTTTTTCTTCTCAGAGGGTTTTTAAAAATCAACTCTTTTCTTACTTTTAAAAATCTTGAAAAACTTTTTCGCAAGCCATATCATCCTCCGAGTTTTCACAATCAGAATTAACATTACTATCATGAGAAATAGATTTGGATGATTTAAGAGCTATAGACTTACCTTTTGGAGCTTTGAAATTTAACTCGTATGTTTGAAGTGAACCAACAAGTTCCTCAACCTTCATGTGATCTGTGTCTCTAAGTTCCTAAATGGCAGTCACCTTGGAATTAAATCTCTCAGGAGGTGATCGCAGTATTTTTGCACAAACTTTGCTTCTGGGATACCATCTCTAAGACCCCACATAGATTTAACTATGTCATTTAGTTTCATTTGGAAGTCCATGAAAAACTCATTTTCTTCCATAAGAATTTCTTCAAACCTAGTGGTGAGGATCTGAACTTTAAACTTTTTTACAATAGATGTATCCTCATGTGTCATTTCAAGAATGTCCAAGGCTTGTTTAGCAGTATCACAAGAAATGATTCTTTTGAATTCATCAGGTGATAGTACACAAGTGATTGCATTTAAAGCCTTAGCATTCGCACTGCTCTCATTTTTTTGAAGAGTGGTAAACATATAAAATGGTATTTCCTTTAGGGACTTGGTTCCATCACTACCTAGAAGCTCAGACATTGGTGGTTTCCATTTAGTCATTGTGGCTTGCCACACGCTTTCATCAATGGATTTCAAAAATATCCTCATCCTGGCTTTCTAATAAGCATAGTTAGAGCCATCAAACGGTGGGGGCCTAGTAATAGATAGGCTATCAAAATTTGACATACTGAAAGCTCTAAATCGATAAGCTCATGAAATAAATCCAATAGAATGAGCTACTTAGCTCTGATACCACTTAAAAAGGGTGAGCTCTCAATCCTAGAGGGGGGGGGGGGGGGGGGGGAGGGAGTGAATAGGACGATGTCAAATAAAAATAAATGCAGAATACAAACACAGATAGCTGAAACAAATAACAACCTCAATTACAATAGTATTGAGAGGTTGATATAAACGTTGTTCAAAGGACAACCTAATTTCTTGAACTCAATAAGGATCAAAAACTCAAACTAAAACAAGAAGCAATTGAAACAAATCTAGCTATTACAACATTCACCACAAGTACATGAACTAAATACAAGCATTCACCACACATAAATCACATACATCATCATCCACCAAACTCCAAGAATTATAGTGGTTCAGTGTGTACACCAACTGTTCTAAAATAGACACATCTACTCCACTCCCAATAATTAGAACCCACGTGATATTGGCTTTCACTATGAAAGAAGGTTTTCCAAGTTTCACCTTAAAACCTTTACAATTGTGTTTTCAATGAGCTACCACAATTAAAAACCCCACGCTGAGATTTTCTGGCATCTCAGTCAAAACCACAATAAAGATTTTCTGGCAATCTCAAAAACCAAAAGTTATAAATGAAAATACTTATCTGAAGATTCTTCTTCGACGTAGACCGGTAGAACCGCTTCTTTGAAGATGAAGATGTCCAATGTTCAATCACACAAATGGAAGGGTTCTAGGTCTAAATGAATTTTAAAATAAACTAACCTTGGGCTACTTTGATTCAATTTCTTGGATCTCAAAAGGGGTAGATCAGAATTCCCTTTTATCAAATCAGATTGATGTAGCAAGAGATCAAGAAATTAGAAATAAAAAAGCTATAAAAAGAATCTTAAATTATCATACAATAGCTTGATAATCATGGGGACTTATCTCTCAAAGTGGTGACTTGAATTGGCTTGGAATGAATGAAAAAAGCTGAGAAAAGTCCTCTATTTATAGGCTAAAAAATGGTTCCCTCGACTGGTCTATAGTCAGCCTCGACTGGTCTATGGTCAGCCTCGACTGGTCCTGGGTGTAACCAAATTTCAAAAAATTCTGGCGCGATCGGATAAAATTGACCCTCGACTGGTCAAGTGGGGCTCAAAATGGTTGCTGGAGTTCGAGTCGAGCCCTGCTTAACTGGTCGAGCCAGTCTCCATGACCGGTGGAGCAGGATGCTCGACTGGTCGATGACCCTAGTAGTAAAATCTGAAAATTTGAAATAAATTCTGAACTGGTCGAGAAAAACCCTGGACTGGTCGAGCCAGAGCTTGAACTAGTCGAACATTGATTAGGACTAGTCGAAGTAAAGGCTATAATAAGTACAATGACCCAAATTAAATGTGCAATATGAATGACCTAAACCTAAGGTCTCTTTAGGGTCATTTATACTTGAAATGTTTAACATTGAACTTGTAGCTTTGGTATATCCAGTAGATCTTCTTCTTGAAGTATTTGAAGCTTGAACTTGTATACTTGAAACTTGATCTTGCATTTGAAGTAGCACTTAAACATGTAATTGAACTTGGTCTTGAACTTGAAGTTAATGTTGGACATGAAGTTGATGTAGATAGAACAGTCTTCATGGCTTGTAACGCATCTTCGTATGAAGGTGAACTTTCCATCTTGAACTAGTCCATCATTCCAAAATGGTTTGTCACTACAAAATTTGACAATACAGGGTGCTTGATATATAACATAGCACTTATAGTGTATAAGAAAATCTCTTTCATATGTATTTTGTACATCCAAAAATGAATAACATATATGTCCAAAAGACGAGTAAAGCTCATGGATTAAAATTGAATTTACGTATATGTTCAAAAAGAAAAAAAAAAAAAGAAAAAGGACTGAGGCTAAGATTCCTCAAATATTGCAGTTAAACACAGTGGGCCTTTACGTAATGTTAAATCGCACAGACTTCAACAGATTTTTAGAGATCCCTAAATCTGTTGGCATCCAATGGTTTTGTCAAAATATTGGCAAATTGTTGTTCGGTAGGCACATGTTCTAATGTGATAATATTTTCTTCGATAAGTTCACGTATAAAGTGATGTCGAATATCTATGTGCTTTGTTCACGAATGTTGAACTGGATTTTTAGAGATATTGATGGCACTTGTATGGTCACAAAATAGTGTCATTGTAGATTGTATAATGACATAATCCATCAACATTTGCTTCATTTAAAGAAGCTATGCACAACAACTACCGGCTGCAATGTATTTGACTTCAGCAGTAGACAATGAGATTGAATTTTACTTTTTTATATGCCATGATACAAGACAATTTTCGACATAGAAACAACCGCCACTGGTGGACTTGCGATCATCAATGTTCCTGGCCCAATTGCCATCTGAGTACCCAGCAATGATGGTAGATGTTTCAAATGGGTACCATAAGCCAAAATCAATAGTCCCGGCCACAAATCGTATAATTCTTTTTACCGCGGATATGTGTGATTCTTTAGGATTGGCTTGAAATCTAGCCCATACACCAACACTAAAAGTAATGTTAGGCCAACTCGCAGTTAGGTAGAGTTAGCTGCCTATCATACTGCGATACAAGTGCTGATCCACACTCTTCTCATTGACATCTTTAGAAAGTTTGAGAGTGGTGCTCATAGGAGTGTTCTGAATACGACTAAATTCAAGTCCAAATCTTTTTATCAAATCTTTTGCATATATGGACTAACATACAAATATACCATTTGCCAATTGTTTCCCTTGTAATCCTAGAAAGAAATTCAGCTCACCAACCATACTCATTTCGAATTCGAATTTCATCAATTCAGCGAAGTCATGAGTAGCAACTTCACAAGTGGATCCAAAGACTATGTCATCCACATAAATTTGGACAATGAATAAGATGTTTCTAGTCTTTTGAGTGAATAATGTTTTATCAACACTCCCCCTACAAAAATGGTGATCTATCAAAAATTGCATCAAACACTCATACCAAGCTCGGAGTGCTTGTTTTAGTTCGTAAAGCGCTTTGCTCAATTTGTATACGTGTTGAGGACACTTAAGATCCAGGAATCCTTTTGGTTATTCGACGTATACTTCTTCCTCAAGTACACCATTGAGGAAGGTTCTTTTGACATCCATTTGGAATAATTTAAATGTCAGCTCATATGCAATAGACATGAGAATTCTTATAGACTCAACACGAGATATAGGGGAAAATGACTCATCAAAATCAATGCCCTCAATTTGAGAGTAGCCTTATGCTACGAGTCTTGCTTTATTTCTTACCACATTCCCAAATTCATCGGACTTGTTTTTTAATATCCACTTTTTTCCAATGATATTAGTATCATGTGGTCTGGAAACTAGTTGTCACACTTCATTCCTTTCCAATTGTTGGAACCCATCTTGCATAACTGCAATCCAAAACTCATCTTGGAGAGCTTCCATAACATTTTTGGGCTCAATTTTAGAAGTGAAGCACAAATGACTAAAAATACCCTCAAGTTGGCGTCGAGTTTGTACACCATCAATAGGATCTCCAATGATTTGATTGATAGGATAATCCTTAATAAATGGCAAGTTATTCGACGGTGGAAGTTCATGAGGTGAAGTGACTTTGTTATCTAATTTGCTTATTGTGAACGTGTCTACTTCATCCTCTATATCAATTTCAGGACTATTTTCATCATGTAGTTGGTCATCAACAACCACATTGACTGATTCTTGAATAGTTAGTGTCCTTAAATTTTACACTCTATAAGCACGAATGTTAGTAGAATATCCCAAAAAAACACCTTCGTCGCTTTTAGAGTCATACTTGCCTAGATGTTCTTTGTTATTAAGAATATAACATTTACTACCAAAGACATGAAAATATTTTACACTAGGCTGTTTTCCACTCCATAATTCATACAGTCTTATTCAATCCTGCTCTAAGATATGCCCTATTAATTATATAGCAGGCAGTATTGACAGCTTCGGCCCAGAAACTTGTAGCCATGTTTTTACTATTGAGCATAACTAAGCCCATTTCCTAGAATACCCTATGTTTTCTTTCCACCACTCTATTCTGTTGGGGTGTTTTTGGAGCTAAGAATTCATGTCTGATTCCATATTTGTCACAATATATTTCGAATCGATCATTCTCAAACTCCCCACCATGATCACTCCTAATACGACTTATACAATATCTTTTTTTTCATTTTGAAGTCATTTTGCCATCTTCTAGAATTCATCAAAAACATCAGATTTTTCTCAAAGAAAAGTTATCCAAGTACATCTAGTATAATCATCCACTACTATAAAAAAAAAATATCTCTTTTTCCCATGGCTCTCAACTTTGGTAGGTCCCACTAAATCCATGTGTAATAGGTTAAGTGGTTTGGAAGTTGCTACGGTGGTTGTCTTTTTATGTCTAACCTTAATCAGTTTGCTTTTAAGACAATCATCACACACAATCTTCTCTTTCTTTCTGATTTTAGGAAGACCTCTTACCAAATTTTTTGAACTTAGTTTGGCCAAATTCCGGTAGTGGACATGTCCAAGTCTTTGGTGTCATAGCTTGGATTCATTGTTTAAGGCCATGTGACATTTTGTGGATGGGACACTTTCTTTATTGCTTTCAATTATATAGCAGTTGTCACTTGTGCAAAGACCTTTCATGATAAGTTTACCTATAAGGTTTGAGATCTTGCACAAATTTTTGGAGAATGTGACTGAGTGTTCTTTGTCACAGATTTGGGAAATGCTTAGGAGGTTATGTTTTAACCCTTCCACGCAAAGAACATCCTCAATTCTGGGCAGGTCGGGCCCAACTATTGTCCCTCTTCCAACAATCTTAGCGGAGCTCCCATCACCAAATGTGACTAACACACCATCAAATTCTGAATAATCACAAAATTGAGTCCGATCACCTGTCATATGTCTGGAACACCTGCTATCAAGATACCAGTTAGAACTGTTGCTTCCTTAAGTGCAGTGTGGATCACAAGGCAGTTGTTCTTGTTCTTTACAATCCATCTAGTGACAGTCTTCTTGGGAAATGTGGTTTCACCTTAGGGTTTCTTGTATTTCTCTGCTGTCTGAACCAGATTTCCTTGATTCCTCAAGTCTTGGGTTTTTTTTATTTAATTGAGCAACTTGATTTATCAATTCCACCATCCTATCAGTCATTTTAGGTGGTGTAGGATATTTTCTTCCTTCATATGGTATATGCTTTGGAGAATTCTTTGTTTTTATGATGTTTTCGGTTGATTTGAATTTTCCTATATGGTTCAACCTGGAAATGGAGTGAGACCTACTAGATGCAAGACATTCAAATTTGTAGTGTCCCAAATCTCCATAGGAGTGACAGATTGGAGTAGTTTTTGTGTTGCTTCTAGATGTAACCATCTTCATAATTATAGGTGGTGCAGAAACGGGGCTTGATTTTCTAGATTCATAGCCTAACCCTCTTTTGTCTTTATGGCTTCTTCACATCCCTAATACTTGTAAGTGCTATAGTTTATATCCCTGTATGTTGTCAAATTTGTGGGGCCAAAATCAATGTTATATAACTTGCATAAGTGAAGCTCTCTCAAAGAAGCTCTCTCAAAGATCAACATTCATGAACAACCAAAGCTCACACAACAACAAGCAAAGCTCACAAGTATAAAGATCAACCTTGTTTATAAGAACAGCTCACAAGACATGACTCAAGAATGCAAGACTTCAAAAAGAGTACAAGGCAGTTCATAAAGAACTCAAGACACTTTCAAGATTGAGCTACATCAAGATTTCAAGATTGAACTACATCAAGACTTCAAGGCTTAAACTTCAAGGTCACTTGTTCCTAATGTTTCAATGTCCTTACTTCATGTTTGAGGTTTGACTGACCTTAGGTTGACCTTAGGAATAGGTAACTTTGGATACATAAGTCAGATGTTTATTTTACATGAGTTTGGTCTGTTCTTCAACTAGTCCTAGGCCTTCTTCGACTAGTCCTAGCTTTACTTCGACCAGTCTAAGAAATTCCTTGATCAGTCGTGAGTTTATTACAAAATTCGGATATTTTCTGTTAGGCTTCGACTAGTCCAGGAATCTGTTCGACCAGTCAAAGGAACAGTGTCGACTACATCTTCGACCAGTCGAAAGTCTTCGACTCAAAGTCCAGCGATGAATTTCAAGTTCTTCGACCAGTCGAAGGAGACCTTCGACCAGTCGTAGAACGGTCGAAGCTTATCGCGCCTGATTTTTCAAATATCTGTTATTGCTTCGACTAGTCGAAGAGCTCCCTAGACCAGTCGAAGACGCGATCTGTTCACCTATAAATAGAGTAAGAATCTCAGAAGAAAGATAGAATTAATTAATCTATTCCAGCCAATCTTCGTCGAACTTCTGAGAGTTAATTCTGTGCTCCATCTAATCTAAGTGTGCTTATTTAATATTCTCTTTCTTTAGCTTTATTTAATTGATTTTGTTTCTGCTATTCCAATCTAATTTGATAAGAGGAATTGTTATTCCCTTTCTTTGGAATCAAAATCAATTAAGGCAAGCCCTATTTGGTTTAATTTAAAATCTATTAGAACTAGAACCATTGTAATTTAGTACTGGACATTGAACTTGGACATTCAATCATCTACTCTGACTTGGTTCTACCGGGCTGCTACAACGAAGGAGATAATCAGGTATTTTACATTTAATTGTAAATTCCTTTCTATTTTCGTTTCTTTCAAGATTTGCCAGAAAAATCTTGTTGTATTGGTTATCTGAGGAGAGCCAGGAAAACTCAGAAGTGAGGTTTTTTTTAATTGTGTAAGCCCACAGACAAAGACACAATTGTAAAGGTTTTGGGTGAACCTGTGAAAACCTATTTTGTTAGTGAACGCTAATATCCCTTGTGTGAGGATATTAGGAGTGGAGTAGCATTCTGTGTGGCCGTTGTTTAACAGTTGGTGAACACACAGGTGAACTACTATAATCCCTTGTGTTGTGGTTGAATGATTTATACTTCTAATCTTTAATTATTCATTTGTGGGATGTATGTATGGTGGTGAATGTTGTAATCATTTGATTCAAGCATTGTGGGAATTTTGTAATAGTTTAGAATTTATTTTCTGCTATTCCTTTATCAGCTTGATATTCAATTTCCTTTAAAGATTGTTCCAGCAAGGTTGCCCTGCCATTTTTATGGTGTATGGCTGTCCCTAGAACAACACATTTGTGATTACAATTTATTTCAGTTCAGTTTGTGTTTGTTTCTGTATTCCTCTTTGGTTTGAGATTTGATACAAAGATCTTTCTAGAAATAAGGTTGTCCTACCATAAACTCTGGTTTTTGGTGTAAGGTTGTCCTTAGAACAACATTTGTATCAACCTCTCAAGATCTAAATTTTGAGGTTGTTTTACTTTCCTGCATTGTGATTTATTTTGGCTATCATATTCTTTTTAATTCCGCTATTATAAGTTTTATTTGGCACTGTCCTATTCACCCCCCCTCTAGGACATATAGCTAGGCCTTTTCAAGTGGTATCAAAGCTAATAGCTCTTTTTAATTCTTGGATTTAACTCCTGTGCTAACGATTTAAGCTATTTAAGATGTCAAATTTTGATAGCCTTTTAGTCACTAGGCCTCCACCCTTTGATGGATCCAAATATGCCTATTGGAAAGCCAGAATGAGGATCTTCCTCAAATCAACGGATGAAAATGTGTGGCAAGCCACAGTGACTGAATGGAAACCTCCTATCATGGAAGTTACTGGGGTTGACGGTTCAAAATCTATGAAAGTCACACCATATTACCGATGGACCACACTTCAGAAAAGTGAGAGTAGTGCAAATACTAAAGCACTAAATGCAATCACTTGTGCACTATCACCGGATGAGTTCAAAAGAATCATTTCCTGTGATACTGCAAAGCAAGCTTGGGATATATTAGAAATGACACAAGAGGGTACTACAATTGTCAAAAAAATCTAAAGTCCAACTCCTCACAACTAGATTTGAAGAAATTCATATGGAGGAAAATGAAATGTTTGTGGATTTTTACACTAGATTGAATGACATTGTAAACTCAATGTGGGGTCTTAGCGATAAAAACCCAGAAAGTAAAGTGTGTGCAAAAATATTATGCTCACTTCCTGAACGGTTCAATTCTAAAGTAACCGCGATCTAGGAACTTCGTGATACGGATAATATGAGGGTAGAAGAACTAGTTGGTTCTCTACAAACCTACGAGTTAAACTTTAAAGCTCCTAAAGGTAAATCTATCGCACTAAAATCTTCTAAATGTAATTCAGAAGAAAATTCTGATTCAGAAGCTGATATGGCTTTTTTAGCTAAGAAATTTTACAAGATTTTCAAAAGCAAGAAAAGGGTTGATTTTCAAAAATCGAATGATAAAAAGAAGTTTAGACCCAAATCTCGAAAATCTTTGAAAGATAGTCAATGTTACAACTGTCAAGAATATGGGCACTTAGCAAATAGATGTCCTAAAAAGGACAAACCCAAGAAGAAGGGTATGTTGGCTCCATGGGATGAATCATCTGATTCTGAAGCTTCTTCTGATTCAGAAGATTCTGAAATTGAGTCAGGCAATGAAGTTAAAGCTCTTATGACTTTAGCCATATTCACATTTTCAGATAATGACTCAACAAGTGAAGAAAATCTAAGTAGTGAATGTGAAAATGAAGATGATCTTCAAGACGCTTACAATGCCCTATATAAGGAAAGTTGTAAAATTGTTGTCAAACTTAAACTTCAAAAAGAAAAGTTTTCTAAACTCAAAGAATGTTTTGAATCACTTGTCTTAGAAAAATCACAAATTTCAGATTGTTTTGAAAAATCAAAATGCGATTTGGAATTCAAAAACTCCCTAATTATTGATTTGAAATCTGAAATTGAGAAATTCAAAACTGAAGTATCTTCTCTTCTGAGTCTAAAGGACACATGGAAATATGCCCAAGGTGATCTAAAGTTAGAAAAACTTTTATCTGGATCAAGAAAATGTGGCGATCTATCCGGGTTGGGCTATGATAAAAATTTATCTCCTAAACAAAAGTATACTCCTCCTATATTTGTTAAAGGAGAGTCCTCAAACTCAAAAGGGAAAAGTACTTATCAAGGTTTTTCTAGAAATTCAAAAACTTTTCAAAAACCTAGAAGCAGCCATGTCAACTTTAATCAGAAACAAAATCCACTAGCTGAAAAGATAGTTGATTTACTCAAGGAGCTCTTAAAATCTAACTCTATAGGTCATTTTTAAACTATAAACAAAAGAAGACCAACTATGTTCCTAAACCCAAAACAGTTATGAAATGGGTTCCTAAAGTTGCCTGCTTGGTTGCTCACACTGCTTTCAAAGCAACAAGTCATTTAAAGTGGTACCTAGACAGTGGATGCTCCAGGCATATGACAGGTGACAAAGCTTTATTCACGGATCTGAAAGATATAACTGATGGCTCAGTCACATTTGGTGATGGTAGCAACTGCAAGATTATAGGCCAAGGTACGGTTCAACTTTTTAATCTTCCTGTGTTTAAAAATGTTTTATATGTTGAAGGCTTAAAACATAACTTGCTTAGTATATCTCAAATATGTGATAATAACCATAGTGTTCAGTTTTCTAATCAAAGCTGTGAGATACTAAACAATAAGGGTTCTGTAATATTAACTGGACGTAGAACGTCTGAAAATTGCTATATTATTAGCGAATCCATCTCATCTAATCAAACATGTTACATGGTCCATACAGACGAGACTGATTTATGGCACAAACGTCTTGGACATGTACATTATCGAAATTTTTATAGATTGAGCAAACGAGAACTTATAAGAGGTTTACCCTGAAAAGGCCAAGCTATATGTCCTAGAGGGGGGGGGGGTGAATAGGACTATGCCAAATTTAAAATAAAGTTAGCGGAAATAAATTAAACCAATAGCCTTACAATATGAATCAATTCACAAAGCTAAATTTAAATCACCTTGATAAATAGGTATTGAGAGATTGATACAAATTCAGTTCTAAGGACAACCTTACACCATAATAAACAAGGGCTTATGGTAGGACAACCTTATTTCTAGAACCTCTTTTGGATCAAGGACTCAATTTTAATGTAAGTAAATGAAATAGCAAGGAATTGAAATTAAATGCAGAAGTAAGACCTAAATTATTACAACAATCCCCACACTTGCTTGAAATGTAAATAGTTACAACATTCACATCCACTTGTACATTCCACACAATCAAATGATAAAAGATATGAAAATTAAGCAAGCATTCAAACCACAAGACAAAGAGTTATAGTGGTTCGCCTGTGTGTACACCAACTGTTTTCCAACAACCACACAAAAAGCTACTCCACTCCTAATATCCTCACACAGGGGATATTAGCGTTCACTATCAAATAGGTTTTCACAGGTTCACCAAAAACCTTTACAATTGTGTCTTTTTCACTTGGGCTTACACAATTCAAAAACCCCTCTTTTCTGAGTTTTCTGGTTTTCCTCAGACAACCAATACAATGAGATTTTTCTGGTTCAACCTCAAACAAAACCAGTACAATGAGATTTTTCTGGGTTAACCTCAAACAAAACCAAAAGAAATGAAATTTTACAGAATTGTAAAATACCTGGATTTCTCCTTTTCGTAGCAGCCCGGTAGAACCAATCGGAGTAGATGATTGAATGTCAAAGTTCAATTTCCAATACTCACATTCATAGGGTTCTAAATTCTAATCGATTTTAGATTTAACTCGTTGGGCGTAGCTATATTTGATTTTGATTCCAAGAAGAAGGAATAAGATAATTCCTCTTTTCAAATAAGATTGGAATATATAAACAAAATCAAATTAAATAAGCTAGCAAAAAGGAATATTAAATAAGCACAATGTAGCTTAAAATAAATACAGACTTATCTCAGAGTGATCACTTGAAAATTCTTGAATTGAAGTGTGAAAACTCTAAATTTCGTGTTCAATTTATAGAAGCAAAAATCGTTCCTACGACTGGTCTTAGAAACCTACAACTGGTCGTAGCTCTAACAGATTTTTAAAAAATTAAGCGCAATCTTTGAAAGCCGTTCCATGACTGGTCGTGAATAGCCTACGACTGGTCGTGGGTCACCTACGACTGGTCGTAGATCCCTACGACTGGTCGTAGGACCATAGATTACGTTGCTGGACTTTGAGTCGTAGCTCCACGACTGGTTGTGGACGAGTCGAAGCCACACTTACGACCGGTCGAAGGATCTCCAGGACTGGTGGTGGGCGTACCAAAAATTTCGAAAAATCTTCAACTACTTAGGACTGGTCGTGGAATTTCTTGGACTAGTCGAACCAATGCTAGGACTGGTCGAACAAGAGCTAGGACTGGTCTTAGAATAGACCTAACTTATGTAAAATAAATATTTGATTTATGTATCCAAAGTGACCTACTTAAAGGGTCAACCTAAGGTCATTCAAACCTGAACCATGTCGTATGGACATTGAACTTTAACCATTCAACGAATGTAGATATTTTGAACCATATCAGGCTTGAGATCTTGAACTTGTTGTAGCTTTAAACTTGAGATCTTCATCAACATAAAACTACTTCATGCGTTGCTTCTTCAGACTTGAATTTCAACATTGTAGCTTCTTGAAGACTTCTACATGTGGCTTCTTGAAGACTTCAACATGTAGCTTCTTGAAGTGTTTATGCAGTGTCTTGAATTCATATAAATCATCATACAAGTACAGGACATAGATAGATGTTTTGACACATCAAAATTTGACAACCAAAGGAGCATGAGACCATAGCACTTACATACCCAAACTTCAGAAATTAGATAAAATATGTAGTGAGTGCCAGATAGGCAAACAAACAAGGAACTCACACAAAAAGGTGAATTCAAATACCACATCAAGATCACTCAAACTCCTCCACATGGATCTGATAGGACCTACCAGAATGGAAAGTCATGGTGGAAAAAAGTATATCCTGGTAATAGTTGATGACTTTACCAGATTCACATGGGTAGTCTTCTTAAGGGATAAATCTGAAACTCTTGAAGAAGTAAGAAAAGTTCTCAAAAGGATTCAAACTGAAAAATCTTCTCAAATCAGTAAGATTTGTAGTGATCATGGATCTGAATTTGAGAATAACAGTTTTGAGAAGTTCTGTACCGACGAAGGAATATTACATGAATTCTCTGCTCCCAAAACTCCACAACAAAATGGAATTGCAGAAAGAAAGAATAGGGTGCTTCAAGAAATGGCTAATACATGTTGAATAGCATGAAACTCTCTAAAAATCTTTGAGCTGAAGCAGTCAACACAGCTTGCTATATTATTAACCGAGTCTACACTAGCAAAGATAATAATAAAACGGCTTACGAATTGTGGTTCAATAAAAAGCCTACTGTCAATTACTTTCAAGTTTTTGGCAGCAAGTGCTATATTTTACGTGATCGTGAAAATTTGTGAAAATTCGATACAAAGAGTGATGAAGGGATTTTTCTAGGATATTCCTTAAACAGTCGAGCTTATAGGGTTCTGAACAAAAGAACTGGTGTGATTCAAGAGTCCATCAATGTTGTCATTAATGATCACTTAAACACGCCAATTCCTAATTCAGATAATGATGAAGTTCTAATCATTGATAAACCCGATACTTCATCGAATCAGACTGATTCTGAGTTGAGGACTGTTAAAGATCATCCAACCACACGAATTCTTGGAAACCCTCTCACCGGTGTTCGCACCCGTAGACAACTTAAGGATATATGTAATTATGTATGTTTTACATCCCAAATAGAACCATCTAACGTAAAAGAAGCTCTTACTGATGAGAACTGGATTGTTGCGATGCAAGAAGAACTTAACCAATTTGTAAGAAATGATGTTTGGTATCTCGTACCAAGACCTAAAGATAAACACATCATTGGAACAAAATGGATTTTCAAAAATAAGTCTGACGAGTGTGGAAATATAATTAGAAACAAGGCTAGACTAGTGGTACAAGGTTATACTCAAATTGAAATAATTGATTTTGATGAAACTTTTGTACCAGTAGCACGTCTTGAATCTATCAGACTATTTATATCCATTGCATGTTTTAGAAAGATAAAGATCTATTAAATGGATGTGAAAAGTGCTTTTCTAAATGGCAATTTACATGAAGTCTATGTTGAACAACCAATGGGTTTTGAAGATCCCAAAAATACTGATCATGTGTATCGGCTTAAAAAGACACTTTATGGATTAAAACAAGCACCTAGGGCATGGTATGAGAAACTAACAAAATTTCTTTTAAGTCATAATTTTCAAATGGGATCTGTTGATAAAACTTTGTTTGTTAAAAAACATAATGATCATATCTTAATGGTACAGATTTATGTTGATGATATCATTTATTGATCAACTTGTACCGACTTGACTACTGAGTTTACAGATTTGATGAAATCACAGTTCGAAATGAGCATGGTTGGGGAATTGACTTATTTCCTTGGATTGCAAGTAAAGCAACAACCTAAAGAAATATTCATTTCTCAATCTAAGTATGCTTTGAATCTAATCAAGAGATTTGGATTTGAGAATGGCAAGAATTTTGATACTCCTATGAGTACTACCCTGAAACTCTCAAAAGACTCTAATGGTAAAAATGTTGACTCAAAACTTTATCGGAGTATGATTGGTAGTTTGTTATATTTAACTGCTAGTAGACCTGATATGTAACATCCTGGATTTTTGCCAACCTGGGATTAGACATCCTTAGGCATTGGGTCAATCTTAACACCTGATTAACTTTTCAAACGCTCAATTCAAAGCCTCAAATCCCATCTTAAACCATTTTCTTCACAAATCTCACCCTTCACTACCTTGTGCTTTCAATTTTTCAAAGCACTTTCGCCCTAGACACTATCTTAAACTAGCTAAGTAGTAAAACTTGGATCACTTTATATACAAACTGCAAAGGCCTAAGTACCATCTCAACCAGAAAACAATTAAGATTAAATCCTTTAGGAATTTAACAAAGTTAACTAAGTGCAAACTCGATTAGCCATGAAATCCGTTGGGATCGCTTTAAATACGATCTGCAAGACCCAAAACTTGCAAAATCAGTGACTCTAGGTTTCCCTAAAGTCTAGAGCCAAACTCATTACCCGTCTGCTCTCGGGACTGAAACGAAACTTCGTATGAGGTCTAGATCGCACATCGGGAGTCCGATTAACACGAAGCTAAGGAACCAGGACCGCCCCACTGGGCTTGACAATCATCTCAAAAATCAGATGATTCCGATGTCCCACGGCCATTGTTTTCACTCCGGAGCGAAGGAGTGTGAAAAACACTATTCCCATCCAAATAAAATATCTGGAATAGTGATCTGACACCATTCGCTTGTGCATCAGTATTAAGCAACCAGACCGTCAGAATCAGACCAAATTACACCCTCGGATCAGGAAAAATTTCAGGAACATTTACATGTACTCAGAAATTCTGATCGTGGCCCACGGACCGTTGAACTGAAAGTGGTCCGCCACGTGCGATCTGGGAATCCGATCGAGCCGAAAACGTAATCCCACGTAGATCCGCAGAGGGTGAGCTTAAGTCTGACGTTTGGCTCAAAGAGGGCTACCAGAACACTCCTTTTGAGCTTGGAAAGTGGCGAACTGCCTATATATGCAGCCACCCTTGAACCTGAGTCTATTTTGGACATGTTCTAGGCTATAAAAGGGGCTTAGAACAGCCCCTCTCACAGCCATACGAATTTGGGTCCAAACCCTTAGAGAGAAAGAGAGAAAAGAGAGAGAAAAGCTTGGAGATCGAAGCCGATCTTCCTCCTGCTGCTTCCACTCCTCCCACGGCCTACACCACCCTATTCCAGGGATTTCCGGCGGTTTCCACCCCATTTGAAGGTAGGAAACCCTAACCCTATGTCTGATTTGAGCTTGATTAGTGATAGGTTATGGAAAGACTAATCGAATGCGGTCTTTAGGCTAGGAAACTCCCGTATACGGAAGCTCCAACACCCTTGCTGATTTGTTGGAATTCCAAGGGCTGAGGTGAGGACTTTAAGCGTATAAGTTATGTTTTTCAACGCTTTCAATGTCAGATAATGATAGATTCATGATCTGCATGCAAATGCACATGTACAAAGTGCTTTCCGTTTCCTGTTTCGATTAGCGATAAAGAATATGGATTTTCACATACTCTAGATATACGTAGAAATACCGTATACGTATTTTTCTTGGGAAAATGTTCGACATGTTTATTTAATGTTTGATTATATCATGTGTGGATAAAATGCTAGTTTGGCGAAAGGGATCGCAAAAATACATGTTCATGTGTAAATGTCATGTATGTTGAAATTGCGCATTCTAGAAATTTCGCATACGTGCGGATTTTGGAAATGTAATTGTCATGATTAATTGTTGTATGAATACGGTATACGCGGATAAAATAACCGCTTAGCAAAAGAATAGCCCTAATACATGTTTGCTAACATACACTATGTATGTTGGAATAGTGTATTCTAAGTGTTTGTGAAAATGGCTGAATGAGTATAGAATTCTCATTCGTGCTCGCCATGACTAATTGTCATGGATATATGATTGTTGTAATGGCGATATCCCTTTGACGATAGGATTTGCCCTAAATCACGCCACGGCCAATGTACACTATATACGCTAAAATGTGTGGCCCAAGTGTTTGTGGAAATGGCTGAATGAATATGGAACTTGGATTCCTGCTTGCCATGACTATCCGTCATGGGTGTACGCATGTTATGGTTGGGGCAACTCCCTAGTGAAAGGATTTGGCCTAATGCTTATGTGATCGACATATGTCATGTATGTTGAGGTATGTTTGCTTAAGTGTTTCATGAAATGTCTGAATGTGTAGTAGTTAGCAAATTGTAAAGTATAAGGGTGTTGAGATATGATTCTCAACCTCTTTTCACTATGTGTATGATCTCCTTTGATAGTTGTGTGACTAGGATTTGAACATGTACAAACTCATGCTTGTGTTGTGATTCATAACATGCTCAACTGTTTTATGATTTTAACTATGTAATGCATATGTTTAAATTTATATTTATGATGTATGATCCGTCATGGGTGATGGGGGAGCGGAGCAACGAGTGCGTGCAACAGCCCTGACAGCCCTAAACGGATAATACCAGACTGATTGTATGATTTGAATCCTGATCCCTTACTGCTTTATATCTCTGTAATTGATTGTGTTTGGGGCTATGATTATAGTCCAGGCAATCGGTAACGAGATTGAACTCGTGGCTGAGATTCATTTGCCACGTGGGATGTGTTCGACGAACTCGAGTCGTCCGTTTCCTGTCGGCAGTGGCTAGGCCACACGAAGTTGTTTATGCACTTCATGTCGTGCAGCTCAACGGGCGATCGTGCTAGTCGAGCTCGTCAAGTAACCCGATCTGCCTTATGTGTGTTCACCCTGTTTGGTCGCTACTGCTTGAACCTAGGGTACCAAACTTACCAGTGGCGATCCCCGTTTAACCATGGTACCTAGATCCGCTAAGTCGCATGAGCCGGGCATGGTGGTATGGGACACCGTGGTCGAGCTGTCGGCCTACGCTGGGGCCATGTGCCTCCCCGTAGTGACCATTGCGCAACCAACTCGTGAGCCGAATACGGTGGTATGGGACACTGTATTCGAGCTGTTGATACTTCGGCGAGAGCCGAGTACGGTGAGATCTGTGCTCGTGCTGACGGGCGACGAGTCCTCCGTGGTATCATCGAGTACACTCCAAGGGTCTGTGATTGGCGACGAGTCTTTCACAGCAACTAGAGTGTGAGTTGAGCCGAGTACGGTGAGACCTGTACTTGAGCTGACGGCTAGTGATTGAGCCGAGTACGGTGAGACCTGTACTCGAGCTGACGGCCATCAATTGAGCCGCATACGGTGAGATCTGTATCCGCGCTGACGGGTGACGAGCCCTTTGCGATGCCTTCACTAAGCTTCTCAAACTATAATATCGTATGAGAATAGCTAGGATTGACGACCCTAGAATGGATCATGTTTGGGAATGATACAAGGGAGGTACCTTAGTTTCCCAATACTGCTGTTTGAAATGGACTAATAAAAACTTGGTAATCATGAGCATCATCGCACCGCATGTGCTTTGTAGATGTGGCGCACTGAGGGAGTTAGCATTCGCGAACGTAAGATGATGTCGCTTGAGGGTGGTTTGGCAAGGGCATACAGCATCATGTCATTTCATTTTTGCACTTAATAAGAGTAGTTAGAAATGCTTGATTTGTACTGCTTTATCATTACTGCTTGATTGATTTGATAACATGTTAACTTATGCTTTACTGTTCCACTGAGTTGATCACTCACTCCCACGTTACGGGACGGTGTTGTACACACCAACCAGATTTGTTGAGTTTCAGGTGGTGGCGATGCTTGTGAAGCAGAGTCGGACTACTTCTATGTTGATAGGAGGAATTCTCCTATCTGTACCTCTCTGGCAGGTCAATGAAGACCTGATATTGTATTGACGGGGCTATGGTACATGGGATAGGAGGCATTACACTTCCTCACATTTGGTACATTTTAGAACTGCACTTGTAATTATTTAACCTGGTAATGTTATCACACTCTGGAGACTCATCATAAGTTATATATTTTATCTATCTATCACAGTCTTCCGCTTGCAAACTTAACTGTCTCTGGAGTATGATATGTTGTTTTGGCTTAATCTCACTCATGTTCAATGCACGAATACAGTCAACATTCAATCATCATTCATTTTATTGCATAAGTGATGTTCTAGAACTCGGGAGCTGAGTTTATGCTTGACCCCCGATTTTCAGGGTGTTACATGATATTTCTCTAAGTGTTGGTATTTGCACAAGATATTAATCTGATCCAAAAGAATCTCATTTGATTGTTGTCAAGCAGATTATTAGATACGTCACAAGTATTGTAAATCTCGGTCTCTGGTATCCTCATGAGACTAGCGTCCAATTAGCTGGATACTTGGATGCTGACTGGGCTGGTAATCTAGATGATAGAAAATCAACCAGTGGTGGTTGTTTTTACATTGGAAATTGTCTAGTTTCCTGGTTTAGTAAGAAACAAAATTCTATATCACTTTCAATAGCTGAAGCTGAGTATATCGCAGTTGGTAATGCATGTACACAGCTTGTTTGGATGCAACGAATGCTAAGTGATTATGGAATTAAACAGGATTATATGTTATTACATTGTGATAATTCCAGTGCGATAAATATTTCAAAAAATCCTATTCAACATTCTTGTACTAAGCACATTGACATTAGATTTCATTATATTCGAGAATTAGTAGAAGAAAAAGTTATATCTCGAGAATATATTCCTACCGAAGATCAACGAGCTGACATTTTCACAAAACCTCTCGATAAAAGAAGGTTCAAAAAGATGAAATTTGTTCTTGGCATATGCATTTTGAAATGATTATTTATGCCTACTTGTATCATAGTGTATATATTTGCTAAGTTGAATTCCAATTTTTGAATAATTTGCAAGAAATATGAATTTTTGGACATTCTTCGACCAGTCGTGAGTATACTCGACCAGTCGAACTTCGACCGGTCGTAGATATCCACGACCAGTCGTAGATCTCGGGAATCACTTAAAATTTGAGGATTTTGCTTTCTTCCTCATTCCGTTTTTCCTCTCTAAGGAGCCGAGCTTCGACTTGTCGAACCCATTGTTCATGTTCTTCAAGCTTAGTGTTCCAATTACGTTTTTCTTACAAATTTGTGTCTAGATTGTTTACTTTTCTAGGTTGAAGCTTTCTATTTTGAATTTCATTGAGATTTGGGATTTGGATTTTGAAAAATCTGTTTTGAGTAAACCCACTTCTCAATCCTTTGCAACTTCTTATTTCCTTGATATCTTTGTTGCAAATGGCTTCTAGAGGTAGAAAAACTACTTCCCGTGGTCATTCTTCTTCCTCCAAATCGACCATTATCTCTAAGCGTCATCTTCTTATTCCCAATGACGATCCATCTTATGTTAGGGACATTAGATTACGTAATGTTATTGTTGAACATCCTGTTGATGTTAATCATATTGCACCTTTTGACATCCTTCCTATGCTTGAAGCTGTAGGTGGGGTTAACTTATTACATTGGGGTGGGCCAGCATACCGGTCCATTGCCCAATTCATGTTTGCATGTATTAGTGCTTTCTCACAGGATAATTTAACTTTTAAAATATCTACTAGAGAAGGGCCTTTTGACATTGATCGTCATTTAATTTCGGCCTTTATGGACATTCCTGTGATTGATGAGAGTATTCCTATCCATAACTTAACTGATAAACCCTCAATTTCTGAAAAATGCATGCTCACTAGAGATTTGTGCAACATGGATGTTCAATGGACACAAAAAGAGAATGCACTTCCCACAAGGTATTTATTACCCAAATACAGAGTTCTCCACAAAATCTTTGTGTCTAATCTGTATCCTCGTTTGGGTAATAAAACTGACTTGACCTCATTTATGATTCTTGTTATCCATGTTATTGCCAGTGATACTCAGATTTGTTTACCATCCTTAATCTGTCATTTCATTCTTCAGTCTAGACTCCATCCTGGTCATAGTGATATTCCTTTTGCCTATTTAATGACTGTATTGACTACACATATGTTAGTCGATATGTCGGTTGATGAGGCACCTATCCATCATCTGATTTTCAACAATACTAATATCAATAAGATGAAGCTGGAATTACTTCCTGAACAAGGTCGTGGTGGTGGTGGTCATGAAGAAGTTGGTGATGACATTAATATGGATGACATTTTTGAGGAACTGGATTCTGACTCAACAAATGATCCAGATTTTGAACCATCTGATGTTGATGCTCATCTGAGTGCATTAGAGGATAAAGTTGAGAATATAAATGTAAAGATGGAAAACATGTTTGTTGCTCATGATGTACAATTCAAGTACATAAGCAAATATCTTAGGCGATTGAACAAAGGCATGCACCAACTTGATCCTTCTATTCCTACTCCATCATCGGGTTCTGGTTCTGATTAGTTTATATGGGATTTCTGGTCTGTAATAACTTTATTACTTAGCACTTGGTTGACTAATTTTGAGTTGGATACTATCTTTGTTTTATGCTAGATATTTATTTTATGTAAAACTATGCTTAGTATCTCTGTCTCTGGTTTTTGCTATAATCTCATAACTCCTCATATTTACTCTCATATATCCCTTTATTTAGTTCTCCTTTATTATTGTTTCCTTTGTCATATTGTGACAAAAAGGGGGAGAATGGTTTGTTCTTAACGATGTGATTGTGAGAGGAGTAGCATTAGTTATGTTACTCAGGGGGAGTATGTTTGAACTGGTTGAATGTTGATTATTGAATATTGATTTGCAGGTAAGCCAGTTGATATTAACTAGTTCATGATTCTTTAACCAGTTGTTGTTTTACTTTATGTTTATCTTAGTTATGTATTTTGTCACTAATTTGACAAAGAGGGAGATTGTAAGTGTTATAGTTTATATCCCTGTATGTTGTCAAATTTGTGGTGCCAAAATCAATGTTATATAACTTGCATAAGTGAAACTCTCTCAAAGATCAACATTCATGAACAACCAAAGCTCACAATAAGCAAAGCTCACAAGTACAAAGATCAACCTTGTCTGTAAGAACTGCTCACAAGACATGACTCAAGAATGCAAGACTTCAAGAAGAGTACAAGGCAGTTCATAAAGAACTCAAGACACTTTCAAGATTAAGCTACATCAAGATTTCAAGATTGAACTACATCAAGACTTCAAGGCTTAAACTTCAAGGTCACTTGTTCCTAATGTTTCAATATCCTTACTTTATGTTTGAGGTTTGACTGACCTTAGGTTGACCTTAGGAATAGGTCACGTTGGATACATAAGTCGGATGTTTATTTTACATGAGTTTGGTCTGTTCTTCGACTAGTCCTAGGCCTTCTTCGACTAGTCCTAGCTTTGCTTCAACCAGTCTAAGAAATTCCTCGATCAGTCATGAGTTTGTTACAAAATTTAGATATTTTCTATTAGGCTTCGACTAGTCCAGGAATCTGTTCGACCAGTCGAAGGAACAGTGTCGACTGCATCTTTGACCAGTCGAAAGTCTTCGACTCAAAGTCCAGCGATGAATTTTAAGTTCTTCGACCAGTTGAAGGAGACCTTCGACCAGTCGTAGAACGGTCAAAGCTTATCGCACCTGATTTTTTAAATATTTGTTATTGCCTAAACTAGTCGAAGATGCGATCTGCTCACCTATAAATAGAGCACGAATCTCAGAAGAAAGATAGAATTAATTATCCATTCAAGCCAATCTTCGTCGAACTTCTGAGAGTTAATTCTGTGCTCCATCTAAGCTAAGTGTGCTTATTTAATATTCTCTTTCTTTAGTTTTATTTAATTGATTTTATTTATGCTATTCCAATCTAATTTGATAAGAGGAATTGTTATTCCCTTTCTTTGGAATCAAAATCAATTAAGGCAAGCCCTATTTGGTTTAATTTAAAATCTATTAGAACTAGAGCCATTGTAATTGAGTATTGGACATTGAACTTGGACATTCAATCATCTACTCTGACTTGGTTCTACCGGGCTACTACAACGAAGGAGATAATCAAGTATTTTACATTTAATTGTAAATTCCTTTCTGTTTTGGTTTCTTTTAAAATTTGCCAGAAAAATCTTGTTGTATTGGTTATCTGAGGAGAGCCAGGAAAACTCAGAAGTGGGGTTTTTTTAAATTGTGTAAGCCCACAGACAAAGACACAATTGTAAAGGTTTTGGGTGAACCTGTGAAAACCTATTTTGTTAGTGAACGCTAATATCCCCTGTGTGAGGATATTAGGAGTGGAGTAGCATTCTGTGTGGCCGTTGTTTAACAGTTGGTGAACACACAGGCGAACCACTATAATCCCTTGTGTTGTGGTTGAATGATTTATACTTCTAATCTTTAATTATTCATTTGTGGGATGTATGTATGGTGGTGAATGTTGTAATCATTTGATTCAAGCATTGTGGGAATTTTGTAATAGTTTAAAATTTATTTTCTGCTATTCCTTTATCAGCTTGATATTCAATTTCCTTTAAAGATTGTTCCAGCAAGGTTGCCCTGCCATTTTTATGGTGTATGGCTGTCCCTAGAACAATACATTTGTGATTACAATTTATTTCAGTTCAGTTTGTGTTTATTTCTGTATTCCTCTTTGGTTTGAGATTTGATACAAAGATCTTTCTAGAAATAAGGTTGTGCTACCATAAACTCTGGTTTTTGGTGTAAGGTTGTCCTTAGGACAACATTTGTATCAACCTCTCAAGATCTAAATTTTGAGGTTGTTTTACTTTCCTGTATTGTGATTTATTTTGTCTATCATACTCTTTTTAATTCCGCTGTTATAAGTTTTATTTGGCACTGTCCTATTCACCCCCCTCTAGGACATATAGCTAGGCCTTTTCAATACTTTATCCAATTTTTTACTACTCTGTGAAAATTCGTAACTGAGTTCAACAGACCATTTTGACTTCTCTAAATTGAATCTTAGTTTGTGGTTTTAATTTTTGAGTCCTTCATTCTCTGATTCTAGGAGTTTGATCTATTTATTTAGTTTCTGATTTTCGGAATCAAGGTATATTGAGGTTCTTTCAAGCTTGTCATTTTCAATATGATATTGTTGAAGATCATTTATCATTTGTGTATCTATTTCTGATGTTTCATCTAGATCTTTTTGCAATTATTTATTTTTATTTTTTGAAATGCCAAGTTTTCTAAGAATACTAATGCTATGTATGTAGAGTTTATCATAGGCATCATATATA
The DNA here is from genome assembly GCA_021015155.1 of Magnolia officinalis. Taxonomy (NCBI): domain Eukaryota; kingdom Viridiplantae; phylum Streptophyta; class Magnoliopsida; order Magnoliales; family Magnoliaceae; genus Magnolia; species Magnolia officinalis. The sequence continues at coordinate 25,311,877 of JAJHSJ010000014.1, forward strand.
CTCTCTTCTTCTTCTTCTTCTTCTTCTTCTTTTTCCTCAATGATTTGATGTTCAATTATCTCTTCAGTATCCATAACTACTACTTTTGTCAAGATCTCCCTCTAGGTTGTTAGACCCTTCAAGAGGAACCTTACTCTGATACCAAATTAAAATTGTGGTTTAGACCACTTTAATAGAAGTATGAATACTCCTAGAGTCCTAGCGAGGGGTGAATAGGACTTTTCAAATATTTTGCCTATTTAAAAAAATCCTAATTGCCTAATACAAACTACTTAGTACTTTAAACTAAGCAAGGCAACTTAATTCTAAAGGCTTCCAAGCCAATAGAGGATCCAATCACATATGCTATTTAAGATGAGCAAATTAAGTGACTAGCCTATAGCATAGTGAACATGTGTGTATAAAATATTGCACTTATCAATCTTTGGCATTCATCTAATCATGCATATATACTTACGAATTCAAACACATAAGTATAATAAAATGATGCACAAATATCAATTCCAAACATAGCCATGTATAATGGTTCGGCTACTTGCCTACTCCACTCCCGTCAACCGCACTCTCTCCTAGAGTGTGTCGGATTTCAGTATGAATGGTTTTAAATCAGGTTCACCATTAACCTTTATAGCCCTACATAAAGGACTCAACAATTTATGCTCTTCACACGAGCAAAGGTCGTACACTAAGAACCTATGTTTAGGCCCACTGGCCAAGGTCCCACATAAGGTACCTACATGAGTTTGTTGATAGTAAACTCTTAGCCTCAATCCTACATGAGGATAAAGACTAAACTTTGGACTCTTAAAAATGACACTTACTTGTCGGAATAAGTCCTCTCTTGTAGCTTGTCTTAGGTTGCTTGATCTTCACTCTTCCGTGCTTGAATCAGCTCCCCGATGCTCCCCCGGTTACTATGTTGTAGTTTACCTATTATTTCAGCTTCATGATCAAGAATCTTGTATATGATGTTCCTATAAAGGTAACCAAGGTAATGGGAATTCTTTTGAATTTCTAACGAAGGTTATGAATGGATTTCCTAAGAGATTCAACTGAAGGATGCACTAGAGTATGGTTAAGACTAAGGATATACCTATAAGTTTGGTCTCAATACTCTAATGAAGGCTTGAGATCATGTTCTTCATAAATAAGAGTTTTGAATGCTCATGAGTGATGAATGATAATGAATAGAACATGAATCTCATGTGGATAGAGTCTAGGATGAGTTATTTGAGCTTGGGACAACCTAAGGACTCTGAAATGCCTAAATCCACACTTTTTACAAAGTTTTGGGTCCTATACTTCTAGAGAAAAGGGCCCAACGAATCTATAATAACTAGTTATCGGTGCTATCGATTGAACCTTCGGTAGTATCAAAACATAGTCGATGGTACCGAATTATAGTTCGGTGGTACTGAATTAGATCCTAAATTTGTTAGATGATTTTTATTACTTTCAGTGGTACAGAAATTTGTTCATAAGTAGGAGTAAGTGGTACCGAATTAACAGTCGATGGTACCGAATATTCTTTAAAAAGCTGCTGGACTATTTTGGGCACCTTTAGTGATACCAAAGATATCTTTGGTGCTACCGAAGGTGTCTTTCGATGGCACTTTCTCCTATCGAATGTGGATAGATTTTTCTGTTTAAACTCATTGTCTATTAAATCATTCAACTACTTGGAACTTCCTAAGGCCAAGACTAAAAGGATAGAAAGTATGAGCTTGGAATTTGCTTTGAATGGATGACCAAAGTGGGTTTTCCTATTTAGGTTTGAGTCATCTATAGGCAAGATCCTGATCGTAGAAGCCTCTTTAGAATCTAACTTTATAGCTCAAGCTTCTGCTCCAGTTGTGTCATCGGTCTTCATTTGCAAAGGACTCATCTGACAACTTGACACAACTAGTCACATGATTGACAAACATGTGTGCAAATAAGTGCACTAACAGGAACGCCTGAGACGATTTGAACTCTTAGACAGCTTCCTTCCAAGCCAGGGCAATCACGGCCTTGGTCTCCTTCTTCAGCTTCTCCAGCTTCGCCTCGGTCTCGATGAGTCGAGCATGACACTCATCATGCTAGCCCTTGGCTTCCTCCAGCCGCGCAACTACCTCGGCCTTCTCAGCGAAAGATACTTCAAGTGTCGTCTTCGCAGTTCTTAGCTCGGCTTCACCAGTCGAAACCCGAGCCTTCAACTGGGCTGCCTTTTGGTCGGCCTTCTCCTCTCGATCACGCATCTAAGTAAACTTGGCGCGTGCCTTCAATACGCATGGGGCGAACTATAGAGAAAAGAAAAAAGGTGAAGATGAGCAACCAGAAATAGAAATCAAATCAGCTTCAGATGATGAACTTACTCCAAGAAGGCTCACACATGTGCAAGAGTCGTTTCCATGGGAGAGTTGAACAAGGTGACGTACTCCTCCTCGATCGTATGTTGGTCTGCCCAGGGGAGGATCTCCTTCACAGTCCGGCGCAGGCTCCCTCATCTCACTTCAGCCTCCCCCCTCCACGAAGGCTGACCCTCGGCAAGAAGTGCAAAAGCCCCTTAAACCTCGGCGGGGGCGATGTTTTCTGGAACAACTGTTCCCGCCGCTCCAAAGGAGGTCTCCACCTCCATGCCCTCTCCCTTGACCTCTAGGATGACCAGGCAAGAGGGCCCGACCTTCCCCTTGGCCTTAGAGGAGGTCTTCTATTTCTTTTTCTTCGGCGCTGCCGATTCATCTCGAAAGGGCACACGAACCTTGGAGGGAGGACGGAGGAAAGGTCGAGCTTCAGCCATCTCTTTGTCAACGCTTAAGAACAATATGTTAGAAAATTTCTTGAGAAAATTATAAGTTGTGGAGCTCGGCTAAAGATCTTACCCAAGTTCTTACCAGTGAGTTGTGAGTCCAAGCCTGATTTAAGGAGTAGCTTGGGTTGGAGAAGTACTCTCCAAGACCACTTATCCCCGTCAATCGCCCATAAATCCCTGATCAGGGCGACAGACCCGTTGATGAGCAAAGGAGGATGCTTGAGAAGAGCTACAACAAAAAATACATGTTAAAAGGTTAGGTGGCAGTGAAAACCGATAAACTAATGGACGACTACTACAACAAAAATACTGACCTGGGTCAGAGAAAGCTCGGGGGACAAGGGGATGAGTCGATTTTGGCTCGGTCGTCTCCCAACACCTAGAGGCCCACAACCATTTATCCCTCCAATTTTTATTGGAGGTCGGAGGGTCGGTTATAAGGGCCCCACCAGTGCTCCGCCAAATAGAGAAGTAGTACTAGCCGGGCTAAAGCTTGTTCGGCTTTAACTGGTACAGGTGGAGGAACTCGTCCATAGAGAGCTCGGGCTAGTCTAGCTTGGCCCATAGGGCCATACAGCCGATCAAGGCCCTTCACCCGTTCGGAATCATCTGTCCCAGGGCTAAGCCTAGGCAAGCTAACAGACGCCTGACTACTCCCTGCAGAGGAATCCGCAGGCTGCACAGAAGCGTGACCTGGAAGATCATGACGGCTCCCTTTAGAGGTTGGTCCGGAAGCTCATCCGACAAAGGAAGCCTAAGAACTACAGATTCAGGGATGTGATATTCAAGCATGATTTGGGCTAACTCCTCCTCAGTCAGGGTCGAGGGCATCGGCCCCCTCGAACCCTCCTCATCATCGAGGTCTTCCGAATCTACCTCGCTAGAAGGGTCGCGCCCCACAGCCATCGGCTCCTTTGCCGAAGATATACTTAGTGCCCTAAGCACGGGCACTGGCCTCTGCACTTGGGACAGATTCAATGCCCTAGCCATAGGCGTCGGCCTCTGTGCTGGAGACCTCTCCAATACCCTCGACGATGATAACCAGAAGTCGTCATCCACCATCATCACCAGTGGCGACGGTGGGTTCGACATTACCCTGAGGCGACAACTTGCCCAACCATCACCGCCAGAGGCCCCCTCCCGCGAGCTCAATGAGCTTGACATGATGATTTTTTTAAGAAAAACTGCTCATAAATGGAAAAGCAAAAGGAGGAGGGGGAGATGGAACTCACCGGGAAGAGAGCAGGCAAGTCTCCGGCTTGATTGGAGAAGGAAACGAACACCATAAATCATTTAGAAAAAAAGAGGAAGATGAAGGGGTCCCAAGGGTTAGGGCTTTCCTTATATAGTCGTGTCATGTGGCAGTCATTAAAGACGCCCATTAATGCGCGCTCGTACAACGACCCCCAACTCGACACGTGGGGTGACCCCTTGCGTTGCTCGACCCTGATATTGAGAATGATGCCACGCATCACGATCTCATTAGTCCATCGTCGAAAAGATGGTTTAGCGCCCCACGTGACCTCGAGCCACGAAACAACAGGTCATGATTACGGACTGACATGCTTTGACTACAGTGCTAGCCTCCATACATGGCATTTATGACAATAAGACTCGACCTAGTCCATACATAACCCGACCTAACTACGGCCAGCTTACTTTTTGAACCTCCGTAGTTCGGCTCGAAAAGTAAGGGAGGCTCACTGTTGGGGGAAAAAATTGACAAGTGAATAAGTCTGCTTAAGGAATGGCCCAACTGTACTTAACTAGCCTGATAAGGCGTCTATATCCAGAAACAGGCCGAGCTTTAAGGAGGTCGAGCTAACTGTAAGGACACTCAAAGAACACGACTATGAGCCCATTTGAATAAGCCATATTCTGACATAATAGGTCAATTACATATCGATCATAGGTCGGTCATAGGTCGGATATAGGTCGACCATAGATCGACCCCAGATCGGTTACTATCCGACCATAGCTCAGTCATAGCTCGGCCATTGGACAACCATAGATCGGCCAACATTCGGTTACAGGTCGGCGACGTCCCACGACAAGGTCAAGGACCATTAACGCCCAGCTGAAGGGAACACGGATCCTCCGATTCAACCATTGGTCAAATATGGTGAATGTTGATCTGTCGAGAAGATCAGTGTCGCTTATTCCTAAGTTATCACCCGCCTATGGGAGCCGACCTAAATCTGAGCTACAGATTCGAGGAATCTCCTTACATCCCGAAGATCTCTCCCCAGATCTTCGAGGGGGGGGGGGGAGATCAGATCCGGATAACATCGCAAGCCGATAATCTCGTAAAGATCTCGGATCCGAATGGATCTCTAAGATATCAGGAAGAGTCCTCGTGCAATTGGACTCCCTTCCCTATATAAGGGTGTCCCCAACCATCAAAGGTATGCTCATTCTTGCCCTAACACTCGACTGGTGTCTCTTTTCTGGAGACCTTAACCTATAAAAAAGACCTCGTTCCTGACTTAGGCATCGGAGAGTCCCCTGCATTAGTCAGGTCTCTTTTGTTTCTCTTTTGCACCTGTGCAGGTTGAGGAGGGTCAACCACGGAGAGTCTGCCTAAAAAATGCATCAACAAAGAACGTGGATATAAAATACATATATCAAAGTGACATGAAGGTCGACCCTATGGTCACGGCTGCACCCTATTGGGATGAGGCTGTGGCCATACCTAATCGCCCCCTTTCCCAGTACGGTGTATTTCCTATCATATAATTTCCTACCAATTTGAAAACGGTGGTGGCTCATCCACCTCACATTAGGCACTCATGGTCGTCTATCAGGACCATCCAAATCGTGTCATGAAAAAACTTAATGATGAAGCAACCGTAACTATCCAATTGATGTTAATCAAATAAATGGTCAAAAGTAAAACAATGAGCGGTCCGAATTTTTGGGAAATTCATGGGTAATAGATTTTCAGATGTTCAGCGTTCCACAGATGTGGCAGAGGTCGTCCTTCCATATCTTCAAGTTGATAGGTTCCAAGTCAGGTTGTGCCCATTACCTTGTAGGGTCCTTCCTAGTTCGGCCCTAAGGTTCTCTAGCCGAGCTCCTTAGTGTTTTAAAAGGTTCTGCAGAGGACCAGATCTCTTATTCAAAATCTTCTCACCCTTACTCAGGAATTGTAGAATTGGGTGACCTACTGTTGTCGAGTTGTGACCTTGAATTGGGCATGCTCCCATTTTTCTTTGAGCAGTTCGAGATCCAGTGTCATTTGCTCAACATTTTGATTTTCATCATACAAACGAGTCCGTGCAGTAGGGAGTCCAATCTCGACTGGGATAATGACCTTCACCCAGAAGGCCACAGAGAAATGGGTTTCCCCTGTGGCTGTCCAGGTAGTGGTCCGATATGCCCAGAGAATACGGGGGAGCTCTTCGGCCTAAGCCCCTTTAGCTTTCTCGAGCTTGGTTTAAAGCTAATTTTTGATGATCTTGTTGACTGCCTCGACCTGACCGTTAACTTGGGGTGCCGAGGTGATGGGTAGGCATTTCATATTCTGAGGTTCCCACACATGCCTCGGAACTGATCATTGTCGAACTGCTTCCCATTGTCCAAGACGATTGTATGCGGGATTTCATACCGACATATAATGTTTTTCCAGATGAAGTCGGTGATTTTCTTCTCAGTGATCTTGGCCAACGGTTCGGCCTCGGCCCATTTGGTGAAGTAATCAACCGTAACGACTGTCAATTTCATCTAACCTTTGTTAGTTAGTATAGGACCAATGATGCCTAACCCCATTGGGCAAACGGCCATGGCTCGGTCATGGGGGTCAGCTGCTCAGGTAGCTAATGAGGTATTGTTGTGAATCTTTGGAATTTGTCGCACTTTGGGTGTATTGCTTGACATCTTTCTGGATAGTCAGCCAGAAGTATCATTCTCAGATGACTTTTTTGGCGAGGGCACGATTGCCGGAGTGGTTGCTATAAATACCTTCATGTATCTCTCTCAGAATGTTCTCGGCCTCTTCAGGTCGAGACATCTGAGATAAGGTAGAGAAAATCCCTTTTTGTATAAAATGTCCCCAACCATGGTGTACCAGGCCGCCCTGGATCAGAGTCTACATGCCTCAAGTCTATCTTCGGGCAACTTGTCATCCTGAAGATAGTTGATTATTGGGTCCATCCAACTTGGAACCAAATTTACTGGAAGAACTGCACCTTGATTAGGCTTGTCAATGCTCGGCTTAGCCAATAATTCATCTGGGATTGACCTTGGAATGTCATCCTCGGCTGTTGTGGCTAGCTTTGCTAGTGTATCTGCTTTAGAGCTTTTCGACCTGGGGATTAGGCCGATGTCACATTTGAGAAATTTGTCGATAAGTTCCTAAGCCTTCTGTAAGTAAGCAATCATTCTTTCCTCCTTTGCCTGGTACTTATTGGCAACCTTATCGACGACGAGTTGTGAATCGATGTAGACTTTTCTTTTAGGTTTTGGGCTCCCATTGCTTCGAGTGAGTAATGCTTCGTACTCTGCCACGTTATTTGATGTTTGAAATCCAAATCTTAAGGCATATTATGTGCAGGTCTGATCAGTAGCCTCAAGGATTACCCCGACCCTACTGCCTTTAGAATTGGATGAGTCGTCAACATATAATGTCTAGGTCGGTGGGTCGAGCTTGACTACCTGATCATCATTAGTTGGTTGGTCGGCTTCGTTGCTTGGATCGGCTTTCAGATTTTCGTTGCATGTGATCTCAACAATTAAATCGGCCACCGCTTGACCTTTGATGGCGGTCCAGGGTCGGTATTTGATGTCGAATTCACTGAGCTAGACTGCCTACTTTGTGAGTCTCCCTAACACCTTAGGCTTTTGTAGCACTTGGCGGAGATGTTGGTTGGTCGAGATTATGATTGTATGAGCCTGGAAGTATGGTCGAAGACGGCGGGATGACACAACCAAAGCCAGGGCGAGCTTCTTGATGTCTGGGTACCTGGTCTCGGGTGGGACCAAGGCTTTACTAACATAGTATACTAGTAGTTGTCTCCCTTCTTATTCCCGAATAAGGGCCGAGCTGACTACTATTGTCGAGATCGCTAGGTACAGCAATAGTGGTTCTCCTTGCTCGGGCTTGAAGAGTAGTGGAGGTGATCCTAGGTACTATTTGAGCTCTTAGAAGGCCAGCTCGCAGTCCTTGATCCATTCCATCTTCTATTTTCCTTTCAGTTGTTTGAAAAAAGGGAGACACTTGTCAGTGGCTTGGGAGACGAAGTGATTGAGAGTAGCTACTCTTCCAATGAAGCACTGAATTTCCTCCGTTGTCCAGGACGAGTTCATGTCCAACAGAGCTTGGATCTTGTAGGGGTTCACTTTTATCCCCCTTTGGCTGCTCAGAAAGCCAATGAATTTTTCTGAGCTAATGTCGAAGGTGCACTTGCTCGCATTCAACTTCATCTGATATTTTCGTAAGATTGCGAGCATCTCCTCAAGGCCGGAGGTGTAGCCTGTAGCTTTGATGCACTTGACGAGCACCTCGTTGATATAAACCTCCATGGAGCGTCCGATTTGTTGAGCGAATATCTTATTGATGAGTCACTGGTATGTGGCCCTAGCATTTTTAATCCCGAAGGGCATGACCTTGTAGCAATAGAGTCCCTTGTTGGTGACAAAAGTTATCCTCTGCTTGTCGTGGGGATGCATGGGGATTTAGTTATAGCCCGAATAAGCATCCATGAAACTAGGGAGCTCGTGCTCAGCCATGCTGTCAACGAGTTGGTTAATCCATGGGAGAGGAAATTGTCTTTGGGGTAGGCTTTGGTCAGGTCGGTGTAATCAACACAGATCTGCCACTTCTCCTTGGACTTTTTCATTAGGACGACGTTGGCGATCTAGTCAGGATAGTAGATCTCTTCGATAAAACCTGCTTCGAGGAGCTTATTGACCTCTTCACTAATGATGGTGTAACGTTCTAGTTCGAACGCCCGTCGCTTCTGCCTGATTGGTCGGTGGTCGAGGTCAACATTCAGTTTGTGGACCATCACCTTTGGGATGATGCTGGGTATATCTCGATGGGACCAAGCGAATACATTGGTGTGTCGTCAGAGGAGATCAATGATCTCATCCCTTAGAGCTGGAGCCAGTGATGAGCCGACCTGTACAGTGAGGGTCGGGTTGGAATCGCTGAGGGGGACGACTATGAGATCTTTTATTGGAGATCCTCTCTTGACTGACTCTTCCCAGGGATCGAGGGAAGTGATGGCCATCGTTCAGTGTTGTGTCCTCAAAGCCATGGAGTAGCACTAACGAGCTTCCTGTTGGTCTCCCTTACCTATCTAACCCTGCGTTCGGTTAGAAATTTCATTGTAAGGTGGTATGTTGATAACACTGCTTGCAGAGTGTTGAGAGAGGGTTGTCCGAGGATAACGTTATAGATAGAAATGCAGTCGACCACAAGGAAGTCGATCATTGTCCCCTGTGACTAGGAGGAGTATGGACCCATCAGACGTAACCTTGTCCCCTGTGAACTCGAGCAAAGGAGCTTTTATGGGTCGAATTCGAGACCTTCTAACCCCCATCTGAAGGCATCAATGAAGAGGATATCGACCGAACTACCGGTGTCCACCAAGATCCGAAACACTTTGCGGTTGGCTATGGTCATGGCTACCATTAGGGTGTTGTCATAGGGGTGATGCACACCTTAAGTATCCTCTGAGGTGAAGGTCAATTCGCAGGGAGTTACTCCTGTTCCTTTAAAGATTAGGATGTGAGGTGGATCTGATGTTCCGAGCTGCCATGGATGATTCTCCGAGCATGAGCTTTGCGTGCTAGGTTTAAATCTCCTCCTCCTGCAAGTCCACCAAAGATGGTGTGGATCTCTTGAAATTGCATTATAACCGCTAGTACTAAAGTATGAAGTATGAATAATTGTCCTAAAAGGGGGTGAATAGGACTTTTTCAAAATTTATTATCTATTAATAACAGCCTATGCTTAAATTTCATAGACAGGAAAGTAAGGCAAAGTAACTCTATGGCTAACAAGCCAGTAGAGGGTCCAATTCACATAGGCTTATATAAGATGCATATGTAAAATCAAATCCTATAAGGATAGTGTGTATTGTGTGTGGGATGTGACTTCTATCAATACTTATACATAAACTGAATCATGCATCAATGTGAACATATGACAAACATAAGCATAATTAGGTAAATGTATAGTGGTTCGACTACTTGCCTACTCCACTCTCGGCAGACGCACTCTCTCCTAGAATATACCGGATTTCACTATCCAATGGTTTTAAATCTGGTTAACCATGAACCTTCACAACCTACACATGGTTAAGCTAGGACACCTTGTAACGCCCTGAAAATTGGGAGTCGAGCAAAGCTCAGCTCCCGAGTTCCAACGCATCACTTATGCAACATAGATAATGATGATTATGATGAGAGCATTGAAACATGAATGGGATGATACCAAAATAGCATATCATACTCCAGAGATAGTTAAATTGCAAGCGGAAGACTGTGATAGACATATAAAATATATAAACTGTGGTGAGTCTCCAGAGTGTGATAACATTACCAGGTTAAATAATTACAAGTACAATTCCAAAATGTACCAAATTGTGTAAGGTCATCTAGTCGACATCCCTGTAACCCCGTCAATCAAGACACGACTCACATGAAGCCGCCAGAATACAGCCAATACGAGAAAGCATCATAGTCAATGCAAAGGTCTGGCTCCGCCTCACAAGCATCGCCATCACCTGCAGCTAAGACAGAGTCTAGTTGGTGTGTACAATACCATCCTGTAACGTGGGAGTGAGAGATCAACTCAGTGGAACAATAAAGCATAGGTGTAAAACCCCGGATTTTTTCCAACCTGGAATTAGACGTCCTTAGGCGATGGGTCAATCCTAACATCGGTTTAACTCCTCAAACACTCAATTAAAGCCTCAAATCCCTTTTCAAAACATTTTCTTCACAAATCCCACCCTTCACCACCTTGTTCTTTCAATTTTTCTAAGGACTTTCACATTAGACGCCTTCTTAAAGTTTAAGTAATGAAGAACAATACTTAAACTAAACATTGCTACAAAGGACTAAGTACCACCTCAGACGGAAATTACTTAGGACTAAATCCTTTAGAAATTAGGCGAGAATTAGCCAGTGTGAAACTAGAGTACCTGTGAAATTAGCACCAATCACTTTAAATACGATCTACAAGACCCAAAACTTGTAGAATCATTGACGCTAGGTTACCCTAAAATCTAGGATCAATCTCATTACCCGGCTACTGTCGGGAGCACCTCAAAACTCCGTATCAGATCTGGACAGCACGTCGGAAGTCCGATTAAAACGAAGTTAAGGAATTAGGACCGCCTTGCTGGGCTTGACAACCATCTCGGAAATCAAATCCAGATAGTGTCCCAGCGCTATTCGCTTGAGCTCGGAGTGAAGAGTGTGAGAAATGTGAAATTAATTCAAAATAAAATATCTCAAATAATAATCTGGCACATCTCGCTTGCGGATCAGTTTTAAGTAACCTGACCGTCAGAATCAGACCAAATTACACCCTCGGATCAGGGGAAATTTCATACACATATCCATGTACTCGGAATCTCCAATCGAGATCCGCTGACCGTTGAACTGAAACTGGTCCGCCATTTGCGATCTGGAATTTCAACTGAAACGAAAACTAAACTAAACGTAGATCCAATGTTAGTGAGCTTAAGTCCGACCTTTGGCTCAAGGAGGCCTGCCAGAAGTCCTCCATTGAGCTGAAACTGACCCGCTTTGGTTATAACCTAAGTATACTTTGACCTGGAGTCTATTTTGGTGAGTTTTTAAGCTATATAAGGACCTCTCTCATTGCAGCCATACGAATTTGAGAGAAACCCTAGAGAGAGAAGAGAGAAAAGAGAGAGAAAGTCTGGGAGCAGTGGGTGAATCTTCCTACCACTCTACCCTGCCGCTATACGTGCATAACCACTCCATTCTCATCACTTTCCCGGCGATTCCGGCATCATTTCTAGGTAAGAAACCCTAACCCTAAACTGATTCGGGATTTTGATAGTTGTAGGTTATAAAATAGCTAACCTATTTCGTTCTATAGGTTGTCAAACTACCATATACGAAAGCTTAGCGAACCTATTGACTCCGTTACGATTCTACGACAAAAGGTGAGGACTTTAGGTACATAGGTTATGGTTTTCAATGTTTTCAATGTCAGATAATGATAGATTCATGATCTGCATGCAATTGTACATGTACAAGGTGTTGTCTGTTTTCCATTTCGATTAAAGATGAAAAATATGGAATTCTACATACTCTAGGTATTTGTAGAAAGTACCGTATACGTACAAATTTTGAAAATGTGTTTGACATGATTAATTGTTGTATGAATATATTATATCTGGATAAATTACTTGTTTGGCGAAAAGACTCGCCCTAATACATGTTTTACTTATAAACACTTTGTATGTTAAAATTGTGTATTCTAGAAAGTACCATATATGTATAAATTTTGGACATGTATTTACCATGATCATTTTCTGTATGAATATATTATACATGGATAAAATACTTGCTTGGTGAAAGGATAACCCTAATACATGTTTTGCTAACATACACCATGTATGTTGTAATAGTGTATTCTAAGTGTTTGCGAAAATGTCTGAATTAGTATAGAATTCTATTCGTGCTCGCGATGACTAATTGTCATGGATATATGATTGTTGTATTGGCGATACCCCTTTGACGTAAGGATTTGCCCTGAATCACGCCACGGCCACTATACGCTATATATGTTAAAATGTGTAGCCCAAGTGTTTGTGAAAATGTTCAAATGAATATGGAACTTGGATTCCTACTTTCCATGACTATCCGTCGTGGGTGTACGCGAGTTATGATTGGGGCAACTCCCTAGTGAAAGGATTTGGCCTAATGCCTATGTGATCAACATATGTCATGTATGTTGATGTATGTATTTTAAAGTGTTTGTTGAAATGTCTGAATGAGTAGTAGTTAGTAAATTGTAATGTTTAAGGGTGTTGAGATATGATTCTCAACTTCTTTAACTATGTGTATGATTTCTTTAGATATCTGTGTGATTAAGAATTGAATATGTACAAACTCATGCTTATGTTGTACTTCATAACATGCTCAATTGAATGTATGATTTTATCTATGTAATGCATATGTTTAAATTCATGTTTACGTTGTATGGTCCGTCATGGGTGATGGGGGAGTGGAGCAACGAGTGTGTGCAACAGCCCTGACAGCCCTAAACGGATAATATCAGACTTTGGTTGTATGATTTGAATCTTGATTCATTACTGCTTTAACTATCTGCAATTGAATGAGGTTGGGGCTATGATCATAGTCCAGGCAATCGGTAACAAAAATGAATGCGTGGTTGAGAATCATTTGCCACGTGAGATGTGTTCGACGAACCCGAGTCGTACTTCGGTTGGTGATAGTGGTTGGCCACACGAAGTGGTTATGCGCTTCATATCGTTCAACTTGTTGTGTGCTCGAGCTAGCCGAGCTCGTCAAGCAACCCGATCTGTTTTATGTATGTTCACCATGTTTGGACGCTACCGCTTAAACCTAGGGTACCAAACTTACCAGTGAAATCCCGTTAACCATGGTACCTCGATCCGCTAAGACTCATGAGCCGGACATGGTGGCATGGGACACCGTGGTTGAGTTGTCTGCTTACACTGGGGTTAAGTGCCTCCCCGTAGTGACCATTGAGCAACAAGACTCGTGAGCCGATTATGGGGGTATGGGACACTATATTCGAGCTGTCGACACCTACGGCAAGAGCCGAATACGGTGAGACCTGTATTCGTGCTGACGGGCGACGAGTCCTCCGTAGTCTCTTCGAGTATACTCTAAGGTCTGTGATTGGCGATGAGCCCTTCGCAGCAACTAGAGCATGAGTTGAGCCGAGTACGGTGAGACCTGTATTCGAGCTGATGGCCAGCGATTGAGCCGAGTACGTTGAGACCTGTATTCGATCTGACGGCCAGCAATTGAGCCGCATACGGTGAGATCTGTATCCGTGCTGACGAGTAACGAGCCCTTTGTGATGCCTTCGCTATGCCTCCCAAACCATAATATCATATGAGATTAACTAGGACTGACGACCCTAGAATGGATTATGTTTGGGAATGATATAAGGGAGGTACCTTACTTTTCTAATACTGCTGTTTGAAATAGACTAATAATTACTCGGTAATCATGCTCATCATCGCACTGCATGTGCCTGGTAGATGTGGAGCACTGAGGGATGAACGCATTCGCGAACGTAAGATGGTGTCGCATGAGGGTGATTTGGCAAGGGCATACATCATGTCATTTCATATTTGCATTAAATAAGAGTAGTTAGAATTATTTGATTGTACTGCTTTATCATTACTGCTTGACTGAGTTAATAACATGTTAACCTATGCTTTATTGTTCCACTGAGTTGATCACTCACTCCCACGTTATGGGACGGTGTTGTACACACCAACCAGATTTGTTGACTTTCAGGTGATGGCGATGCTTATGAAGCAGAGCCAGACTACTATGATATGGAGGAGGAGTTCTCCTACTTGTAGCTCTCTGACAGGTTTATGAAGACCTGTTATTGTATTGACGGGGCTATGGTACTTGGGATAGAAGAAATTACACTTACACATTTGGTATATTTTAGAAATGTACTTGAAATTTATTAACCTGGTAATGTTATCACACTCTGGAGACTCACCACAGTTTTTTATATATTTTATATATCTATCAAAGTCTTCCGCTTGCAATTTAACTGTCTCTGGAGTATGATATGCTGTTTTGGCTTAATCTCACTCATGTTCAATACACTAACGCAGACAACATTTAATCATCATTATCTATGTTGCATAAGTGATGTTCTGGAACTCGGGTGTTGAGTTATGCTCGACCCCCGATTTTTCAGAGTGTTACAGTTGGTATCAAAGCATGATTTGGATTAAACCGGACCTGGGTTATGGTCACACGACGCACACTGACGCACTCTGACTTAGGAGGGAGCGACGGAACATAGAAACAGTTATAGGTATCTCGATTTCGCCAATTGGCGAAGTTCACTGAAAACGAACGCCGAAATCAAGTCTATATTCAACCATGATCGCACGGGTCGACCTTAAAACATTCCTAGGCCGTCTATTAAAGAGTCTAGATCACAATCCACCTCATCCCAACCGTTGAAAATTGGTAGAATACGGGATAAACGTGATGAGGATAACTACTCCGAATCCCCGGAGCTTCACTGGACTCCTCACAGAGACTTCTCGAGTCTACGAGAAAAGAATGCAGAAAGTAGAAATAAATTCTAATAAATTCAAAATTGATTAATGAATGACAAAAGAAAAATGAGTTCACAACCCTTTAAATAGGGATACCAAATAATGGGAAAGAAATCAGAAACAAACTACCACTAAAACTCATAGAATTCGCGACTTACTATAAGGTCGTGATGTCTGCTAGTGCGTAAGGTTTTCGGCCAAAAATAGTAAGTGTCCTATTTGGCTTCACCAAGCCATTCTCCTAATTATTCTAAGCTCTTTTCACAATGGGCGTAACTCCTAAAGCCCAACTGATGAAGAAAAATCAAACTAAAATTACTATTTTTAGTAAAACGAAATTGAAACAGGAAATGACCGTCAATTGGGGGGTTTTTTCGCAATTCCGGGCTGCGCAACCCGATATAGCGAGTTGGTTGGCTTCATTAGCTCGTTCTACCCCAAATTCATATATTTTACGTCAGATAACTCATTCTGAATTGCAAGATATGTCCGATTTGCCCTGAAACTACCCGAAATTGAGCGAAATGGAGTCGGGGGGCCAAACGGAGCACTTCCAGAGGGATCCAGGGTGGGACCCAGGGTTTTTTGGGGCCTGGGGAACAGGAGGGTCTCGGCCATGGCCCCCCCCCTCAAAATCTGGGAGTTTTGTCGGGGAGGCCCTCACCCGGTCGGCGAGGCCTCGCCGGTTTTTTGGCTGGGCCGGGTCCGGGGCTCGGGCCGATTCACTTTGGGGGTTTTATAAACCCCCTGGCATACCTCCCGTTCAGTTCCACCACCTTAATCTACTACCTCCTTCACAAACTCCCTCTCTAAGCTCTCATTTCCTCTCCAAGCTGTTGTCCTCTCTCTCAAAACGCCCTTCCAAACACTCAATCTCTCATTTTCGACCACCACCCATCCCTTTCCTTCGTGCACAGCAGTCCACACCCCCCTACCCATTTGATTCCCTCTCATTTCAGCCCCTACACCACCCGTTTGAAGCTCCAAAATGTGTAGCCTCCTAACCTATCCCATTTCTCCCTTTTACCTTCTTCATTCCCTGTCACTTGAGATTCTACAAACATCTGTTGAGACTCAAGCCCGTGGAGAACCAAAGCTCTAGCCCTTTTTCTCCCTTTAGGGCCCGTTCGGCCAACTGCATTAGGTGAGTAAGGTGGATAGAATTGTAAAAGTAACAATAATTGTATGTGTAAGATATGGTTCCTAGGTTGGGTGTATCCCATGTTTTCCAATACCATGTTTGGAATGTATACAATGAAAAGTATATCCTGGGTTTTCTTATTACACTTAGAAATTCCGCTTCTTGGGATTTGGAAATCCCATCTCACACTTTTCCAACACCAAGCTTATTTTCCAAAGCCTATGAAATTAAATTTTATCCCACCCACCCTCCTACCAGCCATGCCACTCCCAATCACGAGGAAGGATTAGCAATACAGTCTCATTTAATACAACTTAAGACCACTGGCCAAATAGTGTTGAAGTCCCTTGATTTACATTAACCCACCACACTCTGATAGCTTAAGCTTTTAGAGTAAATGGTTGTTTGACAAATAGACCCTTGTAGTTTGGACCTAGAGCGGTGATTCGACAGACCTGACAGTATAGGAAATCCAATAAATTAAGAACGTGAACTCTAGAACCCCCTTAGTTGGTTTGAGCATATGTGAAGTGCTCGAGCGTAGCTACATCCAAGTTCGAGCAACTCAATTCCAAACAAACAAACAAACATTTTCCTTTATTAAAAATGGTGTAAAATCATCTAGTGTATAAGTATAGACTTTGGATTACAACTAGGGGATTACGCTACTCATACGTTGCGACTAGGCACTAAAGAATGTAAAGGATTCATTATGTTAAGATACTTGAAAGATAGATTTAATTAGTCAGCTTAAGTAGGTTGGAGCGAGACCCCGTTCTTTCGTTAAATCCCCTTAATACTCGTAAGCTTCTTTGATAACTCCTAGGAAAGTTGTTTGACGTAGAAACTAGTCACGCTTAGAGGAAACTTATATATCCTTTGGATTTAATGTTAGATCAAATCAATGCATCCCTTAGAATTGCCTTCTCGAGGACTTATTACAACCGGGAACACAGAGTAGAGAAACGATATATATTAGCGAGGTATTCACGATTTGAATTGAATTCTCAATCCTGGTAGTTGCCAATGAACTCTATGCTCTGATCAAGCAGAGAGTCAGGATTAACTAGGATTCAGAACTGATACGACAATTTTCTGTCTTCGCGAGGCAGAAGGTCCATGTATCCGATTCTAACCCACTACACAACTTTCCTTCCGTGTTGGCTCGACCACTTACAACCAAAAGTTTATAACTTCGTATTTGAGAAGTGTAAGAATATATAGCCAATAGAGAATTTTCCTTTTAGGCCTAAGGAATTTCCCAAGTGAGCAACAGACAGTTAGGAATTAAGTCCCAAATCACATGCCATGTTGGCATACATATTGTGCATATGAACGTAGAAAGATAGCCTGCCTGTTAGGCTTGACATGAGTACATAAGGTAGGTCAGCACCGTGATGATAGTCCTCCTTTGGTACACTTAGGCATCTGGCCTCAAACTCACACCTGCCCCTGAAATCAACCACATTACCCATCATTTTTAGCTCATTTCGATACCCATAGGTACCAATGCCATAATACACATCATCGATGAAAAGAAGACCAACGTAGTGAGAGACCGCATCCCATTTCATGTCAAGGATAGGTCCTAAATTACACCTTGTTCTGGTATACGGAGCAGGACATAAATCTTGAGCCTTGAGGGTGAAAATAAATTTTTAAGGGGGGTAGAACATTATGAGCCCAATCTAGTTAGGTCACCTATTACACCTCTTTGATCTGGGTGGCGCAGCGAAAACGTGGTGGACTCTACCCAACTAGCCAAGGATCGAAACTGTGCTCGTTGAATACGAACATTATAGAAGCCCTAGCAAGTTCTACTATGAGAAACTATTTTAGGATCATCTAGTAAGATTTGATTCACCATTTCCTTGGATATAGATAATAACAAGGACTCTCTTAGACTAAGACCTAAAGGGAAACCTTAGACATAGATAAGTTAAGCCTTTCAATGATGGACATTCCCTACATTTCTAGAGTGATCGGACTACGGAGTTACTGAAATATACAACTGCGAAACATTCGCGGCTTGACCCAATTCTCAATCCTGGGCGACTACCAACGGACTCACTGCTTGACCGAGTAGAAGACCAGGATCCACCAGGATTCGGAAGGAATACGATGACATTCCTACCCTGGCCGATAGATGATCGATGTATCGGGATTAAGTCCACTATAAACGTCTCTCTATGTTGGTCAAACAATGAAAACAGCTATCTTACTCTAAATTGTTGGGAATTATCGTCAAGACTCCAAATAGGTAAAGAAATAAATTGTAGCAAACCATCAAGGTATGAGAAATGGATAAAGAAAATAAATTTTTAAGGGAGTACTAAAATGAACCAGACTAGTATATACCCTACCACTCGTAGAAACTCGAAGTCAATAAAACTTAAGCAAAAGAAATAATATAAATCTTTCCTTATTACCCTTAGGCAATTTCAGGGACGAAATTTTCTTTTAAGGGGGGTAGATTGTAACAGCCCGTATTTTTTCCAACCTGGAATTAGACGTCCTTAGGCGATGTGTCAATCCTAACATCGGTTTAACTCCTCAAACACTCAATTAAAGCCTCAAATCCCTTTTCAAACCATTTTCTTAACAAATCCCACCCTTCACCACCTTGTTCTTTCAATTTTTCTAAGTACTTTCACATTAGACGCCTTCTTAAAGTTTAGGTAATGAAGAACAATACTTAAACTAAACATTGCTATAAAGGACTAAGTACCACCTTAGACGGAAATTACTTAGGACTAAATCCTTTAGAAATTAGGTGAGAATTAGCCAGTGTGAAACTAGAGTACCTGTGAAATTAGCACCAATCACTTTAAATACGATCTACAAGACCCAAAACTTATAGAATCATTGACGCTAGGTTACCCTAAAATCTAGGATCAATCTCATTACCCGGCTGCTCTTGGGAGCATCTCGAAACTCCGTATCAGATCTGGACCGCACGTCGGAAGTCCGATTAACATGAAGTAAAGGAATTAGGACCACCTTGCTGGGATTGACAACCATCTCGGAAATCAAATCCAGATAGTGTCCCAGCACTATTCGCTTGAGCTTGGAGTGAAGAGTGTGAGAAATTTGAAATTAATTCAAAATAAAATATCTCAAATAGTAATCTGGCATCTCTTACTTGCGGATCAGTTTTAAGTAACCAGACCATCAGAATCAGACCAAATTACACCCTCGGATCAGGGGAAATTTCATACACATATCCATGTACTCGGAATCTCCAATCGAGATCCACTGACCGTTAAACTGAAACTAGTCCGCCATTTGCGATCTGGAATCCCGACTGAAACGAAAACTTAACTAAACGTAGATCCAGTGTTAGTGAGCTTAAGTCCGACCTTTGGCTCAAGGAGGCCTGCCAGAAGTCCTCCGTTGAGCTGAAACTGACCCGCTTTGGTTATAACCTAAGTATACTTTGACCTGGAGTCTATTTCGGTGAGTTTTTAGGCTGTATAAGGACCTTAAACCCTCTCTCATTGCAGCCATACGAATTTGAGAGAAACCCTAGAGAGAGAAGAGAGAAAAGAGAGAAAGTGTGGCAGTAGTGGGAGAATCTTCCTGCCGCTCTACCCTGCCGCTATACCTGCGTAAGCACTCCATTCTCATTGCTTTTCCGGTGATTCCGACGTCATTTCTAGGTAAGAAACCCTAACCCTAAACTGATTTGAGGTTTTGATAGTTGTAGGTTATAAAATAGTTAACCTATTTCGTTCTATAGGTTGCCAAACTGCCATATACGAATGCTTAGCGAACCTATCGACTCCGTTACGATTCTATGACAAAAGGTGCAGACTTTAGGTGTATAGGTTATGGTTTTCAATTCTTTCAATGTCAGATAATGATAGATTCATGATCTACATGCAATTGCATATGTAGAAGGTGTTGTTTGTTTTCCGTTTCGATTAAAGATGGAAAATATGGAATTCTACATACTCTAGGTATTTGTAGAAAGTACCGTATATGTACAAATTTTGGAAATGTGTTTGACATGATTAATTGTTGTATGAATATATTATATGTGGACAAATTACTTGTTTGGCGAAAGGACTCGCCCTAATACATGTTTTGCTTATATACACTATGTATGTTGAAATTGTGTATTCTAGACATCCCGGATTTTTGCCAACCTAGGATTAGACGTCCATAGGCAATGGGTTGCTCCTAACACCTTATTAATTCGTCAGAACTGAACCCCACAGTCTAAAATCGCTTCTGAACCCATTTCCTTCACAAATCTCACCCTTCACTACCTTGTTCTTTTAATTTTTCTAAGCACTTTCATCCTACACACTATCCTAAACTAGCTAAGTAGTATAACTTGGATCACTTTATATACAAACTACAAAGGCCCAGGTACCACCTCAGACAGAAATCATACAGGACTAAATCCTTTAGAAATTAGGCGAGAATTAGCTAGTGCTAAACTAGAGTGCCTGTGAAATTAGCACCAATCGCTTTAAATACGATCTGCAAGACCCAAAACTTGTAGAATCATTGACGCTAGGTTACCCTAAAACCTAGGATCAATCTCATTACCCGGCTGCTCACGGGAGCATCTCGAAACTCCGTATCGGATCTGGACCGCACGTCGGAAGTCCGATTAACACGAACTTAAAGAACTAGGACCACCTCGCTGGGCTTGACAACCATCTCGAAAATCAAATCCAGATAATGTCCTAGCGCTATTCGCTTGAGCTCAGAGTGAAGAGTGTGAGAAATGTGAAATTAATTTAAAATAAAATATCTTGAATAGTAATCTGGCACCACTCGCTTGCGGATCAGTTTTAAGCAACTAGACCGTCAGAATCAGACCAAATTACACCCTCGGATCAAGAGAAATTTCATACACATTTACATGTACTCGGAATCTCCGATCAAGATCCGCTGACCGTTGAACTGAAACTGGTCCGCCACGCGTGATCTGGAATTCCGACTGAAACGAAAACTTAATAGAACGTAGATCCAGCGTTAGTGAGCTTAAGTTTCGACCTTTGGCTCAAGGAGGGCCGCCAGAAACCCTCTTTTGAGCTGAAACAATGCCGATTTGATTATAATGTAAGTATACCTTGAACATAAGTCTATTTCGGTTAGTTTTTAGGCTATATAAGGACCTTAAACCCTCTCTCATGGCAGCCATACGAATTTGAGATTGAGAGAGAGAGAAAAGAGAGAGAAAAGAGAGAGAAAGTGTGGGAGATGTGGGAGAATCTCCCTGCCACTCTTCCTTGCCGCTATACGAGCTTCACCGCTTCGTTCTAATCACTTTTCCCGGCGATTCCGGCTCCATTTCTAGGTAAGAAATCCTAACCCTAATCTGATTTTGGGCTTGGGTGGTTGTAGGTTATGAAATAGCTAACCTATTTCATTCTATAGGTTGTCAAACTGCCGAATACGGAAGCTTAGCAAACCTATCGACTTCGTTACAATTCTACGACAAAAGGTGCGGACTTTAGATGTATAAGTTATGGTATTCAACGCTTTCAATGTCAAATAATGATAGATTCATGATCTGCATACAATTGCACATGTATAAAGTGCTGTCCGTTTTCTGTTTCGATTAAAGATGAAGAATATGGAATTTTACATATTCTAGGTATTCGTAGAAAATACCGTATACGTATTTTTTTTGAAAATGTGTTAGACATGTTTATTTGTTGTATGGATATATGATATATGGATAAAATACTTATATGACGAAAGGATTCGCCTAAATACATGTTTTACTAATATACACTATGTATGTAGAAATACTATATTGTAAGAAGTACAGTATACATGTATATTTTAGTGATGCGTTTGCCATGATTAATTGTTGTATAAATATATTATGTGTTCATAAAATACTTACTTGGCGGATGGACTCGCCCTAATACATGTTTGTTAACATACACCATGTATGTTGAAATAATGTATGATAAATGTTTGTGGAAATGCTTGAGTAAGTGTTTGGATTTGATGCCTTAGGAGGGTGTTGAGATGGGATTCTCAACTACCCTAGGGACATGTATGATTACCTCCATGAGGTTGTTTACTTAACCGCTTATTTGCAATATATGTGTTCGTATTCCTATTGATGTAGTGCTTTACAACATGCTTTATATCACGCTTTATGACATGCCTTATAACATGCCTATTAGCATGCTGAGATTACTTTGTTTATCATGCTTTACTCCACATGCTATGGATGGGAATTGATTGAGTTTGGGACTATGTCCATAGTCCAGACAATCGGTACCAGAATTGAATTCGTGGTTGTGATTCATTTGCCACGTGAGATGTGTTCGACGAACTTGAGTCGTACTTCGGTTGGCGATAGTGGTTAGCCACGCGAAGTGTTTATGCACTTCATGTTGTTTAACTTGTTGTGCGCTCAAGCTAGCCGAGCTCGTCAGGCAACCCGATCTGTCTTATGTATGTTCACCATGTTTGGATGCTACTGCTTGAACCTAGGGTACCAAACTTACCAGTGGAATCCCTTTTAACCATGGTACCTCGATCCGCTAAGACTCATGAGCCGGGCATGGTGGTATGGGACACCGTGGTCGAGCTGTCGGCCTACGCTGGGGCCACATGCCTCCCCGTAGTGACCAGTGAGCAACCAAACTCGTGAGCTGATTATGGTGGTATGGGACACTATATTCGTGCTGTCGGCCTACATTCATAAGGTGATGGGGGAGCGGTGCAACCTTTGTGCGTAACAGCCTTGGCAGCCCTTTGTAGTGACCTCGAGCATACTCTGAAATCGTAGTGCGCCTTAGGGTGTGCCGCGGTATATAGAGTATGAACTAGGCCTATCTCTGTATTGTGATGAATCGTTTAAGGGGTGATGGGGGAGTGGTGTAACCTTTGTGCATAACAGCCCTGGCAGCCTCTGCAGTGACATAGAAAACACACCATCGTCTGATATTAACTAGGACTGACGACCCTAGAATGGATCATGTTTGGGAATGATACAAGGGAGGTACCTTAGTTTCCCAATCCTGCTGTTTGAAATGGACTAATTAAAAACTCGGTAATCATGCTCATCATGCATTGCATGTGCCTGGAAGATGTGGAGCACTGTGGGATGAAAGCATGCCGCGAGCGTGAGATGCTGTCACATGAGGGAGTATATCGGTGAGGGCATCCATCATACCTGCATCCCTACTTGTATTAATAAGACTAGTTAGGAGTGTTTGACTTTATTGCTTTATCATTACTGCTTGACTGTGTTGATAACATGTTAACTTATGCTTTATTGTTCCACTGAGTTAGCTACTCACTCCCACGTTACGGGATGGTGTTGTACACACCAACCAGATTTGATGAGTTTCGAGTGATGGCGATGCTTGTGAAGCAAAGCCGGACTACTTCTATGATGATAGGAGGAGTTCTCCTATCTGCATCTCTCTGGCAGGTCAATGAAGACCTGATATTGTATTAACGGGGCTATGGTACTTGGGATAGGAGACATTACACTTCCTCACATTTGGTATATTTTAGAACTGTACTTGTAATTATTTAACCTGGTAATGTTATCACACTCTGGAGACTCATCATAGTTTATATATATTTTATCTATCTATCACAGTCTTCCGCTTGCAAATTTAACTGTCTCTGGAGTATGAATGTTATTTTGGCTTAATCTCACTCATGTTCAATACACGAGTACAGTCAACCATTCAATCATCATTCATTTTGTTGCAGAAGTGATGTTCTGGAACTCGGGAGTTGAGTTTATGCTCGACCCCCGATTTTCAGGGCGTTACAGTACCATATACGTATAAATTTTGGAGATGTATTTGCCATGATCATTTTCTGTATGAATATATTATACATGGATAAAATACTTGCTTGGTGAAAGGATAGCCCTAATACATGTTTTACTAACATACACCATGTATGTTGTAATAGTGTATTCTAAGTGTTTGTGAAAATGTCTGAATTAGTATAGAATTCTCATTCGTGCTCGCCATGACTAATTGTCATGGATATATGATTGTTGTATTAGCGATACCCCTTTGACGTAAGGATTTGCCCTGAATCACGCCACGACCACTATAGGTTATATATGTTGAAATGTGTAGCCCAAGTGTTTGTGAAAATGTTCAAATGAATATGGAACTTGGATTCCTACTTTCCATGACTATCCGTCGTGGGTGTACGCGTGTTATGATTGGGGCAACTCCCTAGTGAAAGGATTTGGCCTAATGCCTATGTGATCAACATATGTCATGTATGTTGATGTATGTATTTTAAAGTGTTTGTTGAAATGTCTTAATGAGTAGTAGTTAGTAAATTGTAATGTTTAAGGGTGTTGAGATATGATTCTCAACTTCTTTAACTATGTGTATGATTTCTTTAGATATCTGTGTGATTAGGAATTGAATATGTACAAACTCATGCTTATGTTGTACTTCATAACATGCTCAATTGATTGTATGATTTTAACTATGCAATGCATATGTTTAAATTCATGTTTACGTTGTATGGTCCGTCATGGGTGATGGAGGAGTGGAGCAACGAGTGCGTGCAATAGCCCTGACAGCCCTAAACGGATAATATCAGACTTTGGTTATATGATTTGAATCTTGATTCATTACTGCTTTAACTATCTGCAATTGAATGCGGTTGGGGCTATGATCATAGTCCAGGCAATCGGTAACGAAAA
Organism: Magnolia officinalis; assembly: GCA_021015155.1. NCBI lineage: Eukaryota > Viridiplantae > Streptophyta > Magnoliopsida > Magnoliales > Magnoliaceae > Magnolia > Magnolia officinalis. The sequence goes on from JAJHSJ010000014.1 coordinate 25,336,776, forward strand.
TGAATGCGTGGCTGTGAATCATTTGCCACGTGAGATGTGTTCGACGAACCCGAGTCGTACTTCTGTTGGCGATAGTGGTTGGCCACACGAAGTTCTTATGCGCTTCATATCATTCAACTTGTTGTGCGCTCGAGCTAGCCGAGCTCGTTAAGCAACCCGATATGTTTTTTGTATGTTCACCATGTTTGGACACTACCGCTTGAACCTAGGGTACCAAACTTACCAGTGAAATCCCGTTAACCATGGTACCGCGATCCGCTAAGACTCATGAGCCGGACATGGTGGTATGGGACACCATGGTCGAGCTGTCAGCCTATGCTGGGGTTACGTGCCTCCCCGTCGTGACCAGTGAGCATCCAGACTCGTGAGCCGATTATGGTGGTGTGGGATACTATATTCGAGCTGTCGACACCTACAGCGAGAGACGAATACGGTGAGACCTGTATTCATGCTGACGGGCGACGAGTCCTCCGTAGTGTCTTCGAGTATACTCTAAGGTCTGTGATTGGCGATGAGCCCTTCGCAGCAACTAGAGCATGAGTTGAGCCGAGTACGGTGAGACCTGTATTCGAGCTGACGGCCAGCGATTGAGCCGAGTACGTTGAGACCTGTATTCGAGCTGACGGCCAGCGATTGAGCCGAGTACGTTGAGACCTGTATTTCGAGCTGACGGCCAGCAATTGAGCCACAAACGGTGAGATCTGTATCCGTGCTGACGAGTGACGAGCCCTTTGTGATGCCTTCGCTACACCTCTCAAACCATAATATCGTATGAGATTAACTAGGACTGACGACCCTAGAATGGATCATGTTTGGGAATGATATAAGGGAGGTACCTTAGTTTTCCAATACTGCTGCTTGAAATGGACTAATAATTACTCGGTAATCATGCTCATCATCGCACTGCATGTGCCTGGTAGATGTGGAGCACTGAGGGATGAACGCATTCACGAACGTAAGATGGTGTCGCATGAGGGTGATTTGGCAAGGGCATACATCATGTCATTTCATATTTGCATTAAATAAGAGTAGTTAGAATTATTTGATTGTACTGCTTTATCATTACTGCTTGACTGAGTTGATAACATGTTAACCTATGCTTTATTGTTCCACTGAGTTGATCACTCACTCCCACGTTATGGGACGGTGTTGTACACACCAACCAGATTTGTTGAGTTTCAGGTGATGGCGATGCCTATGAAGCAGAGCCGGACTACTATGATGTGGAGGAGGAGTTCTCCTACTTGTAGCTCTCTGACAGGTTTATGAAGACCTGTTATTGTATTGACGGGGCTATGGTACTTGGGATAGAAGACATTACACTTACACATTTGGTATATTTTAGAAATGTACTTGAAATTTATTAACCTGGTAATGTTATCACACTTTGGAGACTCACCACAGTTTTTTATATATTTTATATATCTATCAAAGTCTTCCGCTTGCAATTTAACTGTCTCTAGAGTATGATATGCTATTTTGGCTTAATCTCACTCATGTTCAATACACTAATGCAGACAATATTTAATCATCATTATCTATGTTGCATAAGTGATGTTCTGGAACTCGAGTGTTGAGTTATGCTCGACCCCCGATTTTTCAGGGTGTTACAATAGGTTAACATGTTATCAATTCATTCAAGCAGTAATGATAAAGCAGAACAATCAAACGATCCTAACTACTCTTATTAATGCAATGATGAAATGCAGTCATGATGCATGCCCTCACCATCATACTCCCTCATGCGACACCATCTTACGTCCACGGCATGCGTTCATCCCTCAGTGCTCCACATCTTCCAGGCACATGCAGTGCGATAATGAGCATGATTACCAAGTTATTATTAGTCCTTTTCATACAGCAGTATTGGGAAACTAAGGTACCTTCCTTATATCATTCCCAAACAAGGATCCTGTCTAGGGTCGTCACTCCTAGATAATCTCATACGATGATACGGTTCTAGGTCGCTGTAAAGGGCTGATAGGGCTGTCATACGCACTCGTTGCACCGCTCCCCCATCACCTTATCAATACAGGCCTAGTTTATACTCTGTTTACTATGGGAAGGCTCGTCGCCTCTCTGCAGATTCAGAGTATGCTCGAGGTCACTACACCGGGTACGGTCAGGGCTGTCAGGGCTGTTACACGGAATCGTTACACCACTCCCCCATCACCCATCAAATCAGTGTAGGCCAACCGCTCGAATATAGTGTCCCATACCACCATAATCGGCTCACGAGTATGGTTGCTCAATTGTCACTACGGGGAGGCTCGTGGCCCCAGCGTAGGCCGACAGCTCGACTACGGTGTCCCATACCACCATGCCCGACTCATGAGTCTTAGCGGATCGAGGTACCAAGGTTAATGGGGTTGCACTGGTAAGTTCGGTACCTTAGGTTCAATCAGCAGTGTCCAAACATGGTGAACATACTTTAGAAAGATCGGGTTACTTGACGAGCTTGACTAGCTCGAGCGCACGACAAGTTGAATGACATGAAGTGCATAAGCACTTCGCGTGGCCAACCACTATAGCCAACAGAAGTACGACTCGGGTTCGTCGAACACATCTCACGGGGCGAATGAATCTCGGCCACGAATTCAATCCCGTTACCGATCACCTGGACTATACAATAGCCTCAATCACATTCAATTGCAACAAAAATATCCTAAAAGACAGTTAAAGCAGTATTGAACCAAGATTTCAAATCATACAATCAAAAGTCCGATATTGTCTGCTTAGGGCTGCCATGGCTGTTACACGGAATCGTTACACCACTCCCCCGTCACCCTTCGCGGTCTTTATAAAATACAACTTAAACATAAATTTAAATATATGCATTACATAGATAAAATCATACAATCAGTTGAGCATGTTATGAAGTACAACATAAGCATGAGTTTGTACATATTCAATTCCTAATCACACAGATATCTAAAGAAATCATACACATCGTTAAAGGAGTTGAGAATCATATTTCAACACCCTTATACATTACAATTTACTAAGTACTACTCATTCAGACATTTCAACAAACACTTTTGACCACATACATCAACATACATGACATATGTTGATCACATAGGTATTAGGCCAAATCCTTTCACTAGGGAGGTGGCCCAATTATAACACACGTGCACCCACAACGGATGGTCAGGGCAAGCAGGAATTCAAGTTCCATATTCATTCAGTTATTTCCACAAACACTTGGGCTACACGTTTTAACATATATAGCGTATAGTGGTCGTGGCGTGATTTAGGGCAAGTCCTTTCGCTAGGGAGTTGTCACATACATACAAGCATGTAGTCACGACAAATACTCATGTTAAGCACAAATCCGTATTTTATACCTATACGGTATTTTCTACAAATACGAGAAAAATAGTATATTCAACATAGTTAACGTATAATCAAAAACGAAACGGACAGCACTTTGTACATGTGCAATTGCATGCAAATCATGAATCTATCATTATCTGACATTAAAGCGTTGAAAACCATAACCTATACGTCTAAAGTCTGCACCTTACGCCGTAGAAGCGTAATAAACTCGATAGATTCGCTAAGCTTTCGTATACGGCAGTTTAGCAACCTATAAAATGAAATAGATTAGCTATTTCATCATTTGCAATGTTCATAACCCTAGATCAGATTCGGGTTAGGGTTTCTTACCTAGAAACGAAGTTGAAAACGTCGAAAAAGCGATAAGAACGATGTGGTTAGGCACAGATAGCAGCAGGGTAGAGTGGCAGGGAGATGCTCCCACAACTCTCAACCTTTCTCTCTCTTTTCTCTCTTCTCTCTCCTAAGTTTTCTCAAATTCGTATGGGCCGGATATGAGAGAGTTTAAGGTCCTTATATAGGCTAAAAACTCACCAAATTAGACTTCAGGTCAAGGTATACTTAGGTTATAACTAAAGCGAGTTTGGTCCGTCTCAACGAAGCACTTCTGGAATCCCCCCTTGAGCCAAAGGTCAGACTTAAGCTTACAGACATTGTATCTAGGTCAAGTTGCACTTTCATTCCAATCGGGTTTCCAGATCGCACATGGCGGACCAGTTTCAGTTCAATGGTCACAGAAACTTGATCAGGGTTACAAATACACAGACATGTATGGGAAATGTTTCTTGATCCGAGGGTGTATTTGGGTCAGATTCCGACGGTCTGATTGCTTATATTTGGCCCGCAAGTAACAAGTCTCAGATTACTATTTGATATTTAATTTATAAAGAAAACCAAGTGTTCTCACACTCCTCGCTCCGGGCTCAAGCGAATAGTACTGGGACACTATCTGGATTTGACTTCTGAGATGGTTGTCAAGCCCAGCAAGGCAGTCCTAATTCTATAACTTCGCGTTAATCGGACTTTCGATGTGCGGTCCAAATCTGATAGGGAGTTTCATGATGCTCCCGAGAGCAACTGGGTAATGAGATTGATCCTAGATTTTAGGGTAACCTAGCTTCAATGATTCTACAAGTTTTGGGTCTTACAGATTGTATTTAAAGTGATTAGTGTTAATTTCACAGGTACTCTAGTTTAACACTAGCTAATTCTCGCCTAATTTCTAAAGGATTTATTCCTGTATGATTTCTGTCTGAGGTGGTACCTGGGCCTTTGTAGTTTGTGTATAAAGTGATCCAAGTTATTAATACTTAACTAGTTTAAGATGGTGTCTAATGTGAAAGTACTTAGAAAAATTGAAAGAAAAAGGTGATAAAAGGTGAGTTTTGTGAAGGAAATGGGTTAAAAAGCGATTTTTTAGAATATGGGATTGGGTTCTAACAAGTTGATAAGGTGTTAGGATCGACCCATTGCCTAAGGACGTCTAATTCCAGGTTGGCAAAAATTTGGGATGTTACACACCTACACAAGGTTCGTAAATGCCTACATAAGGCGACAAGTCCTACCTAAGGATTCAACACTGGGAGCCTACACATGGCAACCCAAGCCTACACAAGGCACAACCTACGTAAGGCTAATCTTCCTACACAAGGACACAACGTATTCTCCTGTCGGAGGCCTACAACTAGGACTTGGCGAGTTTGACACTCAAACTTTGTATCTTAATCCTACACAATGAGAGAGCTTCAAACACTTTAGACTCTAAGTACCTACAAATTAAGTTGGTGAGTCCCGTTCTTGCATAGTGTGAAGGTCTTCAATGATGATGAAGAAACTTCACCGCAACCTGTTGATGATGTTTTCGCGAAGTCTCTAAGGTTATGAGGTTTAGGGTTTTTTATCTTCTCTATTTAAATGATGGAATTTAAATCAATAGAGAAGGTTCCCATGAGCTAAGCTTTCAGAAGTTCCAAAGATAGTATACTTAGTTGAAAACTTCAAGAATGCTAGAGTTCATAATTCAATCCAAGCATGTATGATATGAGTTTATGCTCAAGCAAGGGATTGAATGATGAACTCTAATGGGAAGGAGAGAGTGAGTAAGAGGGTAGATAGATATTAGAATAACAAGCTCAAACTCTCTTGGATTCTAGCTCATTATAACCATAACAATGCCTGTGTATTTATAGAGACAAGATCTCAATGGGAAAAAAATGGAAAGAATTTTGAACTTGTGGATGCCATCGAAGGGTGTTCGATGTTATCGAAATTTGAATTTTGATATCACCGAACCATCTTCGATTACATCGAATTCCTACATAAGATTTATATTTGGGTGCAGGAAAAATTCTGACTGTCATTCATCGAGTATCCTTCGATGATATCGAAGTGCACTTCGATTCATCGAGGGACTCTCGATCTATCGAGATCTTCTTTTATAAAATACATAAGGTTGCTGGACAGTTTTATCTCATGTTTGATATAATCGAAGAGCCCTTCGATTCATCGAAGTTTGAATTTCAATGATATCGAATGATCTTCGATGTACTCAAAGAAAATAGTTTTTCTTTAAAAAACTCGCGGGATAAAATTGAGTAAGTTTTGATTCTATCGAATGGACTTCGATGTTATCAACAACTTACTCTCGATAACATCGAGGAGGCTTCGATGTCGTCGAGGAGCACTTAGAGTATTTTCTGTTTCTTAGGAAGAATTTCAAGGTCCAAGTAATCGAGGGTCATTCGATGTTATCAAAGAATGGACTTCGATGATATCGAATAGCAGTTGATGCTATCGAGATCTACAGCATATCTTTCATTTTATTGCTGGACAGAATGGGTGATCATTCGATGTTATCGAGTGATTTCGATGGATCGAAGACTCCCTCGATTGCAATTTGATGCACTCGACCACGACTTGTGATTTTTCAAGTTTTATTTCTTTCTTCCCTTTATACTCTTGGTGCTATATATATATAATAATATATATATATATATATATTATATATATATATATATATATATATAAACTTTACCAAAGGATGTTTTAATTCATTTTAGCGTAAGTTGGGATTACATGGGGTCATATACCTGCTAGGGTTTGTTGTTTGGATAATGAGGCTATGGCTAACAGGTTTGATCTTGAACATGGCTTTCATCATTTGTTGAGGCTTGGTCTTGACATCTTCTTCTAAGAGTTCACTTGAACTGATTAACTCAACATTCACGTATATTGACAAACAAGGGCACTTTCATCTCTCATGTAGCCTCATTATTGTTATCATGTTGGGCTGCTTTTTCTTTTAACCTGCTCGTTCTTCCCTCCTGCCGACGTACTCCCGTAGGTGTCTGTCACGGATGAAGGCTTTGATTTCCTCCTTAAGGTCGAAGCAGTCACTGATGAAATGGTCGTGGTCACGGTGACAGTAGCAGTACTTTTGTTTATCTGCTTGGCGATATCGGTCTTCATCCTTTTCGGCCATTTCAAGAGCTGTTTGTTATGAACTTCCATGATGACTTGCTCGGGCATCGCGTTGAACGAAGTGTAAGAGCTAAATCTGCTCTCGGGTAGTTTGCTCGGACGCTGACCTCTAGTCTGATCATCGTCTTTTATTCACTTGTTGCTGGGAGCTGATGCTTGTTCTTTCTTAGGTTGTTTCTCCTTAGTTGAGCTTCCTCTGTTTCGAGTAGCTTTTCACAAAATAAAGTGCTCCTCAGTGTTTGAGTATTTTTGGGCTTGGTTAAGGAGATTGACTAATGTCGTTGGGGGGTTCTTGCCGAGCAAGAAGAGAAATCTCCCCTCCCTCAAGCCGGCCATTATAGCAGATAGGGCGATCTGATCCGAATAGCCCTCCACTTGCATCGCTTTCAGGTAGAAGCGTTTAATGTAATCCTTCAATAGGTCATCTTGCTTCTGGATGATGGTGAGGAGTTGGTTTCAGCTTTTCTTTCCCTCTGATGAAGTTGGTTATGAAGGCCTTACTGAGCTATGTGAATAAGCTGATGGACTATGGTTTCAATTGCCTAAACCATTTCCGAGTTACTCTCATCAAGGTTAAGGAGAATGCTTGACACATTACCACAGTCAATGCACTATAAAGCTTCATCCATGCCATGAAAGATTCCAGATGCTCGGACGGGTCGGTGGCTCCGAAATAAGGTGTGATCTGCCACATCCGGAAGCTGGGCGGGAGCTGAGTGTGCATGATGTCGGCAGTGAATGGCGGTTCAGTTTCTTCCAACATGGCTTCTATCGAGGTCAGAGCGTGCATGTGGTAGGCCTGTTGTATGTCACCAATCTGACATCGCAGTTCATTGAGCTCGGGCTCCTAGGGATCCTCGTTCTCGGCCACGATCTCATGAGCTTTGTCATGCCTCTTCTTCTCCAACTCATGACATAAGTTAGAGGTAGCCAGTACGGAAGTACCCGAAGAGTGGGAAGGTGCTCATCTCGGTGCTTTGCCAACCCGTCTGCTCCTCCAGGAACTGGAGGGTGCTCGAGGTGGTGCAGAAACTTCTGTGGCTACCTGAGCAATAACCTCCTCAGCCCCCTGGTCGAGAGGAGGATTTTGTCACTGTAACATCCCGGATTTTTGCCAACCTGGGATTAGACGTCCTAGGGCAATGGGTCGATCCTAAGACCTCATCAACTTGTCAAACTCAATCACACAGTCTAAAAATTGCTCTTTTAACCATTTTCTTCACAAATCCCACCCTTCACTACCTTATGCTTCAATTTTTCAAAGCACTTTCGCCCTAGACACTAACTTAAACTAGCTAAGTAGTAAAACTTGGATCACTTTATATACAAACTACAAAGGCCTAAGTACCATCTCAACCAGAAAACAATTAGGATTAAATCCTTTAGAAATTTAACAAAGTTAACTAAGTGCAAAACTCGATTAGCCATGAAATCCGTTGGGATCGCTTTAAATACGATCTGCAAGACCCAAAACTTGCAAAATCAGTGACTCTAGGTTACCTAAAGTTTAGAACCAAACTCATTTCCCGTCTGCTCTCGGGAATGAAACGAAACTTCGTATTAGGTCTAGACCGCACATCGGGAGTCCGATAACACGAAGCTAAGGAACTAGGACCGCCTCACTGGGCTTGACAATCATCTCAAAAATCAGATCCAGCGATGTCCCACGGCCATTCGTTTCGATCCGGAGCGAGGGAGTGTGAAAAACACTATTCCCTTTGAAAATTAAAATATCTGGAATAGTGATCTGGCACCATTCGCTTGCGCATCAGTATTAAGCAACCAGACCGTCAGAATCAGACCAAATTACACCCTCGGATTAGGAAAAATTTCAGGAACATTTCATGTACTTGGAATTTCGGATCGTGGCCCACTGACCGTTGAACTGAAAGTGGTCCGCCACGTGCGATCTGGGAATCCGATCGAGTCGAAAACGTAATCCCACATAGATCCATGTGTGGTGAGCTTAAGTCTGACGTTTGGCTCAAGGAGGGCCACCAGAACCTCTTTTTGAGCTGGAAAAGTGACGAAATACCTATATTAGCAGTAACCTTTGAACAAAGTCTATTTCGGTGAGTTTTGAGACTATATAAGGACCTTAAACCCTCTCTCATGGCAGCCATACGAATTTGGAATTGAGAGAGGGAAAAGAGAGAGAAAGTGAGGGAGAAGTGGGGAGGATCTCCCTGCCGTCGTTCCCTGCCACCACACGGGCTGCACCATCCCTTTCATCGCTTTTCCGGCGATTCCAGCCCCGTTTCTAGGTAAGAAACCCTAACCCTAATCTGTTTAGGGTTGTATAGGTTGTAGGTTATGAGATAGCTAACCTATTTCGTTCTCTAGTTGCCAAACTCCGTATACGGAAGCTTAGCGAATCTATCAACTCCGTTACGATTCTACGACAAAAGGTGCGGACTTTAGGTGTATAGGTTAGGGTTTTCAACGCTTTCAATGTCAGATAATGATAGATTCATGATCTGCATGTAAATGCACATGTACAAAGTGCTTTCCGTTTCCTGTTTCGATTAACGTTGTTGTAGAATATGGAATTCACATACTCTAGGTATACGTAGAAATACCGTATACGTATTTTTTTTTGGAGAAATGTTTGACATGTTTATTTAATGTATGATTATACTATATATGGATAAAATACTAGTTTGGCGAAAGGAATCACCGTAATACATGTTCACTTGTAAATGCTACGTATGTTGAAATTGTGTATTCTAGAAATACCGTATATGTGTAAGTTTTGGATGTAATTGTCATGATTATTGTTGTATGATTATGTATACATGGATAAAATACTCGTTTGGCTAAAGGATAACCCTAATACATGTTTTACTAACATACACCATGTATGTTGTAATAGTGTATTCTAAGTGTTTGTGGAAATGGCTGAATGAGTATAGAATTCTCATTCGTGCTCGCCATGACTAATTGTCATGGATTCATGATTGATGTATTGGCGATACCCCCTTTGACGAAAGGATTTACCCTAAGTCACGCCACGGCCAATATACACTATATATGCTAAAATGTGTGGCCCAAGTGTTTGTGGAAATGACTGAATGGATATGGAACTTGGATTCCTGCTTGCCATGACTATCCGTCGTGGGTGTACGCGTGTTATGATTGGGGCAACTCCCTAGTGAAAGGATTTGGCCTAATGCCTATGTGATCGACATATGTCGTGTATGTTGATGTATGTTTGTTTAAGTGTTTCTTGAAATGTCTGAATGAGTAGTAGTTAGCAAATTGTAAAGTATAAGGGTGTTGAGATATGATTCTCAACCTCTTTTAACTATGTGTATGATCTCCTTTGATAGTTGTGTGATTAGGAATTGAACATGTACAAAACATGCTTGTGTTGTGATTCATAACATGCTCAACTGCTTTATGATTTTAACCATGTAATGCATATGTTTAAATTTATATTTACGTTGTATGATCCGTCATGGGTGATGGGGAGCGGGAGCAACGAGTGTGTGCAACAGCCCTGGCAGCCCTAAACGGATAATACCTGATCTTGATTGTATGAGTTGAATCTTGATCCATTACTGCTTTATCTCTCTGCAATTGATTGTGTTTGGGGCTATGATTATGGCCCAGGCAATCGGTAACGGGATTGAACTCGTGGCTGAGATTCATTTGCCACGTGGGATGTGTTCGACGAACTCGAGTAGTGCGTTGCCTGTCGGCAGTGGCTAGGCCACACGAAGTTGTTTATGCACTTCATGTCGTGCAGCTCAACGGGCGATCGTGCTAGTCGAGCTCGTCAAGTAACCCGATGCCTTATGCATGTTCACCCTGTTTGGACGCTACTGCTTGAACCTAGGGTACCAAACTTACCAGTGAAACCCCTTTTAACCATGGTACCTCGATCCGCTAAGACGCATGAGCCGGGCATGGTGGTATGGGACACCGTGGTCGAGCTGTCGGCCTACGCTGGGGCCATGTGCCTCCCCGTAGTGACCATTGCGCAACCAACTCGTGAGCCGAATATGGTGGTATGGGACACTGTATTCGAGTTGTCGATACTTACGGCGAGAGCTGAGTACGGTGAGACCTGTACTCGTGCTGACGGGCGACGAGTCCTCCGTAGTATCTTCGAGTATACTCCAAGGGTCTGTGATTGGCGACGAGTCTTTCACAGCAACTAGAGTATGAGTTGAGCCGAGTACGGTGAGACCTGTACTCGAGCTGACGACTAGTGATTGAGCCGAGTACGGTGAGACCTGTACTCGAGCTGACGGCCAGCAATTGAGCCGCATACGGTGAGATCTGTATCCGCGCTGACGGGTGACGAGCCCTTTGCGATGCCTTCACTATGCTTCTCAAACCATAATATCGTATGAGATTAACTAGGATTGACGACCCTAGAATGGATCATGTTTGGGAATGATACAAGGGAGGTACCTTAGTTTCCCAATATTGCTGTTGAAATGGACTAATAAAACTTGGTAATCATGAGCATCATCGCACCGCATGTGCTTTGTAGATGTGGCGCACTGAGGGAGTTAAGCATTCGCGAACGTAAGATGATGTTGCTTGAGGGTGGTTTGGCAAGGGCATACAGCATCATGTCATTTCATTCTTGCATTTAATAAGAGTAGTTAGAATTGTTTGATTTGTACTGTGTTTATCATTACTGCTTGATTGAATTGATAACATGTTAACCTATGCTTTACTGTTCCACTGAGTTGATCACTCACTCCCACGTTACGGGGGTGTTCCGAACACCACCAGATTTGTTAGTTTCAGGTGATGGCGATGCTTGTGAAGCAGAGCCGGACTACTTCTGTGATGATAGGAGGAGTTCTCTTATCTGTATCTCTCTGGTAGGTCAATGAAGACCTGATATTGTATTGACGGGGCTATGGTACATGGGATAGGAGGCATTACACTTCTTCACATTTGGTATATTCTAGAACTGCACTTGTATTTATTTAACCTGGTAATGTTATCACACTCTGGAGACTCATCATAGGTTATATATTTTATCTATCTATCACAGTCTTCCGCTTGCAAATTTAACTGTCTCTGGAGTATGATATGCTGTTTTGGCTTAATCTCACTCATGTTCAATGCACGAATTCAGTCAACATTCAATCATCATTCATTTTGTTGCATAAGTGATGTTCTGGAACTCGGGAGTTGAGTTTATGCTCGACCCCCGATTTTCAGGGCGTTACAGTCGCTCTAGCATTCGCCTTATTTGATCAATATTGCTAGTTAGGACTTCGACTTGATGCTCTAAAGAGATAAGCCGACCTCCCCGATTCCGGAACTGCTAAACTGGGCTTGCGAGCGCAGAATCAGCCTCTGGTTGGGAAGACGAGTCCCAACAATCCATAGATTGTTCTGGCGGCGCAGGGCTGGGCACAACGACGGTGGTTTGGGCTTTCTTTCTCCCTTTCACCATTGTCGAATCGTTGTAGATGATGAGAATGGCTTTCACGTCGTTCACACAAACAACGTCAAACTGTTAATGCAGAAATCTAGTTAAACCTTTGGACCTTTGAATACCTGCACGCAAAGTAGACAAAGGAGACCTTGGTTGCAGCAGGGGACCCTCCGATGCCTAAGTCAGGGAACAAAGTTTAGGTCTAGTAGAAAGAAGGGTTTTTGAGTTTAAGATTGTGCGTACCTCTCACCATTAGGGATACTCTATTTATAATTGGGAGATGGCGGTGGCGTAGAGAGGGATTCCCTATTTAGCAGGAACATATTGTAGTGGGATTCAGATCCTTGGCATATCGCAATGAGCTTTCGAGATCTTCGGTGAAGATCTCCGACATATTTGTGTTGTGGTAGTCTCTTGGGATCGATCCTCAGCTGGATTCTCGGGGAAGGTTAGTTAGAGCGAGGTCAGAGCCATTAGAAGCGCGCGGTGGTATCCGAGGTGGACAGTTGTTCCACAAAGGAGTTTCGCTGACCTGGGTTTTCTTAACGAGTCAATGTCGAGTTTTTCCTGACGTTAAAGAGATCACCGACCTGCCTTTGGATGCTGCATTAGAGGATTAAGGCCAGATTTCTTATCAATGCTGGACTCCTGATCTTCTTGGTCAATACATTTTTACGAGTAACGGGTTAATTCACTGCTGTTTTTGTGGGGTTCACTTGAGCCTACCTACTCTTGGCAATGCATTCAAATAATCTTTCCGAATGAACGTATAGTGCGGATGTAACCCATGTATCATATTAGGACCCGCAGAACTTTTGACGTGGCCTCGCTATGACAATGCCAGCACCTAATCCGCATCCGCTTTATGCTTCCACTAACATAAAGTAGAGAATGCTTTCACATGGCCGATATTCTTAACAGGGATTGCGTCCGACCTGGGTGTACCAATCAAAGTCCGACTAGATCCGTACGAAGCCTACAGTATTATTAATTAACATGGAAGGGATTGCGTCCGACCCTTGATGGACGTATCAAAGTCCGACTAGATCTGTAGGGAGCCTACAGCGATTCATCAGGTTATCCACGCCGCTATCCTTGTTTTTCAGATCATGCTTAAGGAATAGGCCAAAAAATAGGTAAATCCAACGCCCTAGTACACCGTACCACATGTTACTCTTGCATTTAATGCTTTGACAATTAAAAGAGCTGGGCATCGGTCCAGATTTTATCCGATTGGATCCAACTCGATCTGAACCAAAATCTCAATGGCTTGATCGGAATTTCGATCCGATTCGAGATCGAGTCCGGGTCACCTGACTCGGACCGATCCAATATATGATTGGGCTAACCTGAACCGAGTCCGACTCGGTCAGTGAAACTGAGTCGTATCGGGTTGGGTACGATTCGGATGACATAAATTTAATCTAACTCCTTCATATGGTGTGGTCCACTTCAGCCTTTAATATACCTTATTTTTGTGCTTAATGACTAAAATGATATGTCAAAATGATTGAACGACTTAGATAAAATATATACATCAAGGTGGGCCCCACATAGCTTTGTTGAACTTTCCATCTACTATATGAACGTTTTTATTGGACTGTGGAGTAACTTGCTTTTCACGCAAGCACAACTTGCACTGTTGCAATGGTGACTTTTGGATTTACGTTACCGAGTTCTATGGGCTGAATATGGGGTATGTGTTATATCCAAACCGTCCATCCATTTGGTGAGCTTATCTTAAGGCTTAAGATGAAAAATAAGACAGATCTAACTATCAAGTGGATCACACGAATTGTTTAACGGTAAAAATTATTCTTTGCTGTTATTTGTGGTGTGGTCCAGATGATCTTTGGATATTATTAATTTTTTGGATAATACTATATAATGGTCTCTAAAAATATATAAATGGTGTAGATATAATAAATACATCACTATGGGGCTCATATAACTTTGATCTCCTTTGAACCGTTCGTACAACTCAGAGCTTGAGGTGCGCCCGGAGCTCGAGGTGCGCCAGACGCAAGCAGATTGGTTACTCCCCCTGCCACCAACCAATGGCTGGTGGTCAGTGCTCTGTGGGTCCCACCATGATGTATGTGTTTCATCCATGCCCTCCATCCATTTTTACATATCATTTTATATTATGAGAAAAAAAAAATTATGTATATCGAAATCTCAAGTGGACCACATTATATAGGAAACAGTGTTGACTGAACATTGACCATTAAAAACGTTTTCAAGGCCATAAAAGTTTTTAATCAAGCTGATATTTATTTTTTCCTTTCATCTAGGTCCTTATGACCTAATCAACAGATTAGATGTCAAATAAACAGTACAGTGGGCCTTATGAGGATTATAATGGTGGATATCCAACCATTATTATTTTCCTGTGCTGTGGTCCACCTGAGACTTACATCCTTATCATATTTTGTACAACGCCCTAAAATGATCTGTAAAATGGATGAAACACATGCATCATGCTGGAGCCATATAACTTTGATCTCCTTTGAACTGTTCGTACAACTCACAGCTTGAAGAGCATCAGTGCTCGTCTTGACACGACACATACCTACAGCTAGACACATAGCCAACTACATAGTTGTCTATGTAGCTGTTGTGTGCGGTACACCGATAAATCCTTTTCCATTTGTACACAGTAAACTTTGTTGGGGCCCACCTTGAATGCATGTAGTTTATCCACGCCGTCCATTCATTTTTGCAAATCATTTTAGTGGTTGAACCCAAAATTGATGCATATCCAAAGCTTAAGCGGACCATACCATGGGAAAAAGTAAAAATATCAATAAGAACTACTCCGGATCGGTCCGAATCCATTCGGATCAGGTTTTCGGATCGGGTCGGGTCAGATCATGGCCAATCCAAACTCGACCCAGAAAAAATTCGGATCTAGATGGGACTACCCGATCCGGACCGTCGGTTCGGTTCTGATCGGGTCAGATCCACCGGATTGGGTCTGTTTTGCCCAACTCTATAATTAATTACAACCATGCTTACTATTTGTTGTGGTTCATTGGAGCATTATATATGCCTCATTTTTATATCCATATGTTACAATGATCTGAGAACGGTGATAGACTGCGGGGATAAAGGTCCGAGGGGTAGGATACAATCTACTTCCACTTAAGGCGTTTGATAATCTGTTGAACTCTCTACCTTGATAATCGGTTCAAAAAATTAGTTTAAATTTGTAGACTAAAAGGTGATGTATACTATGTATCCATTCCATTCATATGTTTTATCACAATAGTTTTAGGCATGAGCCGAAAAATGAGGTACATCCAACACCAAATGGCTTACACCAAAAGAAACAGTGGTCCTAAAAGTTTTTAATGGTAAGTGCTCAATTCCCTTTTTCTGGTTCACTTGAGCTTTGGATATGCCTCATTTTCTGCCTCAAGTCACAGATTCATTGGGCATAACAGATGAACACTGTGGATAAGCAATTTGCATTACGGTAGGACTCACAAATATCTTGCGGCATTTTCAATTTTTCAGAAAAAAAGACGTGGTCAAACCAAACGGAGGAAAAGGTGAGGTAAATAAAAGGAAAATAATCATTACATGCTGACACCGTGTTCACCGATGAATTGAAAACCCAAACAAGCCACTAACATAAAGCAGAGTACCTTCCCCCTGTCATAAAAGCACACAAAAACCATGATACTCCAGCAGAGAATGATGGATGATACTCAGGTACTTAAAAATTGCATACCGGGTAGGAACGGATTGGCTACCCCTGGTGGTCGTGCTCTATGGGCCCCACCATGATGTATGTGTTTCATCCATGCCGTCCATCTATTTTTTTCTATATCATTTTATGGTATGAGAGAAAAAATTTAGGTATATCCCAATCTCAAGTGAACCCCATTACATGAATCAATGTTGAATAAATGTCAACCATTAAAAATTTTTTGGGGCCATAAATGTTTTGGATCAAGCTCTTATTTGCTTTTTCCATTTCATCTGGGTATGTATGACCTAATCAACATATTGGATGTCAAATAAACAGTACAGTAGGCCTTAGGAGGATTTTAATGGTGGATAACCAATCACTATTGTTTTCCGTGGTGTGGTCCATCTGAGATTTATATCCCCCTCATTTATAGGATCAAGTCCTAAAATGATAAGTAAAAATGGATGGATGGAATGGATGAAACGCATACATCATGATGGGGGCCACATAATACCAATTACCAGCCCGGTGGCAGAGGGAATAGCCCGTTTAGACGTGTCATGAACCCAGACATAATCTTTCATTTTTTTTACTCACGCACCCGACACGCACCCAGGCACGCCTCAGTGGGATTTCACCGCCTATGGGTCTCGAACACAAGACCTTGTGTTGAAACTCCTTCAACTAACAACCTTCCATGAATCATAGATTAGGTAAGGACTCAAACGGAGACATTAACTAACTATTGGATTTGTGGCAATTTATTGGAGGGTTAAAAATGTAAAATATCCATCCCTCCAACTAACAACCTTCCATGAATCATAGATTAGTATTACTCAACCAATCTGATTTGGGACTGACTAATCTTCAGTGAGTTCCACAATTTTAGTTGGTTTTAGGTTTATATAAACATATGACAATGATGCAATACCAAGTGCTTGTGTAACAAGCGCCATATCTTGGCGGAGTATCTGATAACATAAAATAACTCCACTATGGAAAGGGGAAAGGATCGTCTATTCTGGCTCCCTAAAGGTGACTCCCGTACAAAAATCGACCCGGATTCCCTGTGATTGTGAAAGCCTTTGGCGTAAAGGTCCTCGGGTGGGATGCTAGGTGGAGCCCACCATGATGTTTGTGATAAAGTCACTCCGTCCTTCCATTTCAAAAGCTCATAGTAAAAAAAAGTGAGGTGGATCAAAAACTTTGGTGGCCAAAGGAGAGGAAAAGCGGGGATTCAATTACCACCATCGAAACATTCGTATGGCCACGAAAGTTTTGTATTAACATAATATTTGAGTGTTTTCACTTTATTCTGGTAGGAATGACCTTATAAACCGTTCGGATGGCATTTAAAAATTAAGGTGAAGCTTAAGAAGGTTTCAACAGTATGCACATCTTTCTAGAGTTCATAAGGCCCACTTAAGATTTTGATAACCTCATTTTTGCCGCATATCCTAAAGTGAGCTCTCAAAGCTGACGGGGAGTATTTCTTTGAAACATCATGGTAGGCCCCATATAGCATCCCAATGCAGATGCTTCATGCAAAAGCTGTCATCATGAACTACACCAAAATCATCATTTAGGAACGGTTTTAAACCATTCCTAAATGAGGCGTTGCAAAAAAACAGAAACGGTTCAGAACCGTTTCGGATACCGTTTCAAATTTTAGAGACAATTTTAGGAACGGTTTTAACCCGTTCTAGTCCCAACGGTCAGCTTTTAGGAACGTAATTTTAGAAACGGTTTTAAACCCTTCTTAATGTTGCCAACGGTTAGATTTTAGGATGGAATTTTAGGAACAATTTTAAACCCTTTGAATGATTACTTGTATTATATGATTAGTTGTATTCTAGTACACATTTCAATTTCAATCCAACATCATTTCATTTCCAGACTTTTATAATCCAACAATTCCTGTCTTGAGTCCTAGAAACCTATTATAGCTACAATCCTTACTCTTTTGCAAACCCAAGCTACATGCAAAGAAAAGGCTCCTCCCTCTCTTCAATGGCTCAGCTGGCTGCTCATACGAAAGTGGGCTAATGCTGAAATTATAACATAATTATAATGAGAAAAGTACGTGCATTAAAAAAATTTGTATTATAGATTAACGACATCATTCAAACATGATGTTCACCTGATGGTAGTGCAAGGCCACCATCCACAATTCCCCTATAAACACAGTACTCGTGAACAAGCTCATCAAGCATTGGAACATCAAGTTTTATCTAGCACAATTCATTCTGAGACAAAACATTAGAAGACAAAAATATTAAGATAGGAAAGACCCTTCTTGTTCCATTTCTAAAATAACACTACCTAGAAAATGCATTTCAAGAACTTTAACAATGAATAGCAGGCCAGACTGTAGTTGAAATTCATCTCTATGTTTAGAATATCTGGACTGAAGAGGATATAAAAGCGATATGTTCAAGCAATTCTCAACTCTTAAGCAGTTAAACCTATAAGAACAAGAATATTTTATGTGACTGGTCTGATCAATGGAATTTGTCTTTCAGACTTCGAGCAAAAAACTTTTCTTCATGAAAATAACAAATTATAAAATTTGTTTACCACATTAAATTGTGTAAAAAACACCAACAAGAAACAGAGCCAAACAGTTTCTGGTGATTAAATAAAAAATGAAAAAGAACCTGAAATACCTGAAATAGATCTCCTTTAGCAAATCTCAACCTATCAACTACCCCTTGTCTTGTTAACTCCACAGCATGTGCAAGGGCTTGTATATCAACCTGAAATTTGAAAACGACATGTATACATGATGCAAATTTAAGACAAGTGTACAAAAAGGTTAGTTATGGCTCTCGGAAAAATAACACTACACCAAAATCGTTTATCAGGAACGGCCGATGGTTTGGTTTAGGTACAATTTTAAACCGTTTCTAAGTGCACACGGTTCTAAACTGTTTTTAAGTGTAGGCACATTTTTCAAAACCCATGAGTACCATATTTCCACGTTAAGCTCTTTTGCTTCCCTTTTCTTCAATCGCCCCCGTCTCGCATCTCTCTCTCTCTCTCTCTCTCTCTCTCTCTCCTCTCTCTCTCTCTCTCTCTCTCTCTCTCTTCAAATCTCTAACGTTGTCCTACTCTTATTCTTCCTCTTCAACACCAAAACTCCAATCCCCTTCTCCTCTTCATACCCTAACATCTCATCCTACATTCCCTTCTTTCACGCTCCTGGATTGTGCCGATCTCGCAGGTACGTTATTCACCATTTCCTTCGCACTTCTCTCCTTTGAACATGCTCTTTGAAACAAGGATTCTAGCTTGATCACCAATCAAAAAGTTATAGGTTTTCTTATCTTCTAGATCTACAAATCGTTGAAATCTCAACATTTCTGTTTGAATCGGTTGTGGAAATCGATAATACGGTTAGTGAAGGTTCAGATCTCATTTTATTAATCACGATTCAATCTCAGCTCTCTGAATCGTAGCTCATTTTCTGATCTTTAGGTCTTCATAAGCCCTAGATATGCAAATCCACAGATTACCAGAGGATATAATACTGGAATTTGGTTCCATTTCCTGTAAATCTGTAACCGGATAAGGATTTTAGGTGAAATAGGTTCAAATCTTAGTACTGGAACAAGATCTATTATTTTTTTCCCCAAAATTTTGAGTCACCCTATTATCTAGATCTATAGATAAACGGATTAGGGCTTTCTTAAAATATCAGCTAAGTTACGGTCTGAAAATTAGTTTAGAGCTTTTATTTTTCTATAGTATTTTGAGATATTACTTCTGAAAAAATGTTATTTTGTGATATACCATGCTGTATTTTTTAGTTTCTATTTAGATAGATATGGGATATACCATTTGAAGAAGAAAAAGAAAAAACTAGGGAAAAATAGGGTGGTGTTTCTATGACTTGAGTCAATTGCTGCTTTGTGAGTCAGTCATTTTGAAGCAGCCTCATGGTTTTGAATGAGACGTCGGTTTCTGTGTTACAGTTGATCTGTTGAAAGGAATCATAAGAACCCAATGCTTACCAGGTCAATAGTTTTGTGATGGGCTCTACGTCCTTCATCATAATTTTATAATCTCTTTTGTAATATACTTCATCATAATTTTATAATCTCCTTTGATATTACACCCCCACTGTTTCCTATGGTGTGGTCTAATTGAGCTTTGAATCTGCCTCATTTTTTTTTACTCATGCCTTAAACTGAGCTGGAAATATAGATGGCTGATGTGGATAAAACACATACATCATGGCAAGGCCCATGAAATCAACAGACTTTTGGGCATGTGTCTCAGTGGGTTGCTGATTGTTTTTTTCTTTTTTTTAAAGTAATGGCATTTTCTTTAATTATATTGTACACTCTAGAATTCTGATTATCTACAAATTTATTCCTTTATTTTGCAAATGCAAAGAATGGCACAAAAAAATCTCCTAAAGTGCATGATCCCATTCACATTACACATTTCAGCTCAATTGAGCTGTAGAAATTTGTATATAGGCACATGCTCATCATTCAGGCACAACAGATTCCCATGTTACATCTGGTTATTCATTGTCAGGAATATGCAATCGGCTTGTACATGGTAAATTGGTGAAAGTTTCATAGTCTGGAGATCAACCTTCCTTTTACCCAGGCTCTGATACTTCTTCTCTTTGATACTTTTCAGCTTAATGAATGTTCTCTGTATTAAAAAAATAATAATAAAATGATTGGACCATTTGTTAAATAGCTAGATTTTGAGCTGATTCACAAACTGTTGTAGTAGATAACATGACCATATTCTGGTTTTATATCATTGTTGCATTGCTTTTGTGGTCCATCTGACTAAATATATGATTTTCTGGTCTGCTGTTTTGTGATGCTTCATAAGAGGAGACTATTGATCAAAAGGCAATTGGTGGAAAGCAAAAGAGGTAGAAATTTTCAATTAGACATGTAAGCAAGCATTTGCTTCCTGAACTGATATTCAACCTTTGATGTGCATGCCTTCAGATCTATTAACTAGACATTGAGATTTGAGAGAGGGTGACTTCTCTGCTGCTATTTCCATTGGAAGTAATGAAGAAACCCATTGATAAAGTATGGGCCAACGCTAAATGCTTGGGCCATATGCCAAATGAAACGCTAAAACTCATTCCAAGTGGGGCCCAACAGAGCAATGAGCCCAGATTTACCAAAAAAAAAAAAAAAGATGAAGAGAATGACAATCATGCATTAGATGCCCCAGTTGTTTATGAAAAGATGTCTGACTGGATTGTTTTGTTTTTTTAACTTATGTAAGTCAAGAAGTTACTTCTTATTTAGTTTGGTTATTAAACTTACATAAGTATCTCTTAAGAAAAAGTAAGCTACTTCTTTTGCTTTTCAACTTCCCAAAGCAACTTATTTCCTTTATTTTAGTCTTTGGGGCCTTTAGCAACCCGCAAGGGAGTGGTAGTTTTTCTGCATTTGGTGGTAGCAATGCCATGGGAATCGAAAAACCATCCAACCTTTTCACGCAGATGAGAAGATAGAAAGTCTTCGACAAGATTTGCAGTTGAAAACCAGGTAACCAGTTGAATACCAATGCCTATTTTCTCATGACTAATATCATTTGTTCAAGATCAAATGAAAATCCCTTGTTCTCTATTGCGTTATTCAATCTTCTAGACTAACACCTTATCATTGATAAGGAGAATTCTTACAAGCTGGGGGGCAGGCTCTTGCAGAAAATTCTTACAAGCTGTCCTGTCCGTTCCATGTCTTGGAGACGGTTCCAGAAATGCCTAGAATTTTCTCTCGCTTTTGCTTGACTGAGTGTCACCGTAATTTCACAGATGCATATCAGGGGTTCACGTCACATGGCCGCTGAATCCAGACTCAAGGAGAGGGAATTATGGAAACAGGAAGAGATAAAGAAGAGAATAGCCTTGTCGAGTGATTCTGCTGGTGCCACGAGTTCAAGTCCATCCAGCCAACAATTCTAGTTATCCAGCCAGCCGTTGATTGAATGAACACGGAAGGTGGCTTTTGAGGCACTACATAAACAAATGCCTAAACAAAATGTTGCAAATGGTTGCCATGATGTGAAATTCAGGGGAAATGTTTCTTTCTTTGATTTGAATTGCCATTCTACTTCTGAAAGGGGAATAAAGCCATCACAAAGTGTGAGACCTGGGCCTTGTGATCTTGATGAGAGAAGCAGCAAATGAGAAAAGAGGGCAGATGGAGAGATTCTTGTGGAGCAGCAAGCACGTCAAGAGAGAGAACTATAGTTCACATCTGCTGGTTGGAAGCACAATTTCCATGGAAGGTGGTTTAGAGATGAAAATGTGAGTGTTTTTCTTTGAAAATTCGCTTCTAAAATTTTGCCAGTCATGCCAGAGATTTGCATATTAAGCTGTTCTAAGTTGCTTTAGGCTATATCCAAATATCTTCTCATGAAATTTTGCTAAACAAGTGCCCACCTCCACAAATGGCCGGATGTGAGGATATCCGAGAAGTGTTCTGGGTGGACTCCACTATGTAGTTTACATTGCCTGAAAATCAATCTGGTTAAGTCATCAAGTGGGCCACATGTATAGCTGGAAAAAGACAACGAAATGGTTTCTTGGTTGAGTGGCTAGATTTTCAAGCTGAAATGCTTCAAATTGAATGGAATTGCCTTACGAAGGGCATGATGCTATAATTGCCTAAGAGGGGACCTTCCATCTAGCCAACAAGATCCACACAAACAGAGAGCAAGCAATATCTCAAATATTCAACTACTAGCACAACATGGTTGAGTCAAATAGAATTGTTTTATAGCTATAAGTGTAACATCCCGAATTTTTTGCCAACCTGGAATTAGACGTCCTTAGGCAATGGGTCAATCCTAACACCTTATTAACGTGTCAGAACCCGATCTCATACTCTAAAAATCGCTTGTTAACCCTTTTCCTTCACAAATCTCACCTTTCAGTACTTTATCCTTCACAAAGTAACTAAGTGTTAAACTAGATTAGTTACGAAATCCGCTTGATCCACTTTAAATACGATCTGCAAGACTCAAAACTTGTAGAATCATTGATGCTAGATTACCCTAAAATCTAGGATCAATCTCATTACCCAGTTACTCTCGGGAGCACATTGAAACTCCGTATCAGATCTGGACCGCACGTCGGAAGTCCGTTTAATGCGAAGTTAAACGGTTAGGACCACCTTGTTGGACTTGACAACCATCTCGGAAATCAAATCCAAATAGTGTCCCACGGCTATTCGCTTGAGCCCGGAGTGAAGAGTGTGAGAAAATGAGATTTTCTTATTAAATTCAAAATTATTTAAGTAATTTGGCACGTGTTGCTTGCGAACAATTTATAAGCAACTAGACCATCGGAATCTGACCCAAATACACCCTCGGATCAGGAGAAATTTCATACACGCGTCAGTGTACTTGAAATCTCTGATCGAGTTTCACTGACCGTTGAATTGAAATTGGTCCGCCACGTGTGATCTAGGAATCCGACCGAAACAAAAACTTAACTAAACCTAGATCTAGTGTTAGTGAGCTTAAGTCCGACCGCACACAGAAAAGGGGCCGCCAGAAGTGCTTCGTTGGATTGAAACAGCCTCACTTTGGCTATAACCTAAGTATACCTTGACCTAGAGTCTATTTTGGAAAGTTTTGGACCTATATAAGGACCTTAAACCCTCACTCTCTCATCCCATACGAATTTGAGAAAAACCTAAGAGAGAGAAGAGAGAAAAGAGAGAGAAAGTGTGAGAGATGTGAGAGGATCTCCCTGCCACTCTACCCTGCCGCTATACGTGCTTAACTACTCCGATCTAATTGCTTTTCCGGCAATTTCGACTTCATTTCTAGGCAAGAAACCCTAACCCTAATCTGATCTAGGGTTATGAATGTTACAAACGATGAAATAGCTAATCTATTTCATTCTATAGGTTGCCAAACTGCCGTATACTAAAGCTTAGCGAATCTATCGACTCCGTTACGATTCTACGACAAAAGGTGCGGACTTTAGACGTATAGGTTATGGTTTTCAATGCTTTCAATGTCAGATAATGATAGATTCATGATCTGCATGCAATTGCACATGTACAAAGTGTCGTCTGTTTTCCGTTTCGCTTAAATACGAAGAATATGGAATTTTGTGTATTCTAGGTATTTGTAGAAAATACCATATCCGTATAAATTTCGCTGATATGATTGCCATGAGTATTTGCCGTATATATATATATATATGTTAGTTGTGGATGTATGACCTGTTTGGCGAAAGGATTCGCCCTAATACACTTTTTGGCCAACATTGTTTATGTAGGCTAATGTGTGTAGTCTAAGTATTTGTTGAAATGTCTAAATAAATATGGATTTATGATTTATGCCTACCATATGTATTGAATGTAAGAACATGATTGATGTGTATGAGACAACTCCTTGATATGAGGATTTGTCCTATTCTATGTTAAAATCACATACGTCATGTATGTTGGAGTGGTATAGTTTTTAAGTGTTTGATAAAATGCCTGTGTGAAAATTGTGTGTGGACGAACTAAATTTAATAGTGGTGTTGAGATAGGATTCTCAGCTACCTAGTGATGTATATGATTTCCTCCATGTTGTTTGTTTAATTTAACCGCTTACTTATGAAATATATGTGTTTGTATTTCCTGTTTATATTGTGCTCTATAACATGCTTTATAATATACTTGAATTACTTTGTTTATTCTGCTTTACTCTACATGCTTCTGAATAAAGGATTGATTGTGTTTGGGGCTATGATTATAGTCCAGGCAATCGAAAACGAAAATGAATGCGTGGCTGAGATTCATTTGCCACATGAGATGTGTTCGATGAACCCGAGTCGTACTTCGGTTGACGATAGTGGTTGGCCACGCGAAGTGCTTATGCACTTCATGTCATTCAACTTGTCATGTGCTCGAGCTAGCCGAGCTCCTCAAGTAACCCGATCTGTCTTATGTATGTTCACCATGTTTGGACGCCTCTGTTTGAACCTAAGGTACTAACCTTACCAGTGGAATCCCGTTAACCGTGGTACCTTGATCCGCTAAGACTCATGAGCCGGGCATGGTAGTATGGGACACCGTGGTCGAGCTGTCAACCTATGCTGGGGCCATGTGCCTCCCCGTAGTGACCAGTGAGCAACCAGACTCGTGAGCCGATTATGGTGGTATAGGACACTATATTCGTGCTGTCGGCCTACATTGATAAGGTGATGGGGGAGTGGTGCAACAAATGCATGTAACAGCCCTAACAACCCTTTTTAGTGACCTCGAGCATACTCTGAATTTGCGGTGAGGCGACGAGTTTTGCCGCGGTGAATAAAGTATGAACTAGGCCTGTGTCAATTTAGTGATGAACCGTTAAAAATGTGATGGGGGAGTGGTGTAACAATTGCGTGTAACAGCCCTTGCAGCCTTTGCAGCGCCCTAGAACCACACTATCGTATGAGATTATCTAGGTTTGACGACCCTAGAATGGATCATGTTTGGGAATGATACAAGGGAGGTACCTTAGTTTCCCAATCCTGCTGTTTGAAATGGACTAATAACAACTCGGTAATCATGCTCATCATCACACTGCATGTGCCTGGAAGATGTGGACCACTGAAGAATAAACGCATGTCGCGGACGTAAGATGGTGTCACATGAGGGAGTATGTCGGTGAGGGCATGCATCATGACTGCATTCATACTTACATTAATAAGAGTATTTAGAATTGTTTGATTGTACTGCTTTATCATTACTGCTTGACTGAATTGATAACATGTTAACCTAAACTTTATTGTTCCACTGAGTTGATCACTCACTCCCACGTTATGGGACGGTGCTTGCAACACCAACCAGACTATCTTAGCTGCAAGTGATGGCGATGCTTATGAAGCAGAGCCGGACTACTACTATGATGTTGAGGAGGAGTTCTCCTACATGTAACTCTCTGACGGGTCTATGAAGACCTTGAATTGCATTGACGGGGCTATGGTATTGGGATAGAAGACATTACACTGCCTCAATTTGGTATATTTGATTGACTTAACCTGTTTACTTGAAACAACTGGTAACATTATCACACTCTGGAGACTCACCACAATTTATATAGTTTATATATCTATCACAGTCTTCCGCTTGCTATCTCACTTGTCTTGGAGTATGATATGCTGTTTCGGCTTAATCTCACTCATGTTCAATGCACTATACGGACAACATTCAATCATCATTCATTATGTTACATAAGTGATGAGTTGGAACTCGGGAGTTGAGTTTATGCTCGACCCCCGATTTTCACGGCGTTACAATAACGGGTAGTTTTTTTTTTTCTTTTTTAATAGGGCCCCTTTGCCGGTACCTGGTTTTGGCTCGTGCCGACAAAGGTCTGTTGTTTCATGCTATCCTATATACTGACAATTTTCTTTTACTCCACAGACTTCTACACATGTCTGTTTGATAACAGATTTTTGTCCAGCTGGGGAGCTATTTGCTTTGCTTGACAAACAGCTTATGAAGATTTTCAAAGAGGAAGCTGTAAGGTATCTTCAATTAGTAATTCAATAATTCCCTCAATTTTGAGACTCCAACCAAGAATGGTTCTTCACCATATGTTTCCTTGAAATTCGTGTAGCTGCATGTATTTGCATCGGTACTTATCTCTTGATAAAGTTGTTCTCATTTGATGTATACCTGACTACTTTATTTTACCAAATTGTTTCATTCTTATGGATATTTCTGCATCTGAGATTCTTATTACTAGGAAATTTTCACTAATCTAAAATCATACTTCTATGATGAGCCTCTTGGTTAGGAGACTTGATGCGATCTTCCAAAGAAAATGTGCAATATGACCCAAACTCGGGTTGGGCAAGTCAGGTTCAGTTTTATGAGATCATGAAGTATGGATTCTTTGCAAAATGTTTCATTGTTTTTGTAGAACACTTACTGACATCAGTGCAGGTCCCAATGTTCCTGTAGTTACATTATCTATCTTAATGCTTTCCATCTGTGATGAAATTTGGATACTCACTGTGTTACATGTGTGGCTTATTGTTTTGCTAGCCTTGGCTTGGCACCCGTTCCATGAGGAATATTTTGTGAGCGAGTGCTTTGATGGATCCATCTTTCATTGGCTTGTTGGGTAATCTCTCTCAATAGTCATCATGATATTTTTGCCAAATACATTGAAACCATCTCTTCTTAGTGAATTTGACATTGTATTGATTGATATGACTACAGTCAAATCCAGTTCTTGAAGCATTTGGCAATGCTAAAATATTACAAATAACAATTCCAGGTTAGAGACTGTTCCAAGCATTTATTTTTATGTATGTTGCTCTTTGAATCCAATGAGGTGTTCAATAGATTAGTACTTAACACAATGAACTTCCCATCATTTGTATTGATTCCTGACAATTATTTTAGTTTGTAGATTCTAATATTTAAAGGAATCAATGCATTCTTTTTAAAATATGATTCAAATTTATTACCTTGAATGTCATCTGGGTCTAATTTTAAAATTTAGCCGTTGGCAACATTTATGTAACACACGACAAGTTTTTTTTTTTTTTTTCAAAGCTTGAATTAAATGCGAAACATTCTAGGGTGCTTTTGCGGTTTTGCTTTTCTCATAATCTTAGAAAAATGTCATTTTTAATCTGGGTGCCTTTTTTTTTGGCGAGGCATTTTACAGTCACGAAGGAAGACCAAGGAGCCCAAGGAGGAGAATGTGACACTTGGACCAACTGTACGAGAGGGAGAGAATGTTTTCGGTGTCGCCCACATCTTTGCATCTTTTAATGATACTTTTATCGTAAGTCCCATTTCTCTTCTTTCAGTTCTTTTTTGCTTCTCCTGACATTCTCAGAGGCCCCAATCTTCTTTTTTTTTTTTTCCTGGATTGCAGCATGTGATAGATTTATCTGGAAGAGAAACCATGGTCCACGTTACTGGTATGAGATGCCTTTAGTTTTAAACTTTTTTGTTAGATAGATGCTTTTGGAGAAGAGTTGGTGAAACATCTATGCTAATTAAGTGAAACAAGATATCTTTTTTGCTATGAAGAATATAAAAATAACTGTATAAAATTTACTACTAACTTGCAAGATAAAATTCAATTTTCTATTTAGAAAAGAAAACATACAAACTGCATTTGAAATTGACTATTCTGAAGTAGGGCTATCAATGGGCAGGTCTTGGGCCTTGCAAAATCAAAATTTTGAATTGGACCGGCCCCTCAGGCCCAGTCTGAACGGTTCAAAATACAAGCCGAAGCCAACCCTAGGCCTGGACTGTTTCCAGCCCTATGCCAAAGTAGATCTTTAGGGACTGTTTGGGAGCTTGTAAAATAATATGAGAGGAAGTAACATTTTCTTTTTTAAGAAAGCATTTGAAGAGAAGATACAAAAAAATAATAAAAATAATAAAAACACCAGGTGAAGAGTTGGGAATTTTTTAGGATCTCTATGGAAACACATTCTTGGAAAATGTTTTCCACCAAAACGTGAACTCCCAATTAGGGGAAAATGTCATTTTCATGGAAAGTATTTTCCGCCCAAACACTTTCCAAGCTTCCAAAATAGGCCCTTGAATTTCAACTGTAACGAGAACCATATATTACTTCATCCTTCTGCATTAACTTAAAACGTGTCCAAGAGACGCTACTTCTCTGAAGACTACTGTAAAAATCTGAAAGCAGTGTTATTATTTGTTCCTAAAACTTAAAATTTGATTATTGGTCATTTAATTTTCTACCATTTTGCGATTCTATTTCCAGTGTTAGGACTTCATCTTGGTTAATATTGATGAAGCTAAAATGATTGGTTACATCTTTATTTTATACAGGCGGGATGAAAGTCAAGGCAGACAGGGATGAGTCCTCTCCCTATGCTGCCATGCTTGCAGCACAAGATGTTGCACAACGCTGCAAGGTATGTACTTCCATTTCCACTCTCATTGGTTGGTATTTAGGTGAAATTGGTAAATCATTGGTTGAGATTGCTTTCACTCTTGTGAATTGACTGAGGTCATTAGTATGCATGTACATGCATCCATTGTGTGAACTGGAAATCTTCTTCAATAGTTATTTAGGATTCATGCATGTTTTTCCATGGAATCACATCGATAACTTCATCACGGATTACAACATGCATACTAGGTCTGTGATGATGATAGCGGTGATGGTGTTTTAGTAGTGACATTCACTGTTGATGTTCATTTTCTAATGCTTTATGTAGGAGCTTGGAATCACTGCTCTGCACATTAAGTTGCACGCAAATGTTGGTAACAAAATGAAGACGCCTGGTCCAGGTGCCCAGTCTGCTCTCAGGGCCCTTGCTCAGTCTGGAATGAAAATTGGCCATATTGGTAACACTCCTATACCTTTTTATGAGCCTCTAACAAACTTGTCTTTGACCGTCTTGTTCATTAGCCTCAATTATGAAGGTCCATTTATATTTTTCTAGCTGTCAAGATCTAGTTAGATTCGATTACCATTGCATCTGTATCTTAAATATGAATGAATTGTTCCATTCAATACTACAAATTATTTTCACCATCCTTACAATGGTGGAAATTGAACTTTATGGGTTCTTGTGTGGGTAAGTGGGG